>OZ021723.1:8134092-8474092 GCA_963978545.1 Linyphia triangularis | reverse complement strand
CCTAAAAAATGAGATAAAAGCGTAAAAAGTTGAAAAATGAGTGTCTTCTCTGCTTTTAAGCATCATACATCAACGATTGATTTTTTTTTCTTTCTATTTTTTAAAATTTTCTATGGCTACATTCACCATAAATGAAAATATATGAGTTATTCTCATCGATATAGATAAACAACTGGATAGACTGCTTAACGCTGGGAAAATGAAGCCGTTGCCAGATGCAATTGGTGGGATAAAAAATACGGATTGCCGAGGATTGAAAATAAAATTTTGGGTTGTACACTGCAGAAATGTCAATAGTAGACCTTAATTAGTAAAAATGTGCAAAAAAATATATACTCTAACACTTTACAAGGTTTTTCGCATTCCCATCCAACTATAAAAGTGAACTGTAATTGGTTAATCATCCCACCAGCATCGCAATCCCCGGCGCGTTTTTCTTTGCATTGACAATAGAGCAGTCTATCCAGTTGTTTATCTATATCGATGGTTATTCTACGAATAAATGCCATAAGTATGTTTATATCTTCATTATTTTATGAAGTATTCAACATCAAAATGTGTCCAACATTTTGTAGACACCCTGTATAATGGAATAGAAATCAAGTGCGTCACACTGAGTTTTTTATTAAAGCTTATAAAAATTATCATACCAAACCCTCAATAAATTTACTTGGAGGAAAAAAAAAATAAGAATACACACACACTAAATTAAAAAAAAAAAAAAAAAAAAAAAAAAATTCTTACACAAAGACACAAAAGAAACAGACTCTTACAACTACAATATTTCAAATTTCAATGCTTCCCTTTCTACCGCCCTTAAAAACTTAAATAAAGCAGGTATTTTTCTAACTCCAAAATGAGTATTTAATACGAACAAAACGCAGTAACAAAAGAGCATCGCGTTTTAAAGGTTTATTGTCGGGAAGCATTTACTCGTGGATGACTGAATATCAGCAAAGTGAACATTCCATTGAAATTCTTTTAAAGCCCCCCCCCCCCACGGGGGAGTAATAGCTCCCCCGGGGATTCAATTCCCCCTTCACCCTCCTCCTTTTTTTAATCGTTCCATTTCCACGAAACGGGGTTGGTATATAAAACTTCCTGCGAAACAATTGAAATCCTTATCTGTCGTGTTTGTGTTCCGATGTACATTCAGTAACAAGAAAAACAAAAATAAAATTTGTACTGTAAATCCTGAATATTCATAACGTTTGACCACGAGTAAAACACACCTTCATTAACCCTTTTTTTTTCTTCATCCAAAACTTGATATACTGGATTGTCATCGACGACGAGTCTACCTACCAAGTTTTACTTCAATTGGATAATGACAAGTGGTTGGTTGTATTCAGATTATCTGGCGCCGTCAGCAACACGAGGGCTGTAATGCGCCGAAACATTCGTCATTTGACAAGCCAACATACATTTACAAACACCCATGCCAACCGGGACTCGAACCCGCAACCTCGCGGTCTAGAAGCTAGTACGCTAACCACTATACCGTTTGGTCGGCGATAATGACAAGTGAAGTTTGTTAGCCCCCGAATATTTTGCCCACCCCCAAAGCAAACGAAATTGAAGTTAATATAAAAGACTTAAAACAATATTTATTCAAATTCAAGTTTTGGGGAACTTACTACAAATCTACCCCCCCCCCCTCCCTCTCCACCCATTCCTGATAAGAGTCAGCTTTTATGCATCGTTGCCTGGTTCGAATCCAAAATTGTGAGGCGTATTTGGTTATGATGACATTGATAGTAAGATGGTAACTAAACTTTATCTAATGCGTAATATTTCCTAACACACACAGCCTTCCCGATGGCTGGAGCTAGGGCCTCAAATGCCAAAGATGTTAGGTTCCAAAACTCATAGGAATCATAAACATACCATATTTATTATTCGTTGATGTACTGCCCTTCTTCAACCAATAATCTTTGAAACACATCATCATTGTATGCTCAACGACTTATTTTTTATTTTAAATTTTAACGCATCTATTAACGACTATCATTGCAATCGTTTTTGCAAATCGATGAATTTAAAAGCAAAAACTTACAAATTGATAAAAAAAAACAACACATCTCTTTTTAACAATAATTACGAGTTCTAATACTGTTGGAAGTTTAATCTGAATTCAGAATTTTTTTTTTATAAAATAATTACGAACTTTAAATATATCAAATATCAACTTTAAAAAATACTTTTCGCCCGTCAACTTCTTAGTTCTTTTAGGTTCGATAACTGATCTTCAGATAGCAAAAATGTTTATTTTATAAACCTTGTGGCTAAATATTTAGGAAAAGGGCTAAATAAAATTTTCCAATTTTAGCATTTAAGAAAGTTTTTTAGCATTTAAAAAAAAACAAAAAAAAACGTTCATAGCTTAATCTCTGATTTTAAGATCAACCCGTTTCAAGCCATCTACAGAGATCTGGAAAAAAACAAATCCTCAAAACCGTCAGACACAAAACCACATCAATTAACGCCTCAAGCGCTAATCAACTAAGACAGAAATCACTCGCACTAATTGTTTTAGACTCCCCCCCCCCCCCTAAAAAAAAAAACCTCTACAACTTGACAAAAAACGACGACCCCTATTTTTGAAACCGCTTCACCCCTATTAAATGTAGCAGAACCCTCGCTGCCCCACTACCCAAGGGAGGGACGAACTCGCAGTACAAAAGGGCACTAAAAAAAAAAAAAAAAAAAATAGGTACAATGTCATGGGGATAGGGCAAGAGATTGAATTAGAAGGGGGATGGGGGGGGGTAAAAAAAATTCGCGCCATTCATCGGCGCCGAATTTCCCTTTTTGGGCACATTCTGCTCATAATGAATTTCGTTTCATTAAAGTTGATGGCGCGTGAAAGAGTAACAACACGCACATTTTACAGTCGGTGGGAGAGACTACGGTTACAGCGCTGAAAAGGAGGAATTTTCTTTCTTTTAATTTTAATTTCTTCCGGGAAGGTGGGGGGGGGGTGAGTCATAGAACAACCCAAGAGGAGTTTTTTTCTTTAATCCCCCCCCCCCTTCCCCCTCTTCTCTTGTCTTCTTTTCTCAAGAGACAGGATAGTTTTTTTTTTTTTTTTTTTTTTTTTCTTCTCTCGCTATTGCCATTTTGGAAAGCTAAATGTCTATTTTGACATGTGCTTTTCGGGACGTATGCTTTAGTCAGGGTGGCAACAAAATTCGGGGAAAAAAGTTGCCTGATAATTCCCTGTTAGATTTCCAAAAAATTCTGTGTTTTTATGGCAAATTTTTCTTTCAAATTTCCCCAACTTTTCCAGGTATGCAGACACACTGGTCAAATAGAAAATGTATGCTAAAGAGATAATACGCCAATTTTTTAATGCCGACCAAACGGTATAGTGGTTAGCGTGCTAGCTTCTAGACCGCGAGGTTGGGGGTTCGAGTCCCGTGTTAGGCATGGGTGTTTGTAAATGTATGTTGGCTTGTCTAATGACGAATGTTTCGGAGCATTATAGCCCTCGTGTTGCTGACGGCGACAGATAATCTGAAAACAACCAACCAACCTCAACTTTTTCAGGTATGTAGACACACTGGTCAAATAGAAAATGTATGCTAAAGAGATAATATGCCAATTTTTTTAAACGATTTTGGCGTTAAGGAAAAGTTTAAATTATTCCGTAACACCAAACTTCTAATGATCACCACCACAATATTTTGGATAAATAAAGTCAAAATACGGATAAGCAGAGAAGCATACCTTCAAAATAATATTAAAAAATCCCTGATTTTCGTAAAATTAAAAAAAAAAAAAATCCCTGACATTTCTTTGATCTTTCATCTTTTCCAGAATCTGAAAACATCCTGACACTTCAGGTTCTGTGGCCACTCTATTAGTAGTATAAGCTTATAGTTATTGCTTTCAATTACCCATAAAGCGTATGCAAGCTTTCGCTGTGGGCGACGGGTCTCGATCCCAAGACCATTGTAACTCGAGCGAGATACTTTACCGCTGTGCAAAAGAATACTCCAGTGCACAGAAGTTTTATCTGTTATTTGATTTCGCCACACCCACATATTAGAATAATGAAATAAAAGTATTGCATTTTGTGAACAAAAAAAATTTGAAACGGCTTAACAATTTTGATCAAAAATTGCTGTAGTAATGCTCTTTAAGATGCTCTAAATACACCCCCTCCCCCCTTCCCTTTCAAAATTTCCTTAGAAATCCGACAAAAGCGTAAAGAAAAACGTATGCCTTTAACTCAGTATTCTCTTCCCTTACTTGAGCATCACTCAGCAAAGACTGTTTCTCCTGTTTCACTTACAACAAAGTGCAATATAATATATAACAAAAACAACAAAAAAAATCGCAAATATCGCATCCCACTTAATTTTCAATAAGAAGGTTGCAGACGATTTGTCTTTCCTGGCGCCAAAATCTTTAGTCTTTTCAAAGTCGGCCAAGTTGGCAATAAATGACGTCATCAGTGACGTAATATTTATCGCCAACTCGGCTGACTTAAAAACGATGGCAGTATTTTTCATCACAGAATAAATATCGTCTGCACTCTTCCTCATTGAAAATTAAAGAGGGGCGGGTTACCACACAAAAAATAATGCTCCTTATTTGGCAAGTTATGACAGATTTGGCTATCGGACCTAGTTCAACTCATTCACAGTCGATTTTTGTACAGTTTCGTACATTTTTGGCCAGGCAGACCAGAGTATTCATAATCTACTTGCATTTATCTACGTCCCATAAAATAAAAAAATTCAGAATGACGTTTGATGGGGTATACCTAAATTTGCAGTCGCTTCTCAGTTTAGAATACACGTCGATAGTAAAAACTTCATAACATTTAATAGGCGCTGCATGACACATTATCGACACATATGATACTAAAAATCAAAATAATCGGATCATTTTTATAAAAAATAAATAAAAAAATATGATATTTTAAAGTAGATTGCACGAGAAAGCATCTCAATTGAAACAGATTACATAACAGAATGCGTCGAAGAGTTTGAAAAGCCTAAAACACTTCCAGATTTCCCGATAATTACACACTGCGGAATAATTACGGTATCAACGGCTCATTTAAGACAAAAATACCATTATTGAAGAGATATCTAATACTATTAATACGATAACGATTTCGCATGAGCTGAGGCATATCCCTTGGAACAGGTTTGCAAGAAAACTAACTGACCTTCATCTCCTGTGCAGTTGAATATCATTTTTTCTTTTTTCGCGAAAAGTTAACTGCGTCTGCAAAGTGATCTGCGATAATAACCATGAAGGACAAAAAGACATTTGAGAAAATAAAGGCTTTAGTCTCACTCAATCGCGGATGTGTGGCAGTTATCTGCCTAAACTGTGTTTCGTCGAACTCACTCCCAAATGTCTACCGAAATGTTATTCGAAAAGATGTGACGTTTTTTGACGCCTTATAGCGACAGGAATGCAGCTCGTTTAACGCTAATTTAAAAGACATTTTGATGGCTTTATTGGAGCTTATTCGAGGCGACGTCAGTCGATTGCTCCTCGCGGGTGAATTGCAATAAGCGTTGGTGACTGGTTGAAAATCCTATTAAAAAAAAAAATCTATTGCGATTTGCTGGAGTGAATGGAGGGGAATTGTCAGATGCTCAAAATAAGTTCATGACATAGATTCACTCGAAAGAAGAAAAAAAATAATAATCTCATGGCATTTTTTTCCCACTACGGAGCTATTAAATTGTTGGGAGAAAAAAAATGTTTTTTTTATTCACCAAATATTTATTAATTAGAATATTACTTTATAACCATCTCAAATTTCGATAATGCAAATTATACAAGCAATTTTTTTTTTAGCATCTTGCAACCCCACTTCCATCAAACCAGCAAATCAGATTGCATCTTTAGATAGATTATATGCAAATTTGTTAAGTCAATCAAAGATACGAATTTCTTTTACCCCGCACTTAGCAGTTGACTGAGATTCAAGCTTCATTAGCTTCTGATTTTTGCTAACACAAAATAATAAACGATTTGAGACTTTACTTGGAATAAATTGTATTTTTTGAACGGGGGGGGGGGGGGGCGTTATTTGGAATTGGGATTTTCATCACCTAAAACGTGAAAAGTCCAAATGATGCTCATGCATTATCACGTGACAGTTAAAGAACGAAAACAGGATTTGTGATTGGCTGAACAAATAATTTAGTGCATAATGTCCACTGAAAGATAAGTTGCTAATGGCTGAATGTATAGAAGTGGGACTACCAGATGGCTAAAATAATTGCTTAAATAAGGTCCATGATGACATTTGAAATGGAAGTAAAACAATATTATAACTATTAACAATATACTTTTTTTTATATTTGCTAAATGCTCAAAATGATTGCTTCCTTACCTTGAAAATTTGTTCGCATTTTTTAATTTCACTAGCTGAATCAGCCAATCATAAATATGTAATTCATTTTTCCCCGTCAGATATTGCAAAGAGCAGTTGCATGTGATGTCGCCCAGCACAAGACCTATTTGAACTTTATTCAGCAAATTTGTTCTAGTTATCAGTATTTATATTTTCGCTATACAAATGTTTTTAATAAACTTGATTTTATACTCTCCAAATGCTTTGAAGTCTTACTCAAATATCAAAACCTGCAAACGTGTTGTGCGTTAATCGCATCATCACAAACGACTTTAGGCTTAAACCGCACCATACCTTCCCTGAGGCACATTTTAAAATCGAAACAAAACAATCAATTAAATTCGCCAACCTAAACTATATAAAAAAAAAATTGAAAAGCCTTCTAATTCACATAACACTTTCTTCACCAAAACCAAAGCATTGTAGACATAGCGTCTCTTCGATACTCGTCCAAAAAAGGCAAACACACCAATTCATCACCTAACCTCAAAACCAAAAGCTCATCGCAAGTATACCTGCCCCATTATTACACCAAAAACAAACAAAAAATTACCACAGCAGAAAACACAAGAACTTTCAAAACGCGTCCACACAAAAAAAAAATTCAGCACATTCTACTAAAAAGGGTAATTTATTTACCTTCAAAACAAACTTTGGAATCGCTTTTTTATACATATATTCATTATTATTATTATTTTGGCTAAGCCGTTTTTCTATATGAACGCAGACAAGAGCAAACGATAGTTTGGCCGAAAATGATTACCGCAATCCGTATAGCCCAGCCGTGGCACACTTATTTAAATGAGATCAAGAGGGATAAGGGTAATTTTATATTTTATGTATTTTTTTCAACCCCTTTTTCCATGCTTTTTTTTTTTCCTACCGCATTAGGGGATCATACCCCCCCCCCCCCTTTCCTTAAATGCTTTTGCCGACGTTCTTTTTACTGATCGTGACACAAATTGAAAACGGCTACTTTAATTGGTGTTTCTTTGGGGGGGGGGGGAGAGCTTTGTGGGGGGGGGAAATAGGGTTAACACTTCAATTTGGGTACCAGAAGTGTCGGAAGATGTTTAATTAATGGATTTAATTCCGAAACGAATGCGATTAGTGGGTAATTACGAGACGTTAAATAGGGGAAGGTGTCACTACTTACGAAGAATGGTTACATTTTTAGGAAATTGGCGAAAATGGCGTCGATATGTTTTTACTAAAATACATATGAAATATAAATTTTAGAAATATCGTAATTTCTTGAACAATTGCTTGATAGTAAAAAAGTTAATAAGAGTAAAAAGTTGATAATACATGTTTTTCCAGACTTCAAAAACTAACACCCCAAAAATTATTTGTTAACTATGGTGACTGGAGTTAATGTATATTATATATAAACCGCAAAAATTTGAAATTTTTCTAATAAATCTGAATTAAATGTCATAAGATGTTTTTTTCTTCTTTCTTTTTGTAGTTATGGTAATTTTTTTTTTTCCTTAGTTATAGTGAATGTTTTAAGACTTAATTTTTTTTATTTTTTTATTTTTTTTTTTTAGACCTTTTTTTTTGTAGCTATGATGAATTTTTCTCAAGACTTTTATTTTTTGTAGTTATTGTGAATTTTTAATAAAAAAATCTTAAATGTATCATAACTATTTTGGTAGTTATGATACATTTAAGATATTTTCTTTTTCAAAGTAGTTAAAATAAAGTAATGTGACACAATAGTGCTATTTGCAATTCCAAATATATTACGAAATACA
Source organism: Linyphia triangularis (assembly GCA_963978545.1). Lineage (NCBI taxonomy): Eukaryota > Metazoa > Arthropoda > Arachnida > Araneae > Linyphiidae > Linyphia > Linyphia triangularis. The sequence continues at coordinate 8,465,947 of OZ021723.1, read as the reverse complement.
CTTTTTCTCTTATAATTACTTTTTGAAGCATTTAATTGGCCAAAAACTACTATTCCCTTATATTATTAAAAGAACAGTTTATAAAAAATAACATTGTCATATTCAGCCCGATGTTGAAGGGATGAATTCTTAAAGACAGTAAATCGCAAAATAACAAAATGACCTTTAATTAGACGTTATAACTAACTACTTAACTCTGAGTTAGCGTAAACGGAATATGTTTTTAAAACTAATTGTTCTGAGTTCAATTGAAGACATTTCTTCCTTAGATGAAACCCATTTCCAAATCAATTCAACAAGTAGACATTGTTAACATAATGTCCATAACCGATAAATCCATAATGAAATATAAACGATCATTTATACAGTCATTGACTAAAAATGCAATATACACAAAACGGTACAAAACAAATATACAAATCGCTTGATTCAGAAAATAAATTCATTCGCAAACAACAACAACAACAAAACAAAACAAAAAACTACTTTTAACTCCGTCTCTTTCAGCAAGACAAGAAACCAATAATTTCAACATCACACTTCACTTAAAATAATTTTTTTTTTTACCAAAAAAAACCTCCAAAAAATGAAAGGAACAAAAACCAAAAAAAACCCTCCTCTTTAAAAAAAAAAAAAAAAAAAAAATGGCGACGTTATAAAGCCACGTTCGTTGGTCAGGTGGCGCGCACGTAAGACATCAAAAACATGAATATTTCAATCTGTCTCTCATTAAGTGTAGGAAACAGAGACAAAAGCGAGGGGAGGAGAGAGGGGGGGGGGGGAGGGGCTAGAATCTCTTTCAATGAAAATGCAAGTAAAACCTTTGCCACCTGGCTCCTTTCGAACGGGAAGAGGGGGTCTTCAAAGAACCATTTTCGAATGAATGGATCAGTATGCATTACGCAAGCATTAGAACGCGCTGAGCGCTATTTTAAAACAAACGCTCATTTGCATCAAACTCTCAGCAACTACCCCTCTTCCCCCCCCCCCCATCTCACGACATCATCTCAATAGATATCATCACACCCTCTACCCTTTCGACGTCAATAATTGCAGACGCTCCTGATTGGCTGGTGGGTCGTCTTTAGTCTTTTAGTCGCCGCATTACTCCCCCTCCTCCTAAAATAAGTTGTTGTTTTTTTAAATAAATTTTTTCAGTTCCGCACTAAGCTTCTTTTGTGAGGATAAGGTATGGGGGGGGGGGAGGATGTAAGAATAAAAGGGTAAAGTAAAAAATAATAATAATAAAAAAAAAAAGAAAAAAAAGTGATAAGCGTTGCTTGTATCTCTTTATATTTGAGTTAAGGATTTATTAAGGGTTATTTAGGGTTACATTCTTTTCCTTGTTTCTAAAGATTTTTAACTTCGTTTCGCACTTTTTAAACTATGGCACGAATGGGGATGGGGGGGGGGGGGAGCGCAAAGAAACGAAAAGCATTGATGGGGTTTGTGTGTGCATAAGATGTGCTAACGGTTTTGCAGTGCACCGAGTGGTAACTATGATGATGAGAAAAGCATTCTTTTTCTTTTTATATGTATGACGAAAAGAAATTGAATTTTAAAACTTGGGAGCATAAAACCACACAAAAATAAGTCTTTGTTCTTAGGATTACGTGCTGATTTCATTGGATATTTAAAAAAAAATAGTCTGCGAAAGCTAAAAAGTAGAAGTTTTTTTTTTCTATTTCGAGTTTTAACATCCGGGCTTCTTATTCGTAATTTAAAATTAACCCGTTAAAGACGACTTTGAAATGGATAAAAAGTCATTGTTTTTTTTTTTAAACTTTTATCTTGTTTATTTAGCACATTTAAAGTTAACTTTGAATTTTTCAGATTTTTTGGGAAAATTATTTTTATGATTTTTAAAAAACACTATATGGAACCACAAGCGCAATTTATCAGTAAAGAAAAATACTAAAATGTCAATTGGCCAATTTTCTTAATAACAGTCGTTAATGGGTAAATTTTAAATAATTGTAACACTTATACATTACATTTCATTCGAGGATGAATTAAGTAGTTTTTTTTTTTTGTTTTTTTTTAATGCAAATGCGTTGCAATTGACAACTTTAATGCAATAATATGTTATAATTCTGTAACCTATTTTTCCCCAATATAATTTCGTTACACTAAATTATGATATATAAACTCCAGTTTGACAGACAATGAAAAGTATCGACACTTTTATAAGAAATACTTTGCAGGAAATAATATGCCTTTAAGCTTTTCATATATAAGTGTGCTTGGTTATAAAACAAAAATTTTATAATCTTAAGGGGACTTCGTCGCCCTTGTTATCACAAGAAATAATGAAAGTATAAATTTTCTATTTTTTGCGTGTTTATAATCTTTGAAACTTTCCCCTAATTCTGGCAAGTTTTTGAGCTGATCCGATAACTGCAATCGCAGAAAAACTATATTCTTATGGCGAATTTAGCATAGCTGCAATAGCTACTTCGATGTTTCGAACGCATATTTACCAGTGCCGATTTTTGAAATTCTCACCTCACGCAAAACTTCGCCATGCTAAAACTTCAGCAAATATGAATAAAATGGCTTGACTTTTTTTGTGTCATTCTTAATATATATTTGACAGAAATATACATGGATTTTTTAATAAAATAGAAACTTTTTTTTCCTTAAATTTAAATGTTGAAAAATACAATTTTGTATGCTTTTTTTACCTATAGGTACAGTAATAATCATTTTTCTCGAAAACTACTTTACTTATTCTAAATCCGATGCCTATGTTAGATTATATTAGTAGAAACATTTTTTTTTTTTTTTTTTTTTTTTTAAATCAGGAAAAAATTTTGAAAAATGAAAAAGAAGATAGAGTTTGAAATTTTATGATTTTTTTTAAGAATTTTAAAATTTAGAGCACTATGTGACTTATTTTTTAAATAAAATTTAGTTTTTACTTAGTAATACTTCCAAATATGTAAAAAGTATAATTTTATAAGCTTAAATAAAAAAAAAGTTTGAAGGGTACCAAGTCTCTTTAAGTAAATCATAGTTTTTGGTTTTATTGCCTCGCTGGAAGCACAGCGGTATTGGGTGAGGTCGAAAACAAGGGTTCTGGGAAAATAGGGCAGTCCATGCCGAAACTCGAGCAGAGTTCCAAAATACTTCATTATTTTTTAAGAAGATAAAGGTGTCAAAACTATCAAAATAAATTTTTTACCCCTCCGTCCATTTTCAAATCCTATATATTAACTTTGCTTTTATGTGTATGCATGTTTGTTGGTCGAAGCGGAATCTGAGGTGGCCTAATTAACCCCCTTGCCGTCATCCAATCGGGCTGAAACTTGGCAGATAGGTTCTATGTCGATGACAATACATTCTATCAAATTTTAAGGCTGTTGCTGTCACTAAAAGGGTGTTTTAACGGAATACTAATACACCAACTTGCCGTCATTCAATCGTATTAAAATCCGACCATGGTTTGATACTCTTTTCTGTTGCCAACATTTTTTTAATAAATAATAAAATTACTTCAGTCAGAGTAAATAAATGGTATTTGGATGACGTTCACGTTCATTTTTAATAAATAAATTTTGAAAAATAAGTTTGCCGCACATTTTGCTGATAGAAATGTGTTTGATATCGGCGCTATGTTAATGAATATAAAACTTGACAATGCATATAAAGGAATTTTTTAAAAATATGTTTTTATGGGTTATATAATAATAACAACCCAATATTTGAATTTTAAAACACTGCATCAATATTTCAAAACTTACAGTATATTTTACCCAGAACTGGGCGAGGTAGGCCAAGATTCTTAGCAACGGCCAGTCAATATTGGTCAGCGGATTTGTGCTACTGGATCTATACGCTCAGTCATGGACACAGGAAAGATTATTTGTAGGGGAGTGCATATAGCATACAGATGGGAGCTAAAGTTTTGTTCCAACCTTGATTTCTTAAAAATGATTATAGTCTTTCCTAATAAAATATTTTATATATAGATATATATTCGAAACATCCTCACCTCCGAAATTCTCGTAAAAATTCTTTAACCCTTTGGGTAGATTTGACGGCTGAGATTCGTCATGCACTTGTTTTGCTTGTTAATAATGACGAACCTATTTCGTCATTCAAACTAGGCTGATTGAATGGATTTTAATGTCACAAGAGCCAAGATTGGTTAAGTCAAACATCGGTTGGTTTACCTATACTTTAAAAAAATAATTTGTTTGGCTGTGTTCCTTTAAAGTTCCTTTATTGTTTTGAACCAAACGTTCAAAACGCAAGAATTTTCCCAAATAAATCTGTACCCAAGGGGTTAAAATGGCGTAAAAAGTTGAAAAACAAATGCCTTCAACACAGAGTTCTCTTTCCTTGAGCATACCTCATCAACGATCATTTTTTCTTTTATCCTCAGTTTCATAAGGATTACCGATTTTTTTAATTTTTTTTTTTAAAGACTGGTATAAGAATTATCGCAAAAAAAATATCGCCGAACTGACCATTTCTTTTTTCTAAATGAACGATAAGAATATAAAAACAGTAAACGACACACACTGTTAAAAATTTTGTTCCACCTTGCACCAAAAATTGGTTCCCATTTAGCTGCCACCAACATTTGGTGCTTAGTTTCACGATTTAATGGTGCAACCTCGGACCGTAAGCACCACTAAATCGCGAAACTAAGCACCAAATGTTGGTGGCAGCTAAATGGGAACCAAATTTTGGTGCAAGGTGGACACATTTTTTTAACAGTGCAGATTAACATCAGTATTATAGTTTAATTTAAAGTTGTGCGATGTTCCACACACCCTTAGTCTCTACAGAATCCAATTTTAAAATCACGCGTCCCATTCTATTCCTGTCAACCTCTGAGCAAACAGATCACTGTCTCCCCCACTACCCTACGCCCTCCACCTCCTCATTGATTAGACACCAAAGAACAAAGCGGTAACAGATCGAAACGTTTCATGAGTGATAACTCGATTTCGGGCGAAGAAGACCAGTTCAGTCTTCGAAGACAAATTCAATTTGCGCGCCCCCGGAGCAAAAAACAAAAGCGTAAAAAATGAAAGTCATGAAAAATCTCGAGACACGCCATTTTTTTCACCCCCCTCCATCCTCATTTCCTCCTCCTTCCCCACTGAATGATATAAATTATTAACGAAAACTCATTACATTTGTCAGGGGGGGCAACTGGCAACAAATCCCTCCACTTTTATAATAACTTTGCGCGGGGAGATATATCCCTACACTTCGGCAGCAGCAACTACAACAACAGCAAAAGAGGTGTTGATCTGATCTTGTTCTTTCTTTTTTTTCTTTTTTTTGCGTGTGTGGGAACAACGTCTGTGTCAAGGTGCACCCAGCTGTCTGGAGCAGACCTTGGGCTTAGGACAGAAGCCATCGATTTGCTCCCGTTGGACTCTTCTCTGTTGTTTTTCTTGGAGAAGTTTTACTTTTCTTTCTTTATTTTTAGTTCTTCTAGTGTGTGTGGTCAGAAGACAAAGCCCCGTTGAAAATCCTCCCGGTTTGCCACAAGTGTCGGGAGAAGGATGGCGTAGGAAAAAAAGTGGACGATGAGGATATTGCTTTTGCAGGAGGGCGAAAAGTCCTGGTGAGGCTTTATACCCGCGGATCGACAGGTTATGATTTGTCTCTCGGATCGTGGGGTTATAAATGTTTCTGGATCAGTAGGGAGTATTACGTCTTTGGGCTTTCCTATCGTCAGTTTCTGTCTCTTTGGGAGTTACGCGATTTTTTATTTTTTTCTCTGGTTATATTACTTCGCTTGGAAGTTATTACTTCAGGCGTTGCTCTACAACTTTAGTAAGTTGTTGAACAAGCTGGAATATGAAGAAATACTTCAGTAAAAGAAGGGTCAGGCTATGTGTCCACTGTTGACAAAAAGTTGCGATACAGTTTAGTTGCCAACAAGGCATTTGTGTGCTCACTACGGCAACATAAGATGGACAAATGTCTTATCACAGCTGTAAACTAAACTCCAACTTAAGTTTACCTCACTATACTAGTGGACAGGATGAAGTGGAGCTCACTAACTACGCTGTAGGAACTGGTTCCTCAATGGCTGTAAAGCATTGAGTGAACTCAAATCAAGTTATCTTCTAGTATAGACGGTAGATCATCACCGTGCTCATAGGAAATACATCTATTTCAGCGGCGTGAAGGCATAATGCTCGCCAAACCGTATAGCCTTTTCCACTCTACAGGGTTGCTGGACTGAGCTTTCCAGAGTGCCTTCACGCAGCCAAAACGGAAGAATTTCCTATGAGCATGGTGATGATCTACCGTCTAAGTGATGTTAAGTTAAGGGGGTCAGGCACCTCCATAGGAGCCCATGTTAAATTCAACAACTTTGGGGGCATCTCATTTAATAAGCTATCCTTCAATAATTATGAAACTTTCACAGTATAATATTTATACACTTTTGAATACTTTAACATGAGATTTTTGTTATTTTTTTAAAAATTAAAATAATTATGATTTTTTAAAATATGATTAAGAAATTTTTTTAAATTTTAGACTAATTTTTTTTTTTAAGTATGCTACTTATCAATAATTCCTCGCCTTAAAGTACTTAAATGCATTAGAGAAACATGTATAACAAATTTCATGCATTTATGTCATATAGATTTTAAGTTATGCGCCCTCAAACATGAAAAACGACATTTTGAGAAATTCGGCTTTTGAGTTAAAAAAAACATGCATTAAATACCTACATTTTGTTTACTTCAAAAAATTATTAAAAATACTTTGAAATAAGATATAATTATAAATGTGGCATCATTTTAAAGAGGAGAATTTATATTTTAATAAACAGTAATGAACTCGAAATTAATAATCCGAAAATTTTTCATGGTGGAGTTTAGTATAGTGTTTCCACATAGACGCAATACTGTGAACTGCCACTGATTTAAGGTAAATAAAAATTGTTTTTTAGTTTTGCGTTACTGATTTAATACAATGGTGACGATAAGATTTGGCTATGTACCTACCTTGTTGACCGTCTGTAATGAGTTTTCCATGGATTGACTTCCCCTGTATTCTGTATATAAAACTGAGATATTACCGAGGTCAGTAGCCAATGCTTTAAAACAACAAGGAGAAATGCATTTCCTTGGTTTTTGTTTACTTATGTAAACTGGAGAGATAGACCTCTCTAAGTACTACCCGGCATTTGAGTTGGTAAGAATTGCTAAAAAGTTTTTTTCGAAGATCGGATATTCCGTTCAGGAATCGAATAAATTAAGATAAAAGAGTCTTTTAACTACCTTTTTTCATTAAAACTCAGAATCATTTGTGTTAAAAAAAGTTATCATTATTATTAATTAATTCTAGAAAAACCTTGCATATATATTTTTCAACTCTGATATTCAATAACGGTATGTGGAATTTGATGACATACCCATAAATTAACGTAACAATCGCAATGAATAGTTAAAACACAGATAGCGAATACTTCCCTTCCCAAATGTTCCGCACTGCTGCCCCTGAAAGGAAAACGTATCAATCAATAAAAATTTACGAAATAATAAATGCGGCAGTGAACAAGAAACTTTGTTCGTTGAGTCGAAAAACCGAAATCAGCGATGAAAGTTTAATGCTCAAAGCACGAAGCCCTTAAATCACTTTCGGCCAGTCCACTTTTCCGCCGAAAATCAGATGGAAGAAGGAACTAATTGACAGGAACGTAGCGGAAGTTTATCTCCATTATTTCTATCAATGTTATTGTGAGATGGGAATTGGCTGAGAAAAATGTCAATCTTCGGTGGAACCTTTCTATATACTTGCGACACCCACACGGACCTCATCGGCTTCCACGTCACGTAGTCAATGCGAAATGAATGAGTCAAGAGCCCACAGCACTTGATGCGACATGGAAAGTTTGATTATTCAATAGAATTGCTTTTCGTAAATGGGTAGGTCAGATAGACATGTGGACACTGAGGTCCGTGCTGTTTGAACACTCACTTGATTGCTTTTGGAAAACCATTTGTCAGTTCTGTACCACTAATTTCTAAATTGGTCATATTGTGTTTATAAGTACTTTCGTAACGAAGAATAATGTCCATTAGACAATGGAAAACATCATGCTAACCAGTGTACATTTACAACCAGTGTAAATATTCTCTCAAAAGATATTCCAGACGTGGTACAAGCTCTAAACAAACAAAGAAGCTGAACTAGCAAAAACAAAAAATCTCAGAAGTCAAGCAACTTCAAACATTCCTACTATATTGACGAACAGGTGAAACTAGATAAACTAAGCTTTCTAAATTTTTTAAGCTACATTCAAAGAACTGAAATTTCGGTCCAATAATCTGAATCAGTGTTGCCGCTTAACTTAACCAGATCTTATATTCTCCCTGATTGTTAACAGTTATTTGAACCAACAGGTAAAACCTTCCTTTATGATAAGCTTACTATTATTATTATTATTATTATTATTATTAAAGATTTGAGACTTATTTCAATTTGCTTGTTATTTTTAAAATAAATCTCTTGAAAACTTCAATAAATTACAGAAAGAAATATACTTGGATTCTTTCTTTGGAAAAAAATATTTTTCTAAGCATTCAAATATCACTCTAAAAGAAACAAATATGAGTATAAAATACTAATGATTTATTGAATTGAAACGTTTAATAAAGCTCGACAATTTTCTAAATGGCGACCCACGATAAGTTGCAAAAAGTAAATTTACAACAATAAAGGGATACGGAATGAGTGAGTGTGGGGGGAAGGGGTACGTTCTCTCGTCAGTAAATAATAAATTACTGGTTTACTAACCAGTTTTATTTATTATAAAAAGAAAATGGTTTGACAATAAAAATGATATATTCGGTACAATACTCTATTATCAGTAAAAGTAAAGAAAAAAAGGATTAGCTTGATCTCATTTATTAATTTTTATTCCACAAGAAAAGATCCCATACCTACTACAGATCCCATACAGACCAGAAACCATACAAACAACACGTTCCGCTTATAAGTCCCAGTCCATCAGAAGAAACCACTACCAACTTTTTAATATTTGAACGTCAATCTCGTCAAAAATCACTCGTCCAAAAGGAAAATGGGGGGGGGGGGGGGAAAGACGAAACAAAACAAAAACTCGTTTCATTACCGTTTCCACTCAAGAAATAAGAAGAGACCTTTTAGTGGGTGCGGCTGCACACTCATTTCAATCAAAACAACTCAGAAAACTTGTTCAAGAAGAGCCCTAAGGGGAGAGGGGGTGCTCCTTTTATTTTTTTTCGTCTGCAGAAAAAGCCGAAAAGTCGTCTGCAACATCTCCAGCGGGTGGTCCAAACTGTCCGGGAACTGGCCGTGACAATGACAAACGTCCGGAACAAATTGTTGCTCCCCCTTTGCGCAGCCAGACACAAAAGCCTTGCCGCTCTCGTTCTTCGTGTACCTTTGTCTTCCGTTGTTCTTTTGCTCCCTTAATTACAGGGTCCGAGGGCACTTGGGGGGGAGGGTACCTGCCAATCTGTTTGGAAGACCCCCCCCCCATCGTGTTGCAACCCACACGTCGAAACATCAGAGGAAATATTTGCTCTTGCCCACAGAAGTCGTGAAATCTAAGTTCTGTTGCGCAAAAGCACTTAAGTCTTGTTTGATGTTGAGTGTCAATAGATTTTATTTTAAATGATTGAGATTTTCTAATGTTAGAAAACTGTCCATCCAGTTTAAAAATCAAGATTTGTAGTGAATGTCTTGAGAGGGATTAGGAGTTAGCAGAGCACGACTAAATACTACAGGGTACAATTGAGATTTTAAAAAGTAATAAAATAAGTAGTTTTTTAAGGACTTTTTAATGACCTTTTAAATTTTTTAAGGACCTCTTACAAATTTGTAGCGACAAAAACTCATTGATTTCTTGGACATAATTCAAAACATTAGATTATAAGAATCAAAAGATTTAAAAAAAAAAAAAAAAAAATTAAATAACATTCCCAAACCAGTAAAAGGGGGAAATAGGCAAATCAAATTAGGAATAGCTAAAAAAAAAAAATTCAAGAACAAAAAATTTCAACCGAAAATTAAGGACTCAAGATGAAAAATAAGGACTTTAAAGGCCCTTACATAAGGGCATACAAAAATAAGTAGTTCTTAAGGACCGTGCAAACCCTGTATTATTTAGGGACCAATATTTTTGTTTTTCAGTGTCTTTTCAACTTTTTATTTGAATTTTGGGGAAAAAACGTTGAACTGAGCTCAATTCAAATAGGGAATCGTGTGTAAATATTTCGTATGTATCCTGAATAAATACAGTTACCCATTCGTTAACAAATAGCAAATACATCTTTGATTAAAACATTCAATTGATTACATTTAGGGAAAAAAAAAATAGTTGAGGTATGATCATATCAAGATAGAGATTAATCTTAAGAGACATCTTGCAAAATTATCACAAGGCGATTGCATAACAATTTCTGATCAATTTGCTAGTTGACAAGTTATACATTTAAGAATATCGCTGTAAGAAATAAATCACCGAGATTCTGGCAAATCCGATTGTGAGTCCAAACAATTTACATATCAAAATACCTCACCACCACATTGGCCGGCACTCGAAACACCATTCAAAACAATTCTGTGACAAGATCGTGCGAAGAAACGAGCATTGAGCGACACATTCCATAAATAAGGAATTAATAATAGGTCGTAAAACACTGGCTGGGGAAAACAACAAGCCCAAATAACAACTCCAAATCACGTGACGAAAACGAATATTGAGTGACACGACACACAAAAACTCCCTCGAAAAAGCAACCAAAATATCAAGAGACACAACCAGAACGCATATTTAAGGGGAAACGCAAACGTCTAATTGTAAAATCACACGAAGGTAATACCGAGTTATACAGCCACTGTGACAGTGATGACAGCAACCCCCCCCCCTCTCCCTATTCACTTCACTTCCGGCCGCTAAATGTTTTCAATTATGATCCATCTTTTTGCGGATATCTGCGCTTTTATGTGAAGAAAATACAAAGAAAAGACTCTTCCCAACAAAGGCTGAACCGTGAGCCTGATCAGCCTGGCAAGGGGCAGAGAGGGGGGGGGGAGACAAGAGATTGCATGATTTCGCTTTCCGAAGAGGAATGGAAATAATCATAATAATGAAAAAGATGAAGGGGGTGGAGGGGGGGGATAGGAAACCAGATGCAGAAAAGCTATCAGGGGTGGATGAAGGAGGCGGCTGGCAGCAATAAAAATTCACTTTGTTGTTCCCACTGCTAGATTGTTCGTCGTGGAGTGTGGAAATTGGCCGTAATCATTTCCTTTACTGTGTCAATTGGAAACTCCCCCCCCCCCCCCACTGAAAAACAATCTATAGAGTAATAGTTTTGTAAGAGTTGATACAGATGTTTTTACGCTTGTCAGAAAAACACGAATTTTACATTCTTTTTGAGAAGTGGAAATTTGTAGGTCTCCTCTTTGGAGATGAAACTCGCAGCTAAAAATTTCGGATTTCTAATTTCGTTTTTTTTTTTTTTTTTTTTTTTAATTGATTTATGTTTTTAAGCAAACAATTGCAATTGAAAAGCTTTAGTTTATTTTATGAAGAAGATTAGTCAACCAATTTCTGAGGATTTTTTTTTTTTTTAATAAATTTCTTCATATGGACAATCTGTGTCGGGAAACGATTTATGTCATAAAAATGTTCATGAAAATATTCATGTAATTACAGACTTAATGAAATCTATATGAAACAGGTGTAGTTACTTACACAAATTTCTAAGTTAACAAAGAAGCCATAATAAAGTTTGTTGGTTGGTTGGTTGTTTTCAGATTATCTGGCGCCGTCAGCAACACGAGGGCTATAATGCGCCGAAACATTCGTCATTAGACAAGCCAACATACATTTACAAACACCCATGCCTAATACGGGACTCGAACCCGCAACCTCGCGGTCTAGAAGCTAGCACGATAACCACTATACCGTTTGGTCAGCAATAAAGTTTGTATGCTAAGTTAATGAGTAATTAGAGTCAAGTAAATATGTATTTCAATTGATTTAAAAACATGGAACTTGGAGCACGATTCATTTATCCGTATAACTTTAGAATAGATTCTAAAGTATAACATTAGAATCGATGCTACTATACAACCTTAGATAGATACTGATGCATAACCTTAGAATAGATAATGAATGTTTAAGGGAATAAAAGATCATTATAGAAAAAGCTTTGTTCTTTTAAATACTTGCTTACTTACTTGCCAATTTCAATTTAATATAAACCCAGATCATATTTTAATTATTCGAGGAATTGAAAAAAGAAAAAAACTCCTCTCTTTACCCTTTTAAAGGTTAGAAATTCCATAGATTCCTAGAGGTTGGACCAAAGACGAATCTTTAAAGAGCACAACACCAACAATGATCACTTACTTACCAGTTATGACACCCAAAGTTCTATTTACTTACCCAGACCTCAGACGATCATTTTATTTATTCTAACACCATTTCACTTTATTGCTTTGGCATCAGCGACCGATGCAAGTTTCGCGCGAAAACTTAATCGAAGGGGCGGAACCCGAGAGGCCACGGATATAAACAAAAACCATCGGTAAAGTTCAATTTCCAAAGGAGGAGGAGGAGGCAGCAAAAAAGAAAGATTAATGAACTCATACTCCAACAGACAAAAGAATTCTCTCTCTTTTCACCTTTGCCAAATCCATTTATCAGAGTGCAGTTTCCAAAAGTTAATAGCCAAGGAGGCACGCGATGGAGAGATATCTCGCCAAGACCCCCCCCCCCCTTCATTCCATTTCTCTTCTACAAAAGTGCTGTTTTGTTTTTCAGTGGACAAAGGAGTTGTAGCTCAACAAACTCCCGAATTGAAATATTGGAAGACGTTTCATGGTTTGTTAGCTGTGGAAGAAATCTAAAGTTCTGAGGAAATTCCGAGGTAATAACTGATGTACTTTTTACCTAGGGTTCCCACTCAAATCACTGAATGAAAATCAATGACTTTTCAGTGACTTTTAAGGACCTAATTGATGTTTTTAAGGACCTATGAAAATTCATTTTCAGGCATCATATCTATATTTAAATTTTTAATAAAGTATAATCTACCAAAAAAGTTAAAAGTTGGTGGATGCGCAATATAAATATGTCGGAAAATTTTGATACGGTGCAGATAAGTGGCGGTCAAGCGGGGATAGCAAGTCCGAGATGTATTTTTATAAACTTTGCAGCTGGACAACATCTGTAAAAATTAAGGACTTTTAAAGACCTCTAAGCATTTTCAAGGACTTTCTAGCACCTCTAAGCATTTTAAAGCACTTTCAAGACCTTGAAAACAAGTTCAAAAATATTAAGCACTTTTAATGACTTTCAATGACCGTGGGAACCCTATTACCTATACTTAGACATAACCATAGTTGCTATTAGAGGGGAGACTGATAAAAGGTCTAAAAAAGGAACTGAATAGTTGCAAATGAGTGTTCTGACAATCAGAGAGTGTTGATATGGTTTGCCTGTGCTGTCGTCTAGTAAGCTTGTCACACAGAATTAAAAAATGTTCAACATCATAAAAGAATAAAAGGAATAAAGAATCGTAGACTAGGTATGGTACACTTTTAACGAAATGAAGGACATTTTTATTTTAATTTAATATGCTCATTTGTATCGTGAAGATGAGATTCAATGACTACTTAGAAATTGCTTTAAAAAAAAAAAAAAAAAAAAATTAAAAAAAAAAAACAGTTGTACTGAAATAACTGAGCTGTATCATCAATAACAAAGAAACTCGACAACATGTTTTTTCTAAGCGAATTCCCGTTCCAATGAGGGAAAAAAAAATCTATAAAAAGGAGTTCATATTGATAAATCTGCTCTCTTTCTTAAAACGACTTATATTGCTTAGGCTTATCAAGTAAACTCATGACATAAAAATGCATGTTTTCTATATATAAGCACGAACCAGATAAAAATATACGAAATTTCTGCAACTACATATGACTTATATACTTCAAAATAGAATATGTGTTGTGAAATATGCTTTTCCCTCCAAACAATCGATTCGAAAATTCGTTCTTAAAGCCGAGCCAATTTTAAAATTCAAATATATCTATAAATTAGTTGGGCAATAGAGCTCAAATAGATCTGTATATAACTCACAATAACTAGGCATAATAAACTAGAGGTCGGAAATAATAAATATCGATACGATATCGTTGCATAGGAAAAAATATCGATATATCGATAATTTTTTTTTTAATTTGATTTTCGATTTTGCCAGAAACTAAGTTTTTCGGGGCAAATTTCTACTTTTCATGATTGCTTTTTTGTAAGGTGACTACTTTTTCAAATGAAATGGATCTATTACAAAAAAAAAAAGTTATATTTTCGCTTACTTTGTGCAGTGATTTTAAGAAAAATTTAGATAATTTTCAATGGCTTTTAAGTGTATGGCAAAATATTGAATATTTGTGACATTTTAACTGTCTCTCAGCCAAGTTCATACTTAAGTTTTGACGTTTTTGAAGAGGGAATGAAGAAAATCGAAAAAACGATCATCAAAAAATTAAAATTATTTGAAAATATCGCTATATCGGTGACTTTTATCGATATTTTAAAAGAAATATCGATAAAAATATCGTCATATCAATATATCGCCGATCTCTATAATAAACTTTTTTTTTTGCATACAGAATGGCATGTTGACCATAAATTAGTTGGGGGGAAAAATTGGTTAATAATACCTAGTTATTAAGAGTTATACAGATCTATTTGAATTCCATTGCTCAACTTATTTATAGACACCTTGTATAGTCAAACTATGTCAGAAGGCATTCGACAAATCTGCACCCACAGGTAAAGCATACTATATCTTTCTCTTTTTGTTTTCCAGTTAAGATTGCGATATTACATGCGTGTGTGTCTTGTTCTTTCGAAAAGGTATACAATACCATCTCGTAAAAAGCTTTATAATGGCGACGTTCAATTTTAAAGAATAGCAATATAGCATTAAGACGTCCTATACTAAACTTCAACTTAACTTGACATCACTAGACGGTAGATCGTCACAGTGCTCATAGGTATTTAATCCATTTTGGAGGCGCGAAAGCATAATAATCGCGAAACCACAACCCTGTAGAGAACAAAAGGCTATAAGGTTTGGCGAGAATTATGTCTTCACTCCGCTAAAATGGATTAGTTGCCTATGAGCACGGTGAAGATCTATCGTCTAGTGATGTCAAGTTAAGTTGGATTGGTTGGTTGGTTGTATTCAGATTATCTGGCGCCGTCAGCAACACGAGGGCTATAATGCGCCGAAACATTCGTCATTAGACAAGCCAACATACATTTACAAACACCCATGCCAACACGGGACTCGGAACCCGCAACCTCGCGGTCTAGAAGCTAGTACGCTAACCACTATACCGTAAAGTTAAGTTGGAGTTTAGTATAGTAAGGATCATTCCTTTTAGGTATGTTACAATCTTCCAGAGCAGTTCATTTAGAATCCACTTTTTCTAAAACCTTGAAATTTGGTGAATTAAGGTACGAAAATGATCACTCAATGAAGTGATATTTTCTGTTTTCATTTAATGTCTACCAATTACAAATGAAAATTTAAAAAAAAAAAAAAAAAAAAGCGAAAGACTATTGAAAATGACACATTGGCCTTAAAGATTTCAAATATAAAATAAAATATTGTTGCGTGGTTGGGCTCGAAAGGCTTGAAGCCAAAGCAGATTAAAACTCGGAAGAAATTTATTCCGATATAACTCTTCGCGGAATCTTTTAAAACTCCAGAACTTCTCGTTCCAATAGACTCAATACAGCTTTTTACACAACAATAAAGCAGAAACAGCAGTTAAAAACTTGATACACAACTGCTAAAATCGTCGCACAAGACAATGCAATACAGTTCACTACTCTGAATGCTCGCTGAGAGACAACTAACTAGATAACTCCACTAACTATTGGTCTAATATAGGAAAGTTTCTTTCACGAATCTTCCAGAGATAGAAATTTGGAGAACTTTCCAGATCGTAGTCGAAAAGCCCTATACAGGTACATGAGGACCGAAAATGTCGCCAAATGATCGCCAAGTTTGGCGACATTTGGCGATTTTTCGCCATATTTAGCAACCAAAATTAGTCGCCAAAACCATCGCCAACTTGGCGATATTGCCATTAACCATAATGTTAAATGGCCTGCTCCTTGTAAAACTCGTTTTCCAGCATGATCCCTGTAGAACTCGTTTTCAAGCATTAAGAGACGCATTTCAGGAAAGCGAAGACAAACTCTCGCGCGGCCTTATGCGAAATGTACATAAATTTTCCTTTTTACATAATTATTACTACGAAATATTTACAAATATACAGAAATTCGTAACAATATATTAGACGCTACTTTCTCGAGTTTTTAAAATATGCCATTAAGTGATCATTTTTGCACCTACTCGCCAAATTTCAAGGTTTTATACAAAGTAGTAGTTTCTATATGAACTGGACTAAAAGATCGAAACATACGAGAATATATAGGGAACCATCCTTACTAGGCCTTCCTCAGAGAATATCAGTTATTTTGTTAAGCTCTCGTGTGAAATTAAGAAAAATTACGATACTGTCTTTCTTCTCTGCGGTACATACATATATATCCAGAAGACGTCCAGAGGGTATTTAAACTATTTCAGCAGGTATTCAACTTTTAAGCCAGTAATTCCTTCAACGCCTAAAACGACACCATTTCTTTAAAAAAAAAAAAAACTATTTATACCACTCAACACACTTGTTTCCAATGCGAATACACTCAAAAACCCCTTAAAAAGGCGAGCCTATCCATCCTGACAGAAAAATAATGGATGCTGAAGAAGATTTAATTTTTTCCTCCCCCCCCATCTCGGCTTACCAAAAAGGGTGAAAAGAAGATTCTTTTGGTGGGAGTCCAATCCACCACCGCACACAAGAATACCTGGAAAAGCCAAGCGGCTCTTAAGAAGCGAAAAAGAAGATTCCTCTTAAGAGGCTTGGGTGCTCCAGACCTGATAAAGAGCAAAGGGGCCACGACTCGGCCAAGAGATTAATGACGGCCTTTATTTGGAAGTACAAGATGTCAAACCGAGTTTAATCCCCGAACCGGGGGATCAGTACCCCGAAAGAGGTTAATAGGGACGCTCTGTCACTGAAGGTTTTAAAGCCCCCCCCCCCCCTTCCTCCGAAGCAACGTTTTGACAGATTGACTTTTCCTATGGTTACATTATCTGTTTTAACACCTTGACACCGGAGAGAAGGAAATCCTACACGATTCTTTATGCTGTTTCGTTGTTTTCGGATTACACCCCTTGGAAATAAGTGCCGGGAAATAAATCTTTTACCAAGGGTGGATTTTCGGGAATGATAGATAGCTCCGGCGTGTTTTCAATTCGGGAAAAATGCTTGCCCGTTTTCCTTGATCCTCTATTTGTTTGGAATATTTCCCGCCACCTTTACCCCTTTTAAACCCCTTTTTGGTGTGAAATGTCGAGGTGAGATAAAGTTCCCTGTCTGATTAAGTGTTTCTACTTAGGCCTCTCTCCGGCAATCAGGATTTGAAGGGTATTTTTATACGGGAGATGCCCGGTGGTTGAAAAAGTAATATGCATACGTTTTATTAATGGTTAGTTCCGAGTGTAGAGTTTGGCAGGGTATTCATGACAAACAATTTATCTTCGTTTTTCTTTTTTCAGTTCTAAAACGCTCTGTTTAAATCAAAGTGGGGGAATTCTCGGTAGTAAATCCAATTTATAACTCGTTATTTCTTCCTCATTAATGCTAATGCAAATTAGGTTAATTCGTTTGTTTAC
Organism: Linyphia triangularis; assembly: GCA_963978545.1. Classification (NCBI taxonomy): domain Eukaryota; kingdom Metazoa; phylum Arthropoda; class Arachnida; order Araneae; family Linyphiidae; genus Linyphia; species Linyphia triangularis. The sequence goes on along the minus strand of OZ021723.1, from coordinate 8,448,146 downwards.
ATCGGAACGCTGTCCAATGTTTTGTTTACTGGAGGTTATGGGTTGTTGTATACCGAAAACCCCAATCACTGAAAAGAAATACATAAAATAATAAAAAATAACTTCATTTCGTTCATATAGTCATAATTCTTTTTTGTCGCAGCCATTTATATATTTTAAAAATAATAATAATAACATTAAAAAATTAATTTTTAACAAAGGTTGAGCTTTTCCATAAATCTCAAGATTTTCAGATAACCCTAGATAACAAAGCATTCGTCCATTATCGAATCCTAGTAGACTTAGAGTTTAGCGGATTACATATGTTCCATAAATCCTTCGCTCTCACCAAAACGCTATTTTTTGCACATTTCTATTTATTAAATAAAATATTACTTCGCGTCTTTTAAAATATCCTATTAGACCGAGAGGCGACTGCAATTTTTTTGGACCCCATCGAACATCATTCTGATTTTTTTTTATGGAAATTAGAGAAAAGTAAGTAGATTACGAATCCACTGGTCTGCCGTGGCAAAAATGGCAAAAACTGGTCAAAAATCGACTTTTAATAAATTGAACTAAATCCAATTGCAAAATGAGCCATAACTTGCTAAATAATGAGCATTTTTTTTTTTTTATTTGGTAACCCTCACTCTTGAACTATCAATTAAGAAGGTTGCAGACGATTCAGATATCTGGCGATGGTCTACTTGCATCTATTAAAAGGGAGCCAAGTTGGCAATAAACATTACGTCAGGGACGACGTAACTGATGTCGCCAATTTGGCTTACTTTTAAAAGATACAAATTTTCCGAGCCAGAGATCAGAAATCGTTTGCGTTTTTTTTCATTGAAAATCAAAATGCAGGGTTGCCAGACGAAAAAGTTCGTTCTCTTTTTGGCAAGTTATGACATATTTGACAATCGGATTTTAGTTCAACTCATTCCAAGTCGATTTTTGATCAGTTTCGGCCATTTTTGCCACGGCAGACAAGTGGATTCCTAATCTACTCACTTTTCTCCAATCTCTATAAAAAATTCAGAATGATGTTCGATGGGGTCCAAATATTGCAGTCGCCTCTCGGACTATAATTTATTTGAAATAAATATAGGAAATATAAAAATAGGCTTGTTTTTAATTCGCAGTCTATGAATCGAATGTTTACTTAAAGAATAACACTGAAGTTTATTTATCTAGGGATATATCAACAAATTTACAGAAAAATCATAAGAATTCTGTAACAAGAACTGAGGTTCGTTCAGAATCTGCCGATTCTTGTGAAAGATAGTTGATATTTACTTTTAATTGCCCATATCTATTATACATTAAAAAAAAAAAATACCCAGACAAGAAATATTGCAAATAATAAATGGCCTGTAATTGAAAGTTGTGGGATGTTCCACACCACTAGTTTACTTTCAATTACCCATATGTATACATAGGGTAATGAAAGTATAGCATTCGGTCAAAAAAAAATTCGATTTTTATTTGCATTTCTCCACGTTTTGGAACATCCTGATTTCAAAAAAGTGATCTAGAAAAAAGGTCTGTCTGTGTATTGTGTGTCTGTGGTCAGCATAACTCCCGAACAAATTGACCTACAATGTTCAAATTTGGTATGAGGGTTAGTGGTGGCTATGGGGCTTACCATTAAGGTTTTCGTCAAAATAGCACATGCTCATAAGGTAGCTGCCATTGAAAAAATCATGTTTTAAAATGATTGCTAAAAAACGACTCTAACGATTTTGATAAAAATCGCTACGGTTATGCCTCTTAAGGTGTTCTAAACATCCTCACATCCGAAATTCCCGTAAAAATGTTTTAAAGACGTACAAAGTTGAAAAATGAATGCTTTCAATACGGAGTTCTCTTTCCTTAAGCATACCTTATCAACGATCGTTTTTTCTTCTATATCCGCCAAACTGGCCATTTCTTCTAAATGAATGATGAAAATATAAAAACCGTAAATGACCCAAATTCATGTCAGTATTATATAGTGCAATTGAAAGTTGTGCAATGTTCCACACCCCTAGTTATTTTACTAAATATCACAATAAAGGGGGATAATTTTGTTCAACTTTGTAATTTTCATTGCATCACCCACATATTCAATCATAAAAAAATGCGCCCTCTATCAGTCACCAAACGAACTTCTTGAGTCGCAATTTATTCAACTGCAAACCATATTTCAGTACAGCATTCAATTTTTATTAAATACAACTTTGTAAATAATATCAAGAGTCAGTATTTAATCTATAGTCTAATATAATAGACTTTTGCAAAAACCATGGCTATTTTTGGTTATATACGGCGGAAGTATAGAGTAAACATCAGGCTGTTTATGAAACAATCAAAAAGCTGGAAGAAATAATCGCAATTTTAGCTCTAAAAATGTATGTCCTACTTGGTTAAGATGAGGATTATTTTTCTCCTACGGAGGTCTCATCGAAGTGGTTAATTTTAGCACTTTAAGCGCAAGATAAATGACATCTGCTTTGCATATTATGTGCTTATCGGTCAGAATGAGTTTTTAGTCTTCGTTCTACACACGACGGATTATAAGTAAGAGGGTAAGTGCTTTTAAAGCTTTAATAACCTTTTTTTTATCTGCCTAATAGGATAAGAGTGGACTTATTAAAGCTTATAGTTAGTATCAAACTTTTATTTACATTAAGTGATTACCAAAACAACCGAGAAATTATTTGTATTATCTTTCATAAACGGCGTTTGAAGAAAATTTTACTACGATTATATAATAGCAAACAGTTATTGTTTTTTTTTTTTTTTTAATATATTGATTTACTAAGTCAATAAAGAAGACACACACACATATATATATATATATATATATATATATATATATATATATATATATATATATATATATATATATATATATATATATATAATTTTAATATTTTTATTTATAATTTCAAAAATTATTAAAGAATGTGTTCAAAATCTATGGAATATGAAACTCAAATATCCCTAAGTTATTTTTACTTTCAATTACCCATATGTAATACATAGGGTAATAAAAGTATAGGATTCAGTCGAATTTTTTTTTTTTTTTTTCATTTCTCCACGTTTTGGAACATTCTGATCTCAAAAAAGTAATAGTATATAAAAAAAAATGTCTGTCTGTGTGTACGTGATCATCATAACTCCCGAACAAATTGACTAAAGATGATCAAATTGGGTGAGCAGGTTGGTGATGGCCCAAGGACCTACCATTAAGGTTTTCGTCAAAATCGCGCATGCGCATAAGGTAGATGCCATTGAAAAAAATCATGTTTTTCAATGGCATTGATTGGCAACGATTTTGATAAAAATCGCGGAGCTAATGCCTCTTAAGGTTTTCTAAACAACCCCTCCTCCGAAATTCCCGTAAAAATGCTTCAATGGCGTAAAAAGTTGCAAATCGAATGCCTTTAACACAGAGTTCTCTTTGCTTGAACATAGCTTGTGACCGATCGTTTTTTCTCCTCTTCTCAGTTTCACTTACAAGAAAGGATAATATAATAATTATCGATAAGTATATAACGAAAACATTTATTTTGGCGGAGGGGTGGGGTTTTTTTTCTAGTCCCAGACTAGAATTATCGCAAAAAATTCGCCAAACTGTGCATTTTTACTAAATGATTGATAAAAAATTTACAAACGGTAAATGACACAAATCCACGTCAGCAATATAGTGCAATTGAAAGTTTTGAGATGTTCCACACCCCTAGTTTATATTGCAATAAAGTAAAATAAATTACGCTAAGGGATATTGTACATTAGAAACACTCAAACAATGCAATGAAATATGCAAATTAATAAAATTCACTTCACTAAAAGCACCTGTATTTTTTCGAAACTGGCAGTTTTTTCTTCTTTTTAAATCGCTAAGGGGCTCTACCCCATGCTCGCCAGCCCCCTAGCTTGCCATTGGATTACTAACACCAAAACACTTAAACAGCTTTGGATAGTTAACATTGCTTCAATAGTGGACTGCTGACACAATAGCTTCGGTTGGTTGGTTGGTTGGTTGTTTTCAGATTATCTGGCGCCGTCAGCAACACGAGGGCTATAATGCGCCGAAACATTCGTCATTAGACAAGCCAACATACATTTACAAACACCCATGCCTAACACGGGACTCGAACCCGCAACCTCGCGGTCTAGAAGCTACCGCGCTAACCACTATACCGTTTGGTCGGCCTAATAGCTTCGGTTTTCATCACACCCTCCAAGTCACTTGCTCGTTAACGCACGCCAAACCCGGGAAGTTTCATCTTTAGCAAAACCGAAATTTAAATTTTGCTAATTTTACCATTAATTTTCAATTAAAACGCAAAAACTCCTAATGTGTAAAATTCCAATAGTTGTCCAAACACCAGAAGTCTGTTGTTACAGCATTACAAACTCACTATTTGCCACCATAGGATTCGCATTAAAAACAATTACAGTCAAACCCCGTTAACGTGAAGTCGCTTAACAAGAAATCCCGTTTAACGCGAAGTAAAAGCAGTTCCCCGTACTTAAAACTTAACGTTAATTTATTCGTTTAACGTGAAATTCGGTTAACGTAAACAATTCTGGTGACCCTATCGATTTCGCGCTAACGGGGTTTGACTGTAATTAATAATTTAAAATTCTACCACCGTATGACCAAATTTCAAAGGGGGAAAACTAATTATATTTAAAATTTCAAATGCTATACCGTCACTCAAACCTCAAAATCTGAATACTTACTTCTTTTAAGTTACGATAAAGAGAAAATCCAAACAATTACAGTCAAACCTCGTTAACGTGAAATCGCTTAACAAGAAATCCCAAACGCGAATCGAACCTCCGAATCGTCGTTTAACGCGAAATTTGGTTAACGTGAACGATTCTGGCGGCCCCGTCGACTTCGCGTTAACGGGGTTTGACTGTAACTAAAAAATTTAAATTCTACCACCGTATGACCAAAGTTCAAAGGGGGAAAACTAATTATATTTAAAATTTTAAATGCTGTACCGTCACGCAAATCTCAAAATCTGAATACTTACTTATTTTAAGTTACGATAAAGAGAAAATCCTATACAAAACGCATACTTCGATCCGCAAAGAAGCGTGACCGATTCCTATGGTGTGAACAGTCAAACAAAACACACCCACAAACAAAGCAAAGCCCGACCAAGAACTTTCGAACCGTGGTCAGACACACACACACACACAAAAAAGAAGAAAATCAAGGATTCCCAGAAGATTTCTCCAACACCAAATAAGTAAAAAAAAGAACCCCAGAAAAAATAGCGTTCGCGACTTAAAATAATGGTTGGACCACGAAATAAACATCATCAGATGCATCTGGAATGAAGAAAAGTGAAAAATGATAGCGCAATAATTCATCTAAGTCGCACCTTCTACGCTTCACTTTTGTGAGGGGGGGGGGGGGGAGGGATTTTTTGTTTTTCCAGTTTAATGATGGGGTTAGACAAAAAAGGACTCAGACACCGTGACGACATGTGGATAGAGGACAAAACTCACCAAAACCGGCGAACATCTTGGCTTTGTTTTTGTGATTCGATAAAAGCTTAGAACCTGTATTGGGGGGGGGGGGGGGGAGGTGATGTCAACCACATTCTTGGCTTCTGTAGCATGAATTACAGATCTTCCAGGATGCATTTGGTTGATGGTAAAAGTTTAACAGATCAAAAATAGTTTTCAACAATAAAGAATCCAAATTTTTTTTTCTTTTTTCTTTTAGCTCGAAATGGAAATGTGATAGAAATGTTCGAACGAGAAAGGTGAAATTTCGAACAAAATAATTTTGAAAAAAAGCGTTGTCCCCTGGTGCTATACTTTCCAAAAATCTTAAAAGACTTATGAAGATGAAATGCTTCTGATATTTACGAAATGAATTTTAAATAATCTTAATTTATTAGTTTGACCACAGCTCACCAGTAAAAGTGTATTAATGCTTTTAATACAAAAAGAAATCTGAAGGTTTACCGCGTAGTTGATGTCCGTAGATACTCATTTGATATTCAAGCTAGTATTCAATAACGTTGTCTTTTTATATTTTTTATTTTAGGGCAATTCATAACAGTTTTTAGATCTGTGAATGTTTAAATATTATTTAAATTTAATATGACAATCATAAAAGTTATACATAATTGCTACAGAAAAGGCAACCAATCATCAAATCTCAAAACAAAGGCGTGCGCATCTTAACATCTGTGTCCTTTAACATACTTCACAAGTTATCCGAAATATTCACAAATTGCAGAGATATGCATGCCTAATTAGATAACAAAATCCTTCTCAATTTCGACACACTAAAACATTATCTATCACGAAACGTAATGCCCAATAGCATAATCGAAAAAATTACCCAAATTAAAACTATTATACTACCAAATTAAATTACACTGCACTGACCAATTGCCCAGTAGAGCCGTCTTCAAGAGAACAACTACTGAACAATTCACTCAAAACGGTGGTCACGGGTAAATAGGCTGGCATCGCCAGCTGACCAATCCCAGGCGTGGTAAGTGTCTTCTCTGACGACAGTGATAATTATTCATAATATTAAAACTTTGCAACTAACTGTACACATACTTAAACCCCGAAGCAGAAATCCCGCGACAGCAACACAGTGAATGCAGGCTTTCTGCAGTAACGACGGCTCAGTCGGGAAAAAGAATTAAATCATCAGCTTAAGAGTAAAAAAAGTTTTCAAGTCTACTTTTGGCCTCCAATCACATCTTGGTGTAAATGGAAACAAGAAGAGAAGAATTGTCCATTGAAATGTTGTTCTAAAATTTGTTTGAAATTCATGTTCAGTTATCTTTTTAGATTAGTCCCCCCCCCCCCCCTGCCAAGTTTCAGAAGTTGGAGTTATAACAGCATTTCACCCTAAGCCGATGAAAAGTAAATAATAATAATAATAATCGACTTTGCTTTATCAGATGTTGTTGCACTGAATCTACAGCCTTTGACTTTTTATCATATTTCAGTTCCTAACTTTAAAGCAGCCGACCAAACGGTATAGTGGTTAGCGTGCTAGCCTCTAGACCGCGAGGTTGCGGGTTCCGAGTCCCATGTTAAGCATGGGTGTTTGTAAATGTATGCTGGCTTGTCTAATGACGAATGTTTCGGCGCATTATAGCCCTCGTGTTGCTGACGGCGCCAGATAGTCTGAAAACAACCAACTAACTTTAAAGCAAATTTCCAATATCGTAAATGGTAATAAGAAATAATAATTAACCTAAATATTATTTTGTTTCAAATAAAAAAATACAATAACTAGTGGCAAATATAAATCTATTTTGCCAATTTATTCTTTAAATGAACTGAAATAATGAAAAATGTTGCTAATTCATTGAGATAAGCCTTTTTTTTTTACAAGATCCTATACGTTTCAAAACACCATAACATTAATAATATTTATTCTCCCTAAATATGAAGGGTTTAAAGTTAGAATGGCTTAAGTCACATTTTCCCCAATTCTATTTAATCCAGATATACAATCTAGATGGAGTAAATTCTTGAAAGGAAAAGGGAACTAAGTCACAAACTGAATAGCTGCAGCGCAATATGAACCATGTAAACAAATAACTATAGTGGTTCAGACTTAAATCTTTTGTTTCTCAAAGTAAAGGTTATTGAATTATGCCACTCTTAAATTGTATCCCCTTATCTTATTTACTACCACTTACTTCCTTAAAATCTACATTTAACTGATCACTTGTTTCTTTCTCTTCCCAAAATTAAACAGACTTAGATAAGAGGTTCAAAAACTTTTGCAAGGTCGTTGTTGGTTGTACTATATATTTATTAGGCGCAAGGGCAACACAAGGGCCCAACTGCGCCATTTAAAAGGTCGTGACCCACCTTTTTAGAAAGTTGATCAATTTTAAACCACGTTTTCTACTAAGACATCACTTTCACCACAGTTAAACAAGTGTTTTGAACAACTCTACTTTTGATTAGCCATACAAAAAAAAACTTAATTTTCAAATTGTAATAAAGAAAATTACTATACGTATCTAAATTACTTAAACTAATTAAATTAGCAAAAATTACTCAGTGTGTATCTGAAGTTCTTAAATGTAAATAATTTATTCTAATCATATGGTACGATAACGTTTATAACCTAATGACAATTTTTAAATTGCTTTTTAGTTTGAAAGTTTCATTGGTATTGGAACTGCTATCTTTCACAAAATAGCTACCAAGGTAGCCTAGATGTTTATTAATGTTTCCAGTCAACAGTGAGTTTTCTAAAAAATGTAGGTAGGAATTTTAGGGATAAATTCAAAAATTTCAGGAGATTTTAGGGATAATTCCCAAAAATTTTAGGGATAATTCTTTCGAAGGTGACGTAGGCTCCTAATATAGACATATTCTTTCCAAAGCTTGTTTCAATACCGACAAAAAGCTATTTAGTGGTAGCTATTTTGTGAGAGATAGCAGTTTCAATACCAATGAAACTTTCAAACTAAAAAGCAATTTAAAAATTGTCATTAGGTTATAAATGTTATCGTACCATATGATTAGGATAAATTATTTACGATACGTTACGTTTATAACCTAATAACAATTTTTAAATTGCTTTTTAGTTTGAAAGTTTCATTGGTATTGAAACTGCTATCTCTCACAAAATAGCTACCAAGGTAGCTTAGATGTTTATTAACGTTTCCAGGGGGCGCAGTAAGTTTTCTAAAAAAATTTAAATAGGAATTTTAGGGATAAATCCAAAAATTTCAGGAGCATTTTAGGGATAACTCCCAAAATTTTTAGGGATAATACTTAAAATGTTAGGGATATTTCTTAAAATTTTAGGGATATTTCTTAAAATTTTAGGGATATTTCTTAAAATTTTACGGATAATTTTTTAAATGTTAGGGATAATTCTTAAAATGTTAGGGATAATTCTTAAAATGTTAGGGATATTTCTTTAAATGTTAGGGATATTTCTTAAAATTTTAGGGATATTTCTTTCGAAGATGACGTAGGCTCCTAACACAGACATATTCTTTCCAAAGCTTGTTTCAATACCGGCAAAAAACTGTCAATTATCATAAAAATTTAACTTCAAACAACTTTTTAGCAAAATAACAGTAATATAATGAAACAATTATACTATTTTAACAAACATACAAATTTAATTTAATCCCACTTTTCTCCACTGGCGGAATATCAGTGTTTTTTCGTGGATTTTGGAGAAAAATCGGAGAACTTTCGGGGTTTATATATATATATTTTTAAGAATTATCGGAAAATTTAAGTGAAATTTTAGAGCAAATGTGACCATGTGTTTCTTTTTTTTTCTCATTTTACTATTTGACCAATTTTCATACGAAAACCTCACACATTTACTAACTATATTCCCTCCCACCTCCCCTCAAAAAAATAAAATCATGACCCACAAATTGGGAAACACCTCTCTAGACTGACCAGTTGACCACAAGAGTCGTCAAAAGAGACTGCAAAAAGATCACCGCACTTTCAAAACGGAACAAAGACCAACAAAACCTCAAAAAAGGCCGCGCCATCTCCAAAAGACCAAACAATCCACAAAACAAAGGTGTGCGGTGCATCAGTCATCGGGTTGGACTCTTTATAATCATCCCGTCGCGAGTGCCAGTCCAGAAAATGGAGGGTGGGCACGCTTCATCGGATGACCCACCCTACCGTGTCCACTCTACAAAAGGGTTGCGAAAGAAAAAATTGTCTCGTTATATTGAAAATGTAGAACAAGATGCCCCGCTTTTAAAAGAAAAGTGTCCAGGGCATCGGACCATGGCAAACGCTTCGGGCTAGTGATATCCTACTCTTCTTGGTGGAGGAATGTAACACTTTTGTCTGATGTCGGAGTTGAGCATCCTTTGCTTGAGGGCCTGCTAATTAAGTGAATGGTATTGAAAATAATAATACAGATTTCACGCCCGCTTCGTGTTTGGGAAGGAGGTTTTGATGTGTCTTGATCTTTAATGGGGGGGGGGGACTCCCTATGAGATGAGGTTTTTATTCTCACTTGATTGGGTCTTGGCATCTTCGATAACTTACCTGGTTGAATGAAAGATTACTTTTTTCCTTTTTTTTTTTTTTAGTTCTTCGGCAAGGCGAAATTGAGGTATGCGTTTTTTTTATCTTGGCAAGTATGCATCGTTATCACGGGTGTATTTTGTGACACAGGAGTGTTTTATAAGGATGAATTTTATAAATTCGACGTAAGGAGATTCTACATAGAAAACTGTTAAACTTTAATCGAACCGTTCTATGAAATAAACTATCTTTTAAAATTACCAACTTTCAAAAAGTTGCAAAAAAAAGAAGAAAAAAAAATAGCTCTGGTCAGAATGACCTGATATTTTAAACATAAGTGGATGGGGAAACGGCAGGACATAAGAAGCAAAAAGAGTTGGAAATATATATATATATATATATATATATATATATATATATATATATATATATATATATATATATATATATATATACATTTTTTCTTAAGTCATATGGTTTCTAACTTCTTAGAATATATTCCAATCGTTCGGCTCTTTTTTTTTAACTACTTTTTGAAAGTTGAACATATATTCACCATGCCTCCCCCCCCCCCTTCTTCCCTTAAACACCAACATCACGTGATTTCAATTTCAATGCTCTGATAGTAAACCATGGTACAGTGAAATTCTACCCTTTCAAGATTCAAGTTTATATTTTGTCCGCATTTTTAAAACAATGTAGAATTTGGTAAAAATAAGTACCCTTAATTTCCTTATCAAAAAAGAAATATTTATATAACAGCTTACTACGAAATTTTCATTTATTTCAATGTGGTTCGAATAAATAATCAGCAATCCAATCAACAGTTTTTGGATAGGGCATGTAGTCTTACTCAGTGACAACACATAGGGCCAAAAGGTTTTGCGGTAAGAGATCAAAAGTATTGTTATCAAAAGAGGGGCAACTATCTTCATCGAACCTCTGGTCTTACTCTTGTTTTGCTAAAGGTGGGTAAACGTCCGTTAAACGATGGCAGACCCTCTATCAAGATTGGAATCTGAAGACAGCTGAACAAAGGAGATGGCACCTGGCTCGTCTTACCCAATCAAAATGATCAAAACTGCGCAATTAACGATATGTGCGCTCAGAGTCACGCATTCCACGATTAGGAAGCGCAAATTATCTTCAGCAATGACAGCAGTGAGAAACATTAAATTACTATGGCCCCGGACAGTAGAACTTTAAAAAAAAAAAAATGATTGATTGATTGATTTTTGCCTAGATTATTTTCACTTCAAAAAATGAAACAAAAGTGAGATATTTTATAATATTATGACAATCGCTACATTTTAGAGCATTTTTATTGTATTTGGCATATTATGTTAGCTGTTACGTTATGTACCTACACTAAAGCCAATGCTACGAAAAAACATATTAAAGCAGTCCACGTGAATACAGTTTTAGTTGTTAAGAATTCACTCAAAGAAATTTAGCCATATGAAAGCTGAAATATCGTTGCAAGCATAATATATTAGCTGCTAAGTCATGTACCTACACTAAAGCCAATGCTACGAAAAAACATATTAAAGCAGTTCACGCGAATACAGTTTTAGTTGTTAAGAATTCACTCAAAGAAATTTAGCCATATGAAAGCTGAAATATCGTGGCAAGCATAATATGTTAGCTGTTACGTCATGTACCAACACTAAAGCCAATGCTACGAAAAAACATATTAAAGCAGTCCACGTGAATACAGTTTTAGTTGTTAAGAATTCACTCAAAGAAATTTAGCCATATGAAAGCTGAAATATCGTTGCAGGCATAATATTTTAAAGTTAAATAGTGTTTATATTTCAACAATTATACACGACGGTAATAATTAGGTAGCATTTCTTAATTTGAAAACACCTCTTATCCTTGACATCGGATGTAGTGTCTTTTGATGAAATAAGAAGGAGTTCTTAAGCAATAAAATTTAAAAAATGCGTTTATTATTATGCATGATTAAGAAAAGTTTAACTTATGACGGCAGAACAAAAGAGGACATACTAATTAAAATAGTATTAACACAGCATTCAAATTTTGCGAACGACAGAAGCAGAAGAATCATTTCATCAGAACCACTTGAAAAGCAAAATCTAAGCATAAAAAATATTTAAAAAAATTCCACCTCAACATCTGGTCGATAGGAAAAAAAAAAACTTGCCAACTATCTGCATCAGCTAATACTTCTTTTTAAGAAGTGGTCTTTATGACCGAACGTCTTTTATGTCGTTGACAGCTCGACATCTCGTTAACTAAAACCATTCAAAGAGGTAGATGCCCAAAGGTGTCGGCATTTCAACAAAGAAAATTCATTAACGATCACAACGTACAGCAGAAATGGGATGGGGAGGGTTATTAATAAAAAAAAGCCTGTCTTGCTATAATATCTTTTTCTAACCTTAGGATAGGTAAGTGACAAAATATAGGATGGTGTAAGAGCTCATCTTACCTTACATTATTGAAGTCAAAATCTCTTGGATAAACTTAATGTTTTACAAGATTTTCAAAATTCATTTTGGCGTATTTTTGCATTTATAGTTATATGAAACTTACATTCAAAATCTTAATTTGCGTAAGAGAAATAAATGGTGGCGTAATTATCTTTGTAACGCTTCGTCATTCAAAGCTCAAAATCGCAAAACTTGTTGAATAGCTCTAATGTTTTATCTGTTCACTTATTTACCTTTTTAAATGAACACTAAGATTTGTGTAGGATCTCACTTGGATTCTTTTTCAGGTTGAAATTATGGAAGATATACACTTAAGAAACGAGAGCAAAATCTTTCACGTCTTTCTTTTATTACAAAAAGTTTAGAACAACAACTATATAAAGCAACCGTTTTTACATTCTAAAGAAAATTATCGTTTGTACTTTTTCAGCTCGTCACAGAAACTCAGAACAAGTTGAGTTGTACAAAAGTCAATTCTTATAAGCAACTCCATGATGACGTAACAATTTGGTTTGGTTTGTTTGTACGCTTAACGACCTAGTTTTATGCACAATAACGGCTAATCAGGCCGGGACCTACAGCTTAACGTATGAACACTAAGAATTGAATAACACGGTTTAAGTTAGATTTTTCGTCGATGCTTAGCTTATTTACCTTCAGCGATGAAAACAAAAATCTGGAATTTGTTTGTCTATCAAATTTGAGAAGTATATCTCTTTCATTAGTGGGTATCAAATGAAAACTCCAATTGAAAAGATTTCAAAAAGGTTATCCGCATGTCTTATAAAATTTCAATACCAAAATATTTAACCAAAAATTAAAAATATATGTTCCCAACCTTTAATTAAAAAAAAATATGTACAAGAAATCTGTAAGAAGACTGAAAAATTTAAATTGAAACTCTTGAATTTCTCAAGATACCATAGATTCAAAGAAATTAATCGTGTTTAATATTCAAACTAAACGTAAATAGCTACTACGGTAAGCTTGTCCGTAATAAGTATGCATGGCTCTCAAAAAGATCTCCGCAATTGGTATACGATTCAAAGTCTCCAAAAAAAAGAGAGAAAAAACCCCCACATAAATACATCGATGTCGCACGTTCAAGAAGAGCATCGTCCATCAATAAAACTGGTTGAAATAAATACAGTTTATTTTCATAAAGAAAAGGATAAAAGTCAATTCATTATGGCTATATCACACGACGCTAAGTAGAGCTGCACAAGCATACGGAATATCGATATCACCCTGTGAGGCGACAAGACCCTCCGGAATAAAAATATCGCCAACTTCTCAATGTCGTCCATCAATAAAACTGCCCTACTAGGTGTTACCTTAGAGGTGGATCAGAAATGGAAAACCTATCATTAATGACCATAAAGCTCACCGGGCCACTTGCGGACTCCCTAATGAGTTTATTGACTGGGATGCGATTCGGGCCCCTGCCAAAAGGGGACCACGCCTTTTTCTCAACCCCCCCCCCCCCTCTCATATGATTCACCTGAATAAGATCTTCTGTTAATCGTTGAGTATTATTTCGGACCCATAGACCTAAAGTGGTATTTTTTTAATTTTTTTTTTTAAATGGCTTGTTTGTGGAAATATTGTTTCGAAATATAAAATTTATGATGTGACAGGTAAACACTAACGCACTCAATTTCAATGTTTACTTAATTAAATTTTTTTTAATTGGAGGTTGGGGGTCGTATTTTTAGGGGCCGAAATGGGGTCAAACGTCCGAAATGTAGAATCTAAGAATGTCTTTTGATTGCAGAATCTAAGAATGTCTTTTGATTGCAGAATCTAAGAATGTCTTTTGATTGCAGAATCTAAGAATGTCTTTTGATTGCTAAAGTGCACATGGTAAAATTTCACAACGAAACATAGATATTCAGCTACTCTCTTCAGTCTCACTGTGTAAACATATGTAAATAAATATTTTTGCTCTTTACATTAGCTGTAATCGTTTCCCAAACAAATTTCAATTAATCATCTAATTGTACACGAGATTCTTAACTAGAAGATGATATATATGTACAAAAGCTGTAATTCTATGGCAAGATTTTTTAAGAGCAGGCAACTACATAACATTGCTTATTGCATCTCAGCTGCTATAAAAGATATTCACAAGCAACTAACAACAAACAACTACTTTATGTGAAATTTAATTTAAAAAAAATAACTTTCAACGGGTCGAATAGAAAAAACATCATTTACAAGCACTTTCAGAAAAGCTTTTCAATGCTATTTTTTTTTTTCAATCACAAGTACGTAATCCAGTTATGGTTATCATGTTATGACACAACACTTAACAAAGTTTTGAAGAAATGTTTCGACGATGAGTTTTTGGACAATAATGGATCGGGTACTAAGTGACGATTGCTCTGAAGAACAGCTCCTTAATTATTTCATCTTGATTCGGTGTATGGGTAAAGAGAAAACGATGAAAATCCGCGTGGATACGCATGTATTCACATATATATGATCGATGGCCTTAGTGTATGTTATATGTATCCAGCGTTTCATCAATGATACGCCTGATTTGTAAAGGTATGTACCTGAGGGCATTCTATCGTGAGAGATGCTCTCCAATAGGAACTACAAAAAAAATAAGGAAAAGTTTTTTATCAAGAGCCGATTACAAAGTTAGATTAAGATCTAGTGTAATTCCTGTGATGGCGTTTTAAAATATAAGCCACAGCGCAAGTTCATAACGTTGTGACACTTTGCTTATGGCCATCTGCTCATGGCGTGATGTGTATGGCCATTTGCTCATGGCGTGATGTGTATTTGAGGACTTGTATTATCAGATACGGTTTAATCAGAAGTTTCATTCACTTTGTAAATAATGTGCAGGGTATTCGAAATATTTTTGGGGGCTTTCTACTTTCTATCAGGGTTAATCGAGCTTTTGAAAAGTAAAAAAAAAAAAAAAAAAAAAAAAAAAATAGTTTTTAAGAACTTTAATGACATTTTGAAGCTTTTTAAAGACCTCTTATAAATTTGTAGCGACAAAAATTCATCGTTTTCTTACACATAAATTCAAAGCACTACAATATAAGAATCAAGTAATATCTTAATAGAATTTTATTCATAACTTGGACAATTTCTTTTTTTTTGTGTAAAGAAAGTCCATCCACACTTCTAGTAAAAAGTAAGTAAAGTCTTCCTGGAAATACGGCTACTCCAAGCAATTTAGAAGACAAAACCACTCCACCAAAAAAAGATAGGCCCAAACTGGTAGAAGGTTTCAAATACAAATTATATTAGGGAAAGAAAATAAAACAAAACAAAATCGAAAATTAAGGACCTGAGATTAAAAATAAGGACTATAATGGTCCTTTTATAAGGATCGACCCAAAATAAGTAGTTCTTAAGGACTTTTAAGAACTGTGAGAAACCCTGTCTATATGTAAGTTTCACCCCAAACTTTCAGCTATATTTGAGGAATGAGGTAAAAAGTATTTTCCAAGGGTTTTCTAGCCGACCAAACGGTATAGTGGTTAGCGTGCTAGCTTCTTGACCGCGAGGTTGCGGGTTCGAGTCCCGTGTTAGGCATGGGTGTTTGTAAATGTATGTTGGCTTGTCTAATGACGAATGTTTCGGCGCATTATAGCCCTCGTGTTGTTGACGGCGCCAGATAATCTGAAAACAACCAAGGGTTTTCTAACATATTTTAAACAAAACATTCAGTAATTCATTTTGTCAATAATGTACTGAGTATTCTATATATTCTTTCGTGTGAGCTATCCACTTTCTATATTCAGATATGTTTCAAACAGAATTTTCAGCTACTTTACTAATGAAGTCCCGAGTAATACTGAGAATTTGTGAAGGGCTTTTCTATTGACAAATATATTTCAATCATAACTTCCAGCCAATTTGTCAAGGATGTGATGTGTTATTCAGGTATTTTTTTTAAGAGAATTTTGTAATGTCATATAAGTTTTGATCTTAATTTTTACAAACGAAGGTAAAGTCAAGATATTAAGAACTAGCAAAATGACGTTATTGAAAACTCCACTTGCGGAAGAATGTAATTTCCTATTATTTCCTATTTCCATTAAAAGTTGAGCTGCACTGTTACACAAATGTGTTTTTTTTTTTTTTTTTTACAGAAGTCAGAATTAAAGTTTTAATCCTACCGAAAAATTCAAAAAGAGAAAATAAAAGATATTTCAAGTCCTGATAAAAGAATATGTTTTAGTTTTAAATGGACAATTCCATAATTTTTTAAGTATATTTTTATTCAATTCTCAATGTTCGAAAAGACCATAAACACAAACATTTCTACTCAATGCATATATATATATATATATATATATGCGTTATTTTCGAACATCGTCGTATGTATTCAAAATAGAAAGAACAGAAAAGAACAAAGAAGTCATATTTATAACAACACATTAAGTTAATCTTTACACAAAATAAAACCCCACGATATTTCCGAATTTAGCAAAATGATATTACTGCTCCTAATGACCTTTTTAACAGCTTTCGAAAATTGTTTTGTATACAAAGCCGAAAATGACTTAACATAATTATATTTTTGATAAACATTCAAACTTCTACACCCCTTCAAGAACCAAGAAATAAAAAAAAAAAACTCGCTCAAAGCAACACAACTCTATAAAAACGGAACAACCGCATTTTATTAAAGTTAAAAGTCTTTCTCTCTAATTACTCCACATATGAAAGTGTTTTAAAGAAAACACGATTTCAAAGGCCAATATCACAAAAGAAAGTGATACACAAAGGAGAGGTTTCCTTAATGAAAAGTAAAGTCATCAAGAGAGAGCACCGCCTTCGTTGAAGTTCATGCTACGACAGGTATGCGGAGGGAAGATTTTCTCATAAACGCACCTTTTTTTCCCAAGTCGGCCTCGTTTTTTAATATATTGCGAAACATAATGATAATAAAAACGACCCTAAACAATTACACGCCAATTTTGGCAGAGGTTTGGCGGCGAAAGTGAGTTTTCTCTCGCTTTTGTTGGATATAATTGAATAGTTCTTGCGCTGACAACTTTTTTTTTTTTTTATCTTTCAAGCAAACAAAAAAGGTGTGTGTGTGGGGGGGGGGGGGGGGTATCGGTGCTATTGCTACTGTTTTTTTTTTCTGTAATTTTTTTTTTCTTTTTTTCTTACGTAATGAATTTTGTAGCGTGGGACCGGTTTCGATGCAAATGAAGTTTTGTATTCATGAAGAGAGGTTAAATGTTAAATGAAGGGGGCAGATTTCGTTTAATGACTTCATGGATTCTTATCATGAGAAGAATGGAAAGAAGCTAAATTTCATTTGTACTTTAAGAAGGTTTTCATTCTCTCCCCCCCCCCACCCAAAAAAAAAATCTCAATTAGCGGAGTAATTCTTATTTACAGTTTTATTTCTTCGGTATTTCACAACACCATAAACCTAATAAAATATTTCTCGGCACAATACAAGTTAGATAAAAAAAAAATGTGCTTGCATTCCCGAACTTTCAAAGATAGAAAGTTGAGTGAAAACCATACGTTCTCTATCATACCTTCACCACTATCATTAAGCAAGTGCCTTGAAATGTTTTCAACGATACTTTTGAGTCACCATAAAAAAAATGAATTCAAATTGCAATTAAAAAGAGATTACTAAATGCATCTAAATTACTAAAAATTACTAAACACATCCAGAGATCTTCAAAGTAATGTACTCTTATTATATGGTTTGAGAGCGTGTACAATGAAATGGTAATTTTTAAATTGATTTTTAGTTTAAAAGTATTAAAAACTGTGAATAAAAACTCTAATTTATTCTTGAAACTGCTTTGTTTCACAAAATGTCTGGCTAAATAGTTGATTACCAAAATTTTCTGACTTTTTTTATCCCATTTCGGTATTTCTTGTAACTTCCACTTTTTATACGCGAAAACCTCACACATTTAAAAACTATTCCCGACCTATACTAAACTTCAACTTAACTAGGCATCACTTAGACGGTAGATCGTGACAGTGCTCATAGGTATTTAATCCATTTTGGCGGCGTGAAAGCATAATGTTCGCCAAACCACAACACCCTGTACAGGACAAAAGGCTATAAGGTTTGGCGAGAATTATGTCTTCACTCCGCCAAAATGGATTAAATACCTATGAGCACTGTCACGATCTACCGTCTAAGTGATGTCTAGTTAAGTTGAAGTTTAGTATACCAAAACTGATTCACGGCCCACCAATGGTCGCGACACACAGTTTCGGAAACATTGCTATATAAGATTAAAGAAATTAAAGTAGAAGTTAACAACGGACTTAGAAAAGGAAAATAAAGTGTGGCATTTTTGATTATTAAGATAAGAATCAATTTCTAAATCAAAATCCAGGAAAAATTTACAATTTCTTAATTTTTTTTTCCAACAAAAAAAACTTTGAATTACTATTTTAATGAGTATTAAAACGAGGCACAAATTACAAAGACAAACTTTTTATTAATTTAGAATTTTAGGCAATCCGAAAATTTACTACTTTTGATCTATAGTCCTTCTTTGTGTAACCGGAAATTTTTCTGCCCAATTT
Source organism: Linyphia triangularis (assembly GCA_963978545.1). Lineage (NCBI taxonomy): Eukaryota > Metazoa > Arthropoda > Arachnida > Araneae > Linyphiidae > Linyphia > Linyphia triangularis. The sequence continues at coordinate 8,429,142 of OZ021723.1, read as the reverse complement.
TCTCCTCATGCAATATTTTCCCCAAGCACAAATGTTTGCTTAAATATTACTTAATAACATACAAAAATTTAGGGTCATATATAAGAATAATATATACCTATAAACACAATTTGGATGAGCAATAAATAAAAGCATTATAATTATTATTATTTTTTTTATTATTATTATTATTTTTTTATATATTTTTTTTATTATTATTATTATTACCATTTAAAAATAATTATTATAATGTTTTGATTTAAATTTTAACTTCAGGGAAGCAACTTGCAGGAAGACGACACAAAAGCAATACATTTGTACAAACTTAATCACTTACGAATGAGTACTTAGATGCATTTAAATAAGTTTTAAATCTGAAAACATCATGCAACATTGTGGCTAAGCAAAAAAAAAAGTTGTACCTGCGTTTTTGGGAGTCTGAGTTACCAGGTGGTTCTCTGTAATTCATTCTACTTAATGATAAAGTTCGTTGGTCGTATATACAAAAAGTAAATAAGTTAGTCGATAAATTAACACCAACTACATGAAGTTGTTAAACTTTAAACCGCCTTTTCACATTTTCAGCTCAGTCGCTTCCTTTGCAAACTTTTCAAACTTCGATAACAATTCAATTGAAGAGGCAACGAGTAAAAAAGTTTTGAAGAAAGTGTCCCGCAAAAAGCCTCTAAAATTCTACAAAAGTCAATACAGATATATTAACAGATAGCTTTAAAAAGTTTTGATCTTCCCCATTGGCAAAAAAAAAAAAAAAAAACTATCTCAACTGAAGCCATACGCAGGACAACCTCCAACAACAAGATCTAATACGAAGCCTACCCAATTCCCAACCCATAAACATCTCCACTGACGAATCCAAACGAGGCTCGTAAAAATTGTTTGGGCCCAGGAAGTGATCTAGGCAGGGGGCTCTAACGAGCAGCGCCCCTTTTGATGTGAGGGGAAGCCCCACAGAGAAAAAGGGGGCACCAGTTAATGAAGTAGCGGTCAAGTTCACCTGCATTACCATAAAAACGAGAACGGAAGTTCTGAAGATGTGTCTGTTTTTGGGTGGAGGTACTGAATTAACCAGGTTGGAGTTGATTCACTGCTATGTGAATGGATAATTAAAACAACTGGGAAGGGATGCGAGGTTTAAAAGACTTGAGGAATATTCTTCGGATGCAAATGTTGCTGATGCTTTGAGATAAAAATAACTTCTTTAAATTATGTAGGAAATGATTCAGTGAGCATTTTTGTTTAACGCGAACTTGGCATAATCAATTTATAACATTTAAATAATATATTAATAAAGAAATGCTAGAGGGGGAAGACTTTTGCCGAGTGATCGCTTTTAACATCAAAGGAGAATTTTTTATTATTATTTATTTGGTAAAGTTAACTTGTAAGGAAGGGGCAACCGTATATGTACAATATTGTTTCTATCTTCACAAATTATTTCAAATATCCAAAAAAGGTTTTCTTCAATTATTCATAAATAGAACAAATCTTGAGTTAGCGTACCTACCTACCAACTTGGGACACTACTTTTATGTTGCAATGTACTGTCAGAATATTGATTGTATATAATTTCTCAAATAATTCAAATTGGAAGTTTCGAATTGGAAAGCGTGGGAGGAGAAAGAACAGTTTGTAAAAGCAAAAGGTTTCTCCAGTTCATTCACAGTCATCTACATACTTAACTTTTTCTAATTTTTGTAACAGTATGTTTCACAATTAATGAGATGGGGCACAGGTATTTTGTGACAATTAATAATATGTTATGTTGATGAGAATTTATAACAAGCTATACTTGCTGCAAATTTTTGAAATCCTCTCTCAACTGTAAGCTTTCATTTGGGGTCAAATACAACATAATTACACATTTTTTTATAAACAAAAAAAAAACTATTATTCATTAAAAGATTTCTTAATTTGTCTATGTTTACGAATAAAAGGATTAACTGTGTGCCTAGCTTCATTTCCACCATCCAAAAATATATCCTTTGTAATTTAAGTAAAAGTGTTCCGAATGTAAAGAAAAGATATCAAAATGATTCTACGAGAGCGTTTTTCGGTACTGTTACAACAACACAACTTAAATGCGTTAAGGGCTTACCTTTGTTTCCATCATAGAAAAGTTTATCGTCATTTACAATGTCTTCTATCTCTTAAGTCTTCGACATAGACATTTCGTTAAAAATCTATACTAAACTTCAACTTAACTAGACATCACTTAGACGGTAGATCGTGACAGTGCTCATAGGTATTTAATCCATTTTGGCGGCGTGAAAGCATAATGTTTGCCGAACCACAACCCTGTAGAGAACAAAAGGCTCTAAGGTTTGGCGAGAATTATGTCTTCACTCCGCCAAAATGGATTAAATACCTATGAGCACTGACACGATCTACCGTCTAAGTGATGTCTAGTTAAGTTGAAGTTTAGTATAATATCTGAGCCCGTTCTGAGACATGGATCTTAACATTTGCTACCAGAAAAGCTTTCCTTATAAGAAGAGACAGTGGCTGATCAAAATCAAAATTTCTTAAGCAATTTTTCCCGTATTTTGTGGCTGTACCTTAACTGTGGTCCGCTTTATGTCTTCTAGATCGAGCGTGGCTGGACGACCACCCAAGTATGGAACGTAATGTTTGGATCCAATATAAAAAGGCAATGCCATTTTTATCCCTGCGTACTTCTTCAAAATTCACCACAAAGAAGCCTTCTCAAGACTTTATGCAATAACTTAATCCACCAGCAAATCGTGGGGAGAGGGTACAATGAGGATACATAGGGTACAGCTCGCTGAACAATTATACAGATCGGAGGACCCCCATCTTCTGTGAGAATGTCGAGGACACAGCGACGAACGAGGACAGCGACCTCAGCGACTTTTATGCGCCACACAATGGGTTGATGACAATAATAAGAAAAGAAAAAAAACTTGGATCTATAAAATGTAGAGGATAAGCGAGGTTTGTTGTGCAGGGGATTAAGGATGGAAGTATGAGATCTTATACCATGTATGGAAGTGAATAGGACGTTTTTAGACTTCTTTATTTATTAAACAGCTGAGGTTCAAGACGCTGTAAAGTTTATATGCGGGTGAGTCCTCAGTGGCAAACACTGCGGAGTAAATTATGCGGAGCAGAAAACTGCAATTTGCAATATTTAATAGTGTTTAAAAACAGTAAAAACTCAATGCTAACGCATAGCATATGAAAGTACACTGTTAAAAAAAATTGTCCACCATGCACCAAAATTTGGTTCCCATTTAGCTGCCACCAACATTTGGTGCTTAGTTTCGCGATTTAATGGTGCTTACGGTCCGAGGTTGCACCATTAAATCGTGAAACTAAGCACCAAATGTTGGTGGCAGCTAAATGGGAACCAATTTTTGGTGCAAGGTGGAACAAAATTTTTAACAGTGTATAGCATTCGGTCAAATTTGCATTTCTCCACGTTTTGGAACATCCTGATTTCAAAAAAGTTGTTAAGAAAAAAATTTATGTGTGTATGTGTGTCTGTGGTCAGCATAACTCCCGAACAAATTAACCTAGGATGTCCAAATTTGGTGAGCGGGTTTGTAGTGAACATGAGACCAACCACTAAGATTTTTGTCAAAATCGCCTGCCTTTGAAAAAACCACGTTTTTCAATGATTGCTAAAAAACCGCTCTAACGATTTTTTACAAAAATCGCTGTGGTAATGCCTCTTAAGGTGTTTCTAAACATCCCCACCTCCGAAATTCACGTAAAAATGCTTTAATGGCGTAAAAAGTTGAAAAATGAGTGAATTTAGCACTGAGTTCTCTTACCATGAGCATACCTCATCAACGATCGCTTTTTCTTCTCTCATCAGTTTCCTTTATAACAAAGGATAATATAAAAATTATTGAAAAGTATATCGCCAAAATCACCATTTTGGCGAATTTTTTTTTAAGACGCGTACAAGAATTATTGCAAATCATCAAATTGGGAATTTTTTCTAAATGAATGATGAGAATGTAAAAACGATTAATGACACAAATTGACATCAATATAATAGTGTAATTGAAAGTTTTGCGATATTCCACACACCTAGATTTTAAGTACATTAATAGTACTCATATGAACATGCAGAAAACTCCATGGAGAAATTAAACACCACATTTTCGCTAACTAAAGGTGGAAAGATCAATTTTACACGGCTCCATTTCTCTAGGGATATATGTGACGGTAAAATAGTGTTGACACTCTTAGGATATAAAGAAGGCAGCCGAGATTAAACAAATGTAAAAGTTTATTGTCAGAGAGGCTCGGAGCGAATGGGTGACGCAACCACTAGTGTCAAGATTTGATATTTTAAAAAGCGGAGTCAAAACGGATTTTACGCATAGCTTATATTAGTTTGAGTGACGTTCTACAATGTTCCAATTGGTTCTCGCTAACTGTAGAACTTACGAGAGCAATCTAATAGCTACATTGACGATTCCAATGCGAATACATTACATATATTTGCTATTACATTTCCCTAAACCTTATATTTATGATGTTAAAATAACGAAATACATAGTTTTTTTCTTTTCTTCTTTTTACCCCCCCCCCCCCCTTCTTTCTTTCTTCTATCAGGTAATTCTAACAATAAGTTATCCAGTCACCCAACCCAGACCGAAGATGGCTTATGGAATCACAGCCATTTTTCATTTATCAAAAAAGCAAAGAAAAAAATTATACTTGAAAAATGTTAATAATTGTTACATTGTTCACTTCTACTTATATATAATAAATAACTCATCTATAAAAAAAAAGTAAATTAATTTTTGTCAATACAAATCAATAACTTATGTCTTATACAACTAGCGTCAATTATTAACAAACTAATATATTAAACTAGAAAAGAAAAAAAAAATTAAACTTGCTTTTCAACAAACTTTCCAGCCCATAACGATTCCCAACTAAAAACCCGAACCCAGAACCATCCTCCGAAAAACCACTATATGCCGAAAGTTTCTGCATAGAAGGACTCTCGGCCAGACCTAATTACACCTGGCGGCAAAAGACATCTATTACCAAGAAGTGAAAAGAAGCAATCGATGGAAACCACCAGGTACTTTCCCTCACAAGCCCCCTTCCCTGTCTTACGCCGAGGAAGAAAAAATACCTTTATTAGCTCCTCTCTCTCTCTCTTGAGCTTCTCTTGTCTCCTCTCACGAGTAATAGGATGAAGATGGTGGATAATTTTTCACTCCTCTCTCTTCTCTAACTTCATCTAAGATTTTTTGAGCAATCACGGGAAGGGAAGACAATTTGGGGTTACAAATATAGATTAGCCCCCAAGTTTTAATGAATTTGTCAGTGCGGAGTCCGGGAATGGTCATTTGGGAATGGGGGTAAAAATTAATTCGGGTAACTTTTAAGTGATGTTGAATATTGATTGAAAATTGTGTGGGATGTGAGATAATGAAACGACAGTACTCAAGTAATTGATGACCAGAAAAATAGTTGAAAAGTTGAGTATGAAAGTTCGATGGGAAATCAAAGCGACTTTCTTCACCAACTCTCTCTCTCTCTCTCTCTCTCTTCAGCTTCCGTCGCCTGATGACAAGATTTGTGGATAATTAAATTCTTTATGTTAATTTTGATTTGTGTGTGTGGCGGGAAAATCTTTGGAGAGCTAATTTACCCATTTACTGTCATCCAATTGACTCGAAACTTGGCAGATAGATTTGTTGTCAATGACCATGCACTTTATTATTAAGTTTTGGGACCGTCACGTAAAGGCCGACAGTCCCAAAACTAGATAGAATGCATTGTCAAAAAAATGTCGCTTGAATTCCATTGTCGTTTCGGGGGACTAATTAAACCACTTGCCGTCATACAATCAAGAGTAAACTTCGCAGATAGACTCGTTGTCGATGACTATGCATTATTTTTCAGTTTTCGGACTGTCAGTGATAGTCCGAAAATATATAGAATGCATCGTCAAAAAAAAAAAAAAAAAAAAAAAAAAAGAAGCTCAAATTCTATTGTCGTTTCAGTAAACTTAAGTAACCCATTTGTCATCCAATCGAGTAGAAACTTGGCCCATAGACTTGTTGTCGATGACAATCGAAGGCACGGAATAAATGGTTTAGGTCTAACACTATGAAAAGTTGCTGTGAACTCAAAATTGCTAAAATATGTTACAATTATAGATATAAGTTGGCAATGCACGTATAAAAGATGTAAAGTAAAAGTTGTTTTTTTATGGGTTAGTTCATATAATTTATTTTTCTTACATCACTCATGATTTTGACACCAATCACGGAACAAATTAAGTTACAAATACAGATTAGAAATGAAATCAACCTTGAGAATGTAGCACATTTATTTGGTTAATCTTGCAGGGATCTCTGCGTTTTAAATATAAGTTGAAACAAACTCGGGATAGGAAGACGTTGGAAAAAATATAGGAGTTTTTTTTTTTTTTAATTTAAAGGTTACATTTTTAGTTGATAAAAAAAGGTTAAAGTTGAACATGGACGTTGCTCCAATAGAAACTTGAATTGAGTTATGAAAATTTCGTTAATTTTTACTGTCTTTCTGTGGTATAAAATTCTATAGGGATTTTGACAAGTGTTAAATTAGTTTCAAGGGAAAATGTTTGTCTTAATTAGTACTTTATTTTAGCTCATTAACAGGGTTCCCACTCAAATCACATAATGAAAATCAATGACTTTTCAATGACATTTAAGAACCTAATTAATCTTTTTAAGGACCTATGAAAATTCGTTTTTAGACATCGTGTCTATACTTAAATTTTTAATAAAGTATATTCTACCAAAACAGTTACAACTTGTTGGATGCGTAATACAAATATGTCGGAAAATTCTGATACGGTGCAGATAAGTGGCGATCACACGGGGATAGCAAGTCCAAGTTGTATTTTTATAAATTTTGCATTTGGACAATATCTGTAAAAATTAATGACTTTTAAGGATTTCTAAGCATTTTCAAGGACTTTTAAGCACCTCTAAGCATTTTCGAGCACTTTCAAGGCCTTGAAAACAAGTTAAAAAATGTTAAGCACTTTTAATGACTTTCAATGACCGTGGGAACTCTGATTAATGAATTTCAAACGAAATTTCAATTCGTCTAAATTATGACAAATACATTTTAAAAGTTTTGACGAAGTACAGCGATAAGTTATTAGGTTAAAAGAATTTTAAAAACACCCGATAAATAATTATGCTAAAACAAGAATTACAGGGTCTTTGAGAAAGGAATCCTTAACTTTGAAACGACATAACTAAAGTATATATCTAAACTGAAACTAGACAATTAAAATGCTATCAAACATGAAACAAAATTGTTGTCAATCCCAATAAAAGGCTATTAAAAAAAAAAAAAAAAAAAAAAAAAACATTTTCCAAGACAAGCAATTCCATCCCCACTTTGTTCAGTATCAATTCCGCTTGTCAATCAAGGAACAGGAAAAGAATGATAGAACGCCAAAATCCTCAAAGAAGGACATTCATTTCACTCCGGTTTCTTACTTAATTTAAACTTTTCAGACACCACGAAGAAAGAAAAAAAAAAAAAACACACACCCGCACACACACACAAAAAAAAGCAGTTTTTTCCGTCATGTATCCAGAGAATAATAGCTTGTTGGGAAAGGGGCGAAGCTAGGGAAATAATCCTTTATCCAAGTCGTTTTTATAGCGGCGAAGATAAAAGGGGCTTCGTCCTTTTTCTCAAATTTTTCGCTCTCCAACCCATAAAGTAGTCTCGAAGAAAAATCCTCCCAAGGAATCATTAAGCCGCTGTGGGCTTGCTCACCTCCGGCTCTCCCCCCTCTATACATATATATATGCACCGCAACTCTTAAAAAAGGGCATCCATTTCTTCAGGACGGGATAGACAAGGGGAAGTGCTTTAAAAAAAGTATACAGGAGGTGTAATACGAAGGGATATATAGGTTTTTAAGTCCCCTCGACGCAACTCTTAAGGGACACGGTAAAAAAAAAAACCTAGGACTTTAAACGCGAGCACAAAAAAAAAACTAAATAAATGTAGTGAAAGACTTTGAACCGAGCACTCTTCTTGTCAATTTAGGGACTTTCTCTCCAACGGTGGGAGGGATGGCGTAAAAAATTGATTTGCACGTGGCGCCCCCACTATAAATCTGAATTTCGAAAATGCCCTGTCAAATTGTCCACTAGGGAGACACTCATCTTACCACTTCACTCTTTTTTTTTATTTTTGTTATTTTCTAAAACTGAAATAGGGGAGGAAATCCCATTTCGGCATGCATCTTCAAAAAGCAAGTTCAAAAAAGGTGGTTAAGACTTCAGAGCCGCACAGTGGGGGGAAAAAGGTGGCTGAAGAGGGGTCAATGGGACGACCCCCGCACTAAGACAAAGAAGATGAATACGATATTGTAATGGAAAGGGGCACTTTTGGAAAACATCAGTGGAACTATATGGATGTCCTTACAAGAACCAATCAATCCTTGCTGAAACCCAGAGCGTAGCCTTATGCAAATGAAGGGGTTGGGGGGGGGGGTTACGGGGATGGAGGATTGCTCAAAGGGGTTATGGTTAAGGGGTTATCATTAAAAGGGGCTTAAGGGCGCGTCGCAGAGCCCTAAGGTTTTAATTGCCCCTCGGAGATGGGTGATAAAAACAACTTTTACGAAAGAAATGAGTTTAATGGGCGACGGTGGAGATTATCCGACGGAAAGAAATGAGTATTTTAGAGTAAAAAAATTAGCTAAAAAAGGGGACAGGTTTTGTCGTAGCGGTAAAAGTTGGATTCGGAACTTTTATTGCAACCTGAAAGTTTTTAAAATCTGCTTTGTTACTTTTTTATTTTTTAATTTTTTTTTTTTTTTTTTTTAATCCGAAGGATTTTGTCTAGAAAGTATTTTTCGTGGAGACTTTCTTACCTTCAAAATGATTTTTAAAGAAGGTTTGATATCCTTTAGAAACTACGATTGCAAAAAGCATAGGGCTAAATTGCAGCTATAACATAAAGTTTTAAACATTTCTCAATACAGTTTGTAATGATAATTTAAAATACAGACTTGATACAGCTCCCACACATACAAAAAAAAAAAAAAAGAAGAAGAAGAAAATGAACTTTAGACGAAAGTAATGAAAACCAGCAAAAAACATTAAATTTGCCAAAAATTTCAGGAGTCAAAAAAGTTTAAATTATTTTACTATATTGACAAACAGGAGAATCTAATTAAAGCCAGTTTTCTCAATTTTTTAAGCCATATTCAAAGAACTGAAATATTTGTCAAAAAAGCTGAAATCAGTGCTAAAACTGTATCATGTCTGAAAATAAAAAACTTAAAAGTTTTAATTAAAAAAAAAAAAAAAAAAAGTGTTATAAAATGAAATTCATCCTTCAACCGAAACCAGAAATTCACCAAGAAAACAAAAACCATCTTTGAATTAAAACAGGAGATTCAACAAGAAAATAAAACTCATTTGTGACATGAGGAACCCAATCACTTGATCTGTTCAACGATAATCCCAATCGACTACCCCCATATTCAAGATCATAAAAAAAAAATCTCTTAGCCTCAAAAAATCATCCTCCAGTCTTAACACTTACTGTTAAATACAGCAGGAGGCAACAATCGAACCATGAGACCCTAAGCACATGATTTAAGACTCCCTTTTGTCTTTTCGCCGCTTTGCGTGTTAGCAACAAGCAATGACCACGCACCAACAACTGGCGCGGCTACTAGTGTTGCAAGCTGGATTACGTACGGATGACCTTTAGTGAAAGAAAATAACCCAAAACCCATTTAAAAAAGAAGGGAAAAAAAACCAGAAAGTAACAGATAGGACATGGTGCAGCCGTCAGGTCTTTTCATTTACAGACAAGGGATTAGGACGTTGTTGGACAAGAGCATTTTGCTGCAACAAAGTGGTATTAATTGCGGCATAATGAGAGATTAAGTGGAAAAGAACATGAAACATGGCGGCAAGGACTCGTTTTCGAATGTGTTAACGAATAAGTTTATTTTTATTTCTTGTTGCAGCCTCAACAGGATTTCACGCGCTTGTGATGTTCATCCGCCTTTACGCAGTGTCAGGAGCTTTTCGGGGATTATCAGAGACCAATTAACGTCTTTGGCGAGAGCGTCTCCAAGTATATTGACTTGGGCATTTGTATGTATATGAAAAGAAATCAACCGTACTAAATATTCCTTCCGCTGTTCATGAATAATTCCTAAACTTAATCCTCTCGTGGAATCAGCAGACAATTTAAGCGCGTGCTAACAGCGCTCGAAATGTTAAGTTTAGAAATAGGTGAATTGGTGAACTGGGTGAATGCAGTAAAAATGATTAGGAGTTGGACGTAATAATGAGATGAAAAATTAAACACAGGAAAAATGTTCTTTTAAGGGGGTCCGGTACCGAAAATAAAAAAAAACTTTATTTATGTACATTTTTATGTCAAAAATTTATTTTATGTATGAGATACTATTTATATATCTTTGAGAATTTTTTTTTTTTAAATATTGTGTTTAGTTATTTAAAAAAAATTTAAAAACCAAGAAAAATCCATAATAATTGATGTTTGCGTATTTTGATATAAGTCAAGAAAAAATAAATTTTTTTTCAAAGTGAAAGCTTTCTGTAATACATAATTATATAAAGAAAATTTTGTCTTCACAGAATTTTGATAGGTGAATTAAAAAAATTCTCTAAGTTAAAATATTGAAATTTTTGCTTTTTTTATGTTATCTTTTACGCTAAATGTTATATTTTAAAACAGAATTAAAAAAATAAAATTCTGTGAAGACAAAATATTTAAAACTATATAAATTAAATGCTCCAAAAATTTGAATAGCCAATTATTAATGGTTCTGGAGATATATCGATTTGAATATGCAACATCTGTGAAAAACACTAATGCTCCGCTTCAGACGCTTCAAGGTATTACGCCCATTAGTGATGTTTAAATAACAGGTAATTTTGTGGCGTTCTAATCACCGGAGGAATAAGATAAAAACATCATTCTCTTCAGGAATGTATGAACTATTTTTTTAAATCAGAAAAAAAAATTGAGATTTTTTAAAAAAATTCGGTACTGGACCCTCTTAATATATTTAAGAGTTGACAAAAACAGGACATCAGTCGCTTTGCTGGCGTTTTTCTATTCTATTGTAGTATCCATTTTGACACTTGTTCTTATAATCAAGGTAAAAAAAAAAATAGAGAGATATGGTTATTTATCTAATTATAATATGCAATGAATAACAAGTTTTGATTAAAAAGATTCAGATATCTATATTGACTCAAAAATGAGATAGTTTAAAATTTCTTGAAGTTTATGCTTTCTAAGAAAAAGATTATGGTAACCACTGCTAAAGTAAATCTAATGTTGCGTAAGACATTTTTAAACGTGGCTTTAAATATCTATTAATTAATAAAAATATTCCAAAAAAATCGTGTACGATTTCTCCAGTACTATCATTGATAGTCAAAAACAATGCATACAATTTCTAAATTTAATACATTTTCCACCGTACATGACATTTTTTTTTTATCATACAGTCTATTAAACATGAACTAAACAAACTTTAGTTCATCATATGCCGTCACTATTTCATACGACAATGAAGTACACTGCAGTCAGTTAAAAGTCCATCCAGAAAGAAAAAGAAAGAAAAGAAAAAAAGAAAAAATGCATACATTTTGACACTTTCTGATTAGGCCTTATAAAATTGTGCTTTTATTTCATTCAATTGCTCAAGTTCTTAGATCACATAAAACTATACAACAATAAGAAGAAAAAAACAAACATATAACTTCAAAGGACGAACGTAAAAGTGTCAAAATATGAAATTTTTTGGATTTGTAGCTTTTTAAGGGGTCAGGCACATGAAAAATTTTCAGATTATGGATTTCAAGTTTATTACCGTTTATTAAAATATAAATTTGTGTCGTCTTTAAAATGATGCCACATTTGTAATTGTATCTTATTTCAAAGTATTTTTAATAATTTTTTGAAGTAAACAAAATGTAGGTATTTAATGCATGTTTTTTAACTACAAAGCCGAATTTCTCAAAATGCAATTTTTTCATGTTTGGGGGCACATAGCTTAAAATCTATATGACATAAATACTTGAAATTTTTTATACATGTTTCTCTAATGTATTTAAGTACTTTAACTCGAGGAATTATTGATAAGTAGCATACTTTTTTTTTTTTTTTTTAAATAATTAGTCAAAAATTTTATAATTTTTCTTAAACATATTTTTAGAAAATCATAAGTATTATTAATTTTTAAAAAAATAACAAAAATCTCGTGTTAAAGTGTTCAAAAGTATCCAAATATTATACTGTGAAAGCTTCATAATGATTAAGGAATCGGTTATTAAATGAGATGCCCCCAAAGTTGTTGAATTTAACATGGGCTCCTATGGAGGTGCCGGACCCCCTTAACTTAAGACAGCAGTAAAATTGTCTGATCCTAAACAGAGATTACATAACTCCTCCTTCGCGGTATCTAAAAAGACAACACAAAATGAAGCGCCATGATCGAAATGATTCGATTCCGGTGCGACAGAAACGGAAAGTTCCGTCATGGGGTTGTGCTTTTATTTCATTCAATTGATCAAGTTCTTAGATCACAAAACTATACAACAATAAGAAAAGAAAAAACATATAACGTCAAAAGACGGACGTAAAAGCGTCAAAATATGAATTTTTTTAGATTTGGAGCTATTTAACTTAAGACAGCAGTAAAATTGTCTGATCCTAAACAGAGATTACATAACTAATCCTTCGCGGTATCTAAAAAGGCAGCAAAAAATGAAGCGCCATGATCGAAATGATTCGATTCCGGTGCGACAGAAACGGAAAGTTCCGTCATGGGGTTGTTAAACGAGCGGCATCGACTGCTCAAAAAGGGAACACGCTATTAAACGTCCGCTGTATTTCACTCGTTTCATATTTTACGACAACCGGCTTGTCTCGTTAATTCGTGTCATCCGAATTCAAGAAGCAATTAAAAAGAAGCCAAGGGGACAATGATCTGCATCATCGGCGTTCTTCCTTCTCAGACTCTCAAACCAACTAATGTGCGCCAACAATTCGTTGTTACGCTTGTAGAAGGTGAGAGGGAATTTTTTTTTATGAAGTTTAAAAAGAGGATTTTATTGAGACGTTTTAAACATCCCAAAAGAAATTTTAAGTACCTAAAAATAAGTACATTTGCTATTAACAGACTGGTAAAGGGCAAAATCGTGAAAGTGACGTAAACCCGCAAAAATGACTAAACTTTTCAAAAAAATTTCAGAAGTCAAACAACTGCACACAAATTATTCTACGTTGACAAACATTTGTAACTAATTAAACCCAGTTTTCTAACTAATTAAGTTACATTTAAAGTACTGCAATTTCTGTAAAAAAATTTTTTTTAAAAATCACGCTTTTTCGCTGAACTGTATCATATCTGAATTAAACATCCATATTTAGAACATCCATATTTGATGTATCCATATTTAAAACAGCTCTAAACCACATTTTTTTTTAAATCAGCAGATACCGTTATATGGATCAAATTTCAATAAGATTAAACCACCTTTTTCAATAGTGATTGCTTTAATAAAACAATTAGTGGAAATTCAAAATTTCAAAGTTGGGAACATAAAAAATTAGAATAAAAGCTTCTTTTTTTTTCCCCCAAAAAAAATTATTAAAGAAATCTTTTAAACACATAAATATATATAAGTATTAAAAAATATATATAAAATTTAAATTTTATATAAGTATATTTCGAACTAAATTAAGGTACTTTCAAAATTATTAAAACAATCTTGCGTCCAACCAACAACAGTTCAGATTTCCCAAGGACTGTATAAACTCAATCGTATCTTCTCAGAATTTACACACGCAACAAAGCTACTTACAATAAACTGACAAAAAGTTAATTAATAATCCAATGTTATGCCTAATTGCTACACACACAGCTTTGGAAAAGTGAAAAATAAGTAGTTTTTAAGGACTTTTAATGAACTTTTGTACTTTTTAAGGATCTCCTCATAAATTTGTAGAGATACAAAATTTCACTATTTTCTTCCACATATATTCAAACCATTACATTATAAGAATCAAACAACATTTTAATAAAAAAAATTCTACAACTTGATCAACTTTTTTTTTTATATCTAACGTAAGTCCATCCACATTTGAAATAAAAAAAAAGTTATGTCTTCTTGGAAATAATAAAAGCGATTCCAAGCAACTTGGAACACCAATAAAAGAGAAGTCCAAACTGGTTGAAGGAGGAAATACAAATGAGGGTCTGAGAAGCAAAGGGGGGGGGGGGGGGTCTAAGTGACTTTTCTTAACTTTTGAGAAAATATACTTTAAAGTTTCTTATTTATATTCAGGGTTCCCACTCAAATCGCAGAATAAAAATCAATGACTTTTAAGGACCTAATCAATGTTATAAAGGACATTTGAACATTTGTTTTCAGTCATCATGTCTATACATAAATTTTTAATAAAGTATATTCTGCCAAAAAAGTTACAAATTGGTGGATGCGCAGAACAACTAAGTCGGAAAATTCTGATACGGTGCAGATACGTGACGGTCACGCGGGTATAGCAAGTCTGAGTTGTATTTTTATAAATTTTGCAGTTGGCCACACAACATCTGCAAAAATTAAGGATATTTAAGGACCTCTAAGCATTTTCAAAGACTTTTAAGCACCTCAGAGCATTTTCAAGCACTTTCAAGGCCTTGAAAACAAGTTAAAAATATTAAGCACTTTTAATGACTTTCAATGACCGTGGGAACCCTGATATTAAATTCTATGAAAACTAGTGATATTTTCATTCCAGATTTTAGTATTTGAACAACAAATAATTTTCAAGAGAATTTAGTATAAATAAGACACTTTAAAGCAGCGTTAGCCACTAGGCGGCCCGCGAGCCGAATTTGGCCCCCTGACAGATTTTTAGGCGGCCCGCAAGCACCTCAGAATATAAAAATAAAATTTCATGGTATGGAATTTTTTTTATACATAATTGTTATTTATCCGAAATAATATGTGTTAACTATGTTAGAACTGAGTTCTCCACTACGTGCCCGAAGAAACTATAAAAAGAAGCTTTCAGTAAGGTGGTGTTGAGTTGGATGGGTTCGAAAGATTTGAAGCCACAGCAGATCAAAACTTGCAGAAATTTATTCCAATAAAACTCTTCACAGATTCCTTTACAACTCCAGAACTTCTCGTTCTAGTAGACTCAATACAACTCTATACACAATAACAGAGCACAAACAGCAGTTAAAAACTTGACAACACAACTGCTAAAATTGCTGCAAAAGACAATGCAATACAATTCACTTTAGAACTACTCTGAACGCTCACTGAGACTCAGTATCTCAACTCAGTCATTCCAGTCAACTCACTGACAAACCAACTCCAGTCAACTCACGGACTCAGTCAGTAACTCAACTGACAAACGGACTCAACTCAATCAACTACTGACTAACCACCAACTCCACTCACGGAAGATCTTATATAGGAGTCAATACTTCCGGAGACTTCTAGAGGTAGATATTTGGAGAACTTTCCAGATCGTAGTCAAAAAGTCCTATACATGTACATGGGGACCAAAAATGTCGCCAAATGATCGCCAAGTTTGGACAACATTTGACGATTTTTCGCCAAATTTGGCGACACAATTAATCGCCAAAACCTTGGCTCTATCTCGCCAATTTCGCAAGATTGCCATTACCATAATGTTAAATTCCCTGCTCCTAGTAAAACTCACTTCCCAGCGTCATCTCTGTAAAACTCGTTATCAAGCATTAAGACACACATTGCGGGGAAGCAAACTAAAGACGAACTCTTACACTGCCTTATGTGAAATGTGCATAAAATTTCCTATTTACAAAATTAACACTACGAAATATTTACAAATATACAAAAATTCGTAACGGTGGTTTTCATCAAAAAAAAAAAATACAGGAATAACTTAACTGACTCTTGTTTGGACATTTTATTAAAATTGACTGCAACAAATACACCGAAAGACACGGACTCTATCTTAAAATAAACTGAACGCTTTGAACCGCCATCGTCTCACAATTGATACCGACTAAAACGGAGTACAGTTTAAATACTATTATGGTTATACTAAACTTCAACTTAACTAGACATCACTTAGACGATAGATCGTCACAGTACTCATAGGTATTTAATCCATTTTGGCGGAGTGAAGACATAATTCTCGCCAAACCTTATAGTTCTGTACAGGGTTGTGGTTTGGCGAACATTATGTCTTCACTCCGCCAAAATGGATTAAATACCTATGAGCACTGTCACGATCTATCGTCTAAGTGATGTCTAGTTAAGTTGAAGTTTAGTATAGGTCAAGTCGCATTGTCACTTTGAAATAAAAGATTCACTTCTTTTTTAGACTTTGATTTACTAATAATAAAAACTAATATTTTTTTTAATTATTTCAAGAAAAGAAAAAAAAAATTAAATATCAATTGTAATTTTATTAAGATAAAAAAAAAAAAATATTTTTTCCAGTTTTCAGAAATGCTATATATTGTTAAATCGATAATAATTTAAAAAATATATATTTTGGTGTATCCGGCACGCGGAAATGTTCAACATAAATCATATGGCACGCCTGTGAAAGTTAGTGGCGAACGTTGCTTTAAAGTGTATTTTCACAAAAGTTAAGAAAAGTCACTTGGACCGTTTTTGCTTCTCAGACCCTCAAATGAAATTTTCAAAAATTAAATATATATATATATATATATATATATATATATATATATATATATATATATATATATATATATAAGAAAAGAAAATAGAAAATTATTAACCCAAGATCAAAAATAAGGACTATAAGGACCTTCGAAAACTAAGTAGCTCATAAGGACTTTTAAGGATTATAAGAACCTTCCAAATTTAAGTAGTTCATAAGGACTTTTAAGGACTATGCGAACTCTGAGTAACGACTATAAGAACGAAGTACCGACTAGAAGTACCAGCAAATGCTGCGAGTAAAAAAGATCATTGAATGGTGGCGATTATCATAAAATGCACTTTGTTTACATTATGTTTTGCCTTACTTTTAAGTAATTAATAGTTATACTCAAAATGTATAGGCGAAGAGGACTTACCATGGCTGACCCATCCGTGTCCGCAACCATCGCAAACGCGAATCTGGGTTTTGCATGGAGAAAAACAATCACAGGAACAGCTGATAGCCGTGCAGCGAATAGCCTGGAAAAAAAGAAATAAAAAATTTAGATTTTAATGTTCTGATAGGGACAGATTATAATTATTTTTTTTTAGAGAATTTTAATTAAATTGTAAAAAGTGAACTTAATTAAATTGAAAAAAAGTAAATATAATTAATATTGAAAAGCGATTAAATGTTCAATATACGTAAACTTCCAAATTTTTATTTTTCATCTATTGTAGGTGTTAATGTATTGTAATCGTGTGTTGTTGTTTCTTATCCCAACTGGTCTACACTAAACTTCAACTTAACTAGACATCACTTAGACGATAGATCGTCACAGTGCTCATAGGTATTTAATCCATTTTGGCGGAGTGACGACATAATTCTCGCCAAACCTTATAGCCTTTTGTTCTCTATAGGGTTGTGGTTTGGCGAACATTATGCTTTCACGCCGCCAAAATGGATTAAATACCTATGAGCACTGTCACGATCTACCGTCTAAGTGATGTCTAGTTAACTTGAAGTTTAGTATAGCGGAGCCAAACCAGGTCCATTAGTCCACCCACCCTCAGGAAGTCGAAGAACAAGACTGGGTCGCGCAGAAAATCTTCTTTTTCAAAATGCATGCAGCTAAGGAGGTGAGCCGGGCTAGCTGCACCGGTGAAACACTTATTGCAAGTTGGATAGACCTTTCTTTTATGTTCATATCGCATACACCTAAGGTGACCACTGATAAATCTTGTGTACGCAGTCTGATCACCTCTATCTCTATGAGTTTTATTGTAATCGTAAAAATATCGATATTTGGTGTCTGTGTGTTCATACACTAACAAAAGAAAAAAATGAAACATACACTAACTGAAGAAAAGAAAAGAAGGAAAGACTCCCGTTCAATCTAATTATTATAATTTTCCCCATAAGCCTAAAACATCAATTGTAATAATAACTAAAAATTTTAGTTGGTTCTACGTATAATGGCTCACAGTAAAAATTATAACACTGGTCTAAAAGTTAAAAAAATTCGCAACTTTTTTTTGAAAACATGGCGAAATGTCACATTTTCAGCTGCAATGACATTTACGAGCGTTAAATAATAATTTGCTAGCTAACAAGCTTAAATTTTAAATAAATAACTTATAACATTTGACATTTTTATAAACAAAAAAATAGTTCAAAACACAGCATTCTAAAACGAACACATACACAACAAGCACTATTAAGTAAAGTTCAAAAAGTAAGGAGAACTGGGGGGGGGGGGAGGCATCAACCCAGACAAATCTAGAATAATCCCTCGACTTATCAACAAAATCTCGTCCCGTAAACGTTAAAAGTTTAAAAAAAAAAAAAAAAAAAAAAAAAAAATCGTCTTTATGCCCCTTTCACATTCCAGCTAAAAATTACGAGCATCTACAGGGGTGAGATGTCCCACCAGAGATCGTCTGAAAATCGAGGATAACCGCGCCGCCCCAGCGCCCCCGTACACCCCAAGGGAGGGGGCAAGACCCCCTCCATGTAGGGGAAGTGTTTTTTTTTTTTTATCGCAGCAACAGTGTATAAAAACTGAAAGTGTCAAGCAGTCGACCCCCTTGGGGACGATTAAGCCGACCCCCCCCCCCACCTTACAGCACGATGGGGGAGTGGGGAGGGTGATGTAAAAAGAGGAAGTGTTTCTGTTTCGCTGTATTTACATCTCGAATAGATGTTGCAAATAAGTGTGTTAGGTTGAATAAATTAAATCGAAAATGGAGAAGAAATTGAATGTTTGAGTGTGCGACAAGGTTACGTTTTATGACAGTGATTCTCAACCACTGTTGCCGCGGCACTTTTGTGTGCCGCCAAATTCTTAAAGTGTGCCGCAAATTTTAGAAATGTATATAGTAAAAATTATAATGCTTTTTTTTATTACGAGTAAAGTTTAAATTAAAGAAAAGTACTTATATATATATATATATATATATATATATATATATATATATATATATATATATATATGAATATTGTAACGAAGATTTTTTACTTTCACCGCTTCGTTACATATTTCTCTGTGTCTCGTTTTTGACCTATTTTTATTATTAGATATAAAAAAATTTGATTGGGCTCGTCATCCATTTGTGATAAAAGATACTTCTGTATTTGAATTAACTTTGAATGAAGAGGAAGAACTAATTTCGCTTTCTAATAATCGAGATTTAATTTTGAAATATTCAGAAGAATCAATTAATTCATTTTGGATTAACATTAGATGCGATTATCCCATGATAGCCAAAAAAGCTTTTAAAATATTATTACAATTTTCTACTTCTTATTTGTGTGAATTCGGATTTTCAGTACTAACCAACATAAAAAAGAAAAAAAAGATCGAGACTTAAATGTAGAAGACGATATGAGAGTAGCATTGTCATTTTTACGACCAAATATAAATGAAATTATCAAAAAACATCAAGCTCAAATTTCTCATTAAAGGTATTCTTATTATTCATTTGTAATTAATCCCTTAATAAACGTACTGTTGTTTTTGTAGTACATATTATATTATTTTATTTTACATTCCAAATTATTATCATAAACTATTTTACACAGTGTATTATAGGTAAGTAAACAACATTTAAATTTATCTTTTTCTTTGTGTGCCGCCAAATTTTGAAATCGTTAAAAGTGTGTCGCGAGAAAAAAAAAGGTTGAGAATCACTGTTTTATGATCTTTGATCGTTCCAGGCTTCGAGGCCACCCGATGGCTGTGCGGTTACAGCTCTAGCATGCCAAAGGTACCGGGTTTGAATCCCGGGTTAGACATGGATGTTCGTTGCTGTTCAGAATCCACGATAAGCTGTAGGTCCCGGTCTGATTATCCGTCATTGTGTATAAAAATAGGTAGTTGAGCGTACAAACCAACCAACTTTAAGAAGTTCTAATAACTTCGGTGCTTTCGTTTAAAACAAGTTAGATTCATATTTTAGAGAAAGTCTTCGAAATTAGCGATCCCCCCCCCCCCCTCTCCACAAACACAACACTTGATGTGGTGGAAATATTTACCTAAAAAGACATTGGCGTAATATGTCCTGATTTGTATAACGGGGTAGGGAGGGCAACAAAATTTTGCAAGTTTCAAACAAAATTAAGTAATTTTTGTGACACATTCAAGTAATTGATTTCAGCTGTATAGGTGAACAAGATTTAATGGCCCAAGAGCTGTTAAGATTGTCGGTTAATCGGAAAAGAAAAAAAAAAGGAAGAAAAAACGGTGTCATTGAACAGAAAGTAGGATATGACTTTACCCAAGACCCCGGAGTAAATGCAGGGTAGTATGGTTTGAACCAATTGGTTTAAACCAAATTTTTTTTTTAAAGAATAATTTAAAATTGTATTTCGCCCCCCCCCCCCCTCGATTTTTTTAATTATTTGATGTTGTAAATGATTCCAATTTTTAACAGAACAACTCAACTTTTCTTTCTATTATTTTTTAAGAAGAAAAATCGCTAAATGAAAAATTATACGAATAATAGTTGGAATAAATTCTAATGTATTTTAAAATAAATCTTGCAATTAAAGACTCTTGAAGTTTTTATAAGTATCAACAATATTTTTTTATATTAAACTAATAAATAGATATATTAATGTTTTATAATAATTCAAAATTATTAATTAAACTTAAATTATAGGCTGTTTTTTAAATTAGTTTCTAAAATAGAGGTTTTGTGATTTGACAACTTATTTCTTCTAAACATTAAAAATATAATTTGAACAATTCATCACAATTACTGATGAATCTAAGAGCAATATTCCATGTTTTACGTAGTGAACAATTACTATTGTATTATATTGTATACATTGAATTAAAAAAAATAATATCTCTGAAAAAAATATTAAAATTTAATATGATTTGAATGTTCACATAACTAGAAACAATTGTTCATTTACTAAGTTTAAATTATTTTCAAAATAAATATTAATTGTTATTTGAACATAAATTACTCTAGTTTATGTCAACTTTTATTTATAAATATGTATACAAGTAATTAGAAAAGGATTATAAACTAAAAAAAAGAAGAAAAAAACAGTTTTAAACCAAAAAAAAAACACCTGGTTTAAATTTTTTTTTTTTGTTTCTTTTTTTTCTTTCTTAACCCTGAGTAAAAGAATGGATGCATCAAAAGAAATAGCAGAGGGTTTTGAAAAGAAATTAAAAAAAAAAAAAAAATGACTTCCATAACTACACCGCAGTCGTTGAATTGACACATTGCATTATAAAAAGTGAGTTCAGTTCAAGATCTAATTGAAGCAGTCAAACACCATTTCGACAAATAACCTTTTCCGGATCACAACCCCGACTCCCACCAACCACCCTTATCAACACCAGTATCAATGTCGCAGAAGGGTGGCTCAAGGGAATTCTTTTTTAGCCTAGAGAACTTTTTTTCATAACTCCCCCCTATCCACGATAAGTGGAGGGGAGGGGGCCCACAACCAAGAAATCGTTCCGCTCTTTTATCTCTCGGCAGCAGATGCCCTGAGTCCAACGATCGACAACAAATTATGACATCCCGTAACACGGACCGATAATCTCGTCGTGTCGTCAAGCGGTCCCTTTTGAAGTTCCTCTGCCTACGCCCACGCGTTTAGAAGGTTGGAAGTCGAAAGCTTTTCCGAAAATGGGTGGCAAGCGATATACGGTGGGAAAATCGGCGGGAGATTTTTGGGGTTCGCCTTTTCAATCGGGATTTTTTTATTGTTTGTTGAGCGGGAGGTCTATCAGCAAGGGTTGGGACACTTCGGGGTGGATAAAGTATGATGGTTTTTGTCTGAGGGTGGATGTTTTTATCCAGGCGGTCTCTTTTTCATGGAACTATCTCCTCCAAAGTAGCAAGATACGAAATCGCTGTTTGGATCGGGAGTGGGTAACGTTCTAGATCTTGTGCGTTCCGTGCTTTGTAATTGGGACTGGTGCTTTTTTTTTTTTTGGATTAGCGTTCATTAGTGAAGTGATAAGGAAGAGGCTTCAGAATTGACGTCCTTATTTACAGTAGAATCTCGATTAACCGACCTAATTCGGACCAAAGGTAGGTCGGTTAAGCGAAAATTCCGGATAAAAGAGAGTTGTAAAAAACAATAAAAAGTAAATGATTTTCGTTTATTGAATACAGGACTTTTAATGTTTTTTTACGACATAATTGTTGGAAATGAGTTTTTGTCGCAATAATCTTGATAATCTTTATTTCGCTGCTCTAACACCGGAGTCTTTTTGAAGGCAATAGTTTAGTTTGATCTGCATCCGAAGGTTGCTCTAACCATGTCAGTTCTTTAGAAAAACAGTCAAAAGCCTCACCATTACCTATGTAAATTTAGAGCAAGGGAAAATATTACAGTTTAAAAAGGAACAAATGATTTATTTTTCATTTGGGAGATTTTTGATGTCGACTAAATGATTGCCGGTTAACAGAGAGTTCCGGATAAAGGAGGGACGGTTAATCGAAGTTCTACTGTATAAAGTTAGCAGAGCCAAGACAGCAGGCAAAGAAAGGTATGTATTTAAAACCTAATATGGTTGGTTGCATTTGATTTATTGGTGTATAGAGCTACAAGAAAGATATAATACATCAAACAATACCGCTAGATACGCCTTGTAACTTAGAACTATGTTGAATCTAAGGAACTATCAGAATCTGAAACTTAGCACTTCACTCTCTCTTCAAGTCCATCTTGAGAACATTACAGCTAGGAAGAAATTAACGCAGCTATGGAGATAACTTTGATCTGACCTCGGGTTATATTTCAATTGTGAAATTTGATATATAAGGTTGGTTGTAGCACAGGGTTTATACAGCTTTTTAAAATTAGAAAATAAGTACTTTTTAATTATATTTTGATTTTTTATGAACCTCTTTATAAATTTGAAGCGACAAAAAAAATCATTGTTTTCTTACACATAAATTCAAAACATTACATTATAAGAATCGGATAATATTTTAATAGAATTTTATTTATAAGTTGAAAAAGTTTTTTTTTATGTGTAACGAAAGTTCATCTACACTTTAAATAAAAAGAAGTAACGTCTTCCTGGAAGTAAGTAACGGTATAGTGGTTAGCATACTAGCTTCTGGGCCGCGAGGTTGCGGGTTCGAGTCCCGTGTTAGGCATGGGTGTTTGTAAATGTATGTTGGCTTGTCTAATGACGAAAGTTTCGGCGCATTATAGCCCTCGTGTTGCTGACGGCGCCAGATAATCTGAAAACAACCAACCAACCTGGAAGTAAGCAATTTGGAAAATAAAACTACTCCACCAATAAAAGAAGGGTCCAAACATGTAAAAGTGGCAAATACAAATAAAATTTGGGATAACTAGAAAAACTACTAAGGAAACAAAATTGAAAATTAAGGACCATAGATGAAAAATTAGGATTTTAAACGCCCTTATACAACGGCCTACCAAAATAAGTAGTTCTTAAGGACCGTGCAAACCCTGTATTATTTAAGGCCTAATATTTATGTTTTTCAGTGTCTTTTCAACTTGTTATTGAACCTTGGGAGAAAAAGTGAGAACTGAGCTCAATTCAAATAGTGAATCGTATGAAAAATATTACTGTATGCGTCATGGATAAATACAGTCTCCTACCCAAAATAAGTAGTTCTTAAGGACTTTTAAGGAGTCACGAACCCTGTTGTATAAAAATAGAGGTCCAAACGCTGGTTGTCAGAACATAAAGGAGCTGACCACTTCATCAGGAAGTTACAACATGACAATGAGGAACTTTCACGTTTTTTGGTTTTATTTTTAAATAAAAGTACAGAAAAAATCATGAAAAACAATACCACTCTTTCAAAAATTTGAGCTCGGATAGATAAAAAAAATATTTAATTTTCCACTTTGCAATTTGGCGGGAAAAAGCTACTTTTGCGTGTGACGTCAACGCGCAGGTGATAAACCAGTCTAAAACATGTTTTAGACTAGGTTCCTCCTCGGATTTTCGACGGAATCTATGAGTAACTACGTCACGGTTTTTTTTATGCGTTTTTGGTCACGTGACTTTTGCTTTGATTTCAAACTCGATTTTTGATTAATTGAAAGCATAAAGACAAAAAATAATTGCACTGCTCAAACATATTCGTTGGATAACACTAAAAAATACAAAAAATATTCATTTTCTTTACTTGTGCAAGTTTCCTCATTGAGAAGATACTAATATTTTCCGAAAGCACAGTCACCGGTCTAAGTCTGGGCTCTATGCCACACATAGGATTCCCAATTATTTAAAATTACAACCCTTACCCTTCTGGCAATACATTCAGTGGTAGAAGTGGTGAAAAAAAAGTGGGGGGGACGCCCAATTTTTGGTGACAAGTGCCCTCCTCCCCCCCCCCCCTTCACCACAACGATAAATTTTATAATTTCGTAGCTTATAATAAAAATATTAACTAGTAAAAAAAATTTTTTTATACTTCCTAACATTAACATTAAACGAGGGTTCAAAATTCATTGTTATTTTAATGAATATTCGCCGACTTAGTTATTTTACTTGGAAGAAATAAAGTTAAGTAATAATGGAATGTTCTATACATAACTGTTTATTTAGGTTTAAATAATACTTATAAATGGTGAACATACTTTTATGAAATTAAATTAATAGAGAATTCTAAAAAGTTTTTTTCTTTTTTTTTTTTAAATAGCTTGTCTTTTTATGAAACAAGCTGAATGTAACTTAAAAGAAAGTTCCTCCAAAGTTAAAAGTTGATCAAATGTAACTGCATTTATAAGTAAAAATACTTATATTTTTATGCAAAGTAGTACAATACAATTTTATAATATGATATATACACCATAAATAGTTCTAAAGTTTTCAAATGTAAGAATATATAAATTTTTTTAAGTGTCACTACATTTAAATGTTAATGTCATTCTTCATTATTAGTTTTTAGGTGGATTGAGTGCTTTTAAAAGTGGGGGGATGGATTTCAGTGGTTTTAGAAGTAGGGGGGACGCATGGGTATTTTCTTGAAAAGTAGGGGGACGCGTCACCCCGCGTCTACCCACACTTCTAGCACTGAATACATTATAAATAATAGACGGAAAATCAAGATTTTAATGAGGAACTTTCACGTTTTTTGGTTTTATTTTTAAATAAAAGTAGAGAAAAAAAAATCATGAAAAACAATACCATTCTTTCAAAAATTTGAGCTCGGATAGATAGTTAAAAAAATATTTAGTTTTTCACTTTGGCGATTTGGCGGGAAAAAGCCACTTTTGCGTGAAACGTCAATGCGCAGATAATGAACCAGCCTAAAACCTGTTTTAGACGAGGAATAGGTATGGTTTCCCCCTTCGTTTTGCGACTTGATCTCTGCGTAACCACGTCACGGTTTTTTCATGCGTTTTTGGTCACGTGACTTTTGCTTTGATTTCGGCTAATTTCAAACTCGATTTTTGATTAATTGAAAGCATAAAGATAAAAAAATAATTGCACTGCTCAAACATATTCGTTGGATAACACTAGAAAATACAAAAAATATTAATTTTCCTCACTTGTGCAAGTTTCTCATTATATTTACAAACAGCCCATCCCGTTGTAGTAAATATTAGAATCAAAAAAACTTCTTGGGAGATTTCTTCTCTTATTCCTCAAGACAACATTACTTGAACCTTGAGTATACGCTGTAGGATAGATTCTTCCGCGTAAGGATATAGTTCTGTACAAATCGCAACTTTTATAGTAATTTTGATATCCTGCGCACGTAGTCTTGTATAAAACTTCAATATATGTTGATAACAAAAAGAAAATAAGATTTTTTAAGTTTGAATTTTAGTTAATATTTTATTTTGCTAACCGCGGATACAATCAGTTTTAACGAATCCGCCACACGCCGTTCCAATCAGCCAATCAGGAAATAGTAAACCGATTCACACATTGTTGAAGCGTATTCTATAAGCTCAAGTAAGTAAGCCTGACTAAATGTATAGTAGGGCCAATAATAGCAACGAAAAGGAATTTATCACGTGTTACATATATTATTAGCACAGCAACACTTTTTCACAAGCGAAGCGGCAATATTAAATACATAACCTACATTTTCTCAATTTGTGGTTCGCTCATTTTTATTTTATTTTATTTTATTTTATTTTTTTTTTTTTTTTTTTTTTTTTTTTTTTTTTTATTTTTTTTTTTTTTTTTTTTTTTTTTTTATTTTTTTTATTTTTTTTTTTTTTTTTATTTTATTTCATTTTTATAAAAATAAAATAAAAATAAAAAAAAAATAAAATAAAAATATTTTATTTTTATTTTTAATTTCATTTCATTTTTATTAAAAAAAAATTTAAAAATTTTAATTTAATTTTAATTTTTTTTTTTTTTTTTTTTTAATTTTTTTTTTTTTTTTAATTTTTTTTTTCCTTTATTATCTTTTATTTTTATATATTATCAATCAAACATATTTTAATGTACACAGAATATAAGCAGAGCCAAATTTCATTCATTTTATCAATAAAAGTAATTAGCTCTTTAACCAGAAACCTTCAGGACAATGACAAAGCAAAAATCTCATTGTCTAAAAAACCAGTTTGCTAAAAGATGGAATCAACCAACAGAAGAAGAAAAAAATGCGCGCGTGTGAAAAATCATCTTCATTGTGTTATCTTCCAGCTATTGAAAAGATAACTAGGAAGAAAAAAAAAGTCTACTAAAGAAACATTTTTGTTACATTTTAAACATAAATTGAAATGCTATTTAATAAACGAGGTTCGTGGTTCAGCGACGACTACTTTTGAAAGTGTGTTTTAGAAGATCGCCTTTCATTTTCTCTTTCTCTCTTAAAGATACCGAGACGGTTTATAAACATTTGCTTGTTTATCGATTTATGCAAGATTACATTTTTCAACGGGACAGTTAATATCAAATAATTGAAATGCAATTGTTAAGGGGGTACAGCACACCCGAATTAAAAAGTAATTGTTATGTATCTTTGGGACAAATATATTTAAGTTAAATTAGTTGAATAGGCTATTTGATATTAAAATAGCACTTTTTTTTTTATTTTTTTTTTTTTTAATTTAAATTTGTGTAAAATTTAGACTATTTTATCCAAAGTCCAAAACTTGCTATTCAAATTTACAATAATTTTGTTCTCTAAATTACTCATTAAGAATTATAGTATATATTGTTTTTTTATCTTTCTTAAACCATCATTAGATTTTTTTTAAAAAACTCTACAACTTCAAATAATAATTCACCCACTAAAAAAAATAAAAATGTAGAATTTAAAAAAATTAAGATATTGATAATTCAAAAAGACAAATTAAAGAAATATATTTAAAGAATATCTGCAAAACATCAAAAACTTCAAAGAATATCTGCAAAGTTACATCGATCCAAGCTTTAAAAAAATACGAAAAATATCATCACCTAGGAAACTAAACTTAAAGTTTACGAATACTTCAGGTAGAATTTCCTGAAATTAATCTTTTTCAGGTAGAGTTATGATCTCATTCAATTCAGATCTAACTTCATTATTTTTTAAAACAATACAAAAAAATGTGAGAATTTTACGAATTAAATGTCCTACACCTCCTTAAAGAGGAAAAATATGTATCAATAATTAACATTAAATTTACATTAAAAGAGATTATCCCTGTCCCATAGATTTAATGCTTTATTAATAATAATAATAATTATTATTATTATTTTTTTCCCCACATTTTCTGACGAATTAAGGCTTTAAAGTGTATTATTTTTACGCCAGATATAGCAAGAGTAATAAAACATCATTAACAAAATTTGAAAGAAAAACAACTGAATGTTGTTTATTTACACTTCAAGAAGTTTTTATCAGCGGGCTTGCAAAAACTTTCAAAAAATTATTAATAAAATAATAACTAGTTGTTTGACTTTACATTTTTTTAATCATCTTTTATTATTGTTCTGACTAGCAGACGATCCCCTTTAATTTTAAAAAGTTTGTAATCACAAAGAGAATGCATTTGTATTTTTAATCTTTTTGGTAAGAAACTGTTTGTTTTTTTTTAATATTTTATTTTAAAGGGAAACGAACTTCAAAGCTGGAATTATTAAAATGTAAACATTCAATTTTGAAATAAACTTATTTTGAATAATATGGACACTTTAAATTTATTTTTTTGGTGCGATATAATAATCTCTCTTAACGAGCAATTGTAATTCCACTAAAATACATACTTTTTAAACGTCTTATTTATAGCTTAACAAGATAGCTAACATGTTTAATTTCAAAAATTATTCTCAATAAAAAAAAATTTCATAAACAAATTTGAATTATTGCAATTATCTTAAGTCCTCCCCCATCTCTTTTTCTCCACTAAGGACAACTTCGCCGAGATTTTGTCATAAAGACATATATCTACCATGTGAGTGGACACATTTTCCGTTCTTAGCGTATCGGTAATCCGCCAATTCTTCTGTTAAAAATGAGTAGACACAACGGCAATTGTGACAAATAACCTCGTGTCACACGTCTTCAATATGTCACAACTTAGCGGCAATTTTCCGGGTTTCCTCCTATTTAAGACGCAAATGAAAGGCAGTTATTAAAAAAATCACCCAGGTGGTATTCCTCCTAGAAATTTCGAATTACCGTACTATATACAATACAACCAACGTACAATAACCAATACATTTCTCGCCTAAATCCCCAGCCAAGAAAGCGCCATACCCCATTAGTCAAATGAGAGACAGTTATTAAAATAATCCCCGAGATGGCGTTTCTCCTAGAAATTTCGGATCACCGTACAATAATCCAATACAACCCACGTACAATAACCAATACATTTCTCGCCTAAATCCCCAGCCAAGAAAGCACCATACCACAT
The DNA here is from genome assembly GCA_963978545.1 of Linyphia triangularis. NCBI lineage: Eukaryota > Metazoa > Arthropoda > Arachnida > Araneae > Linyphiidae > Linyphia > Linyphia triangularis. Next base: position 8,400,126 of record OZ021723.1, on the reverse strand, counting down.
TAGTCAAATGAGAGACAGTTATTAAAATAATCCCCGAGATGGCGTTTCTCCTAGAAATTTCGGATCACCGTACAATAATCCAATACAACCCACGTACAATAACCAATACATTTCTCGCCTAAATCCCCAGCCAAGAAAGCAGCATACCCCATTAGTCAAATGAGAGACAGTTATTAAAATAATCCCCGAGATGGCGTTTCTCCTAGAAATTTCGGATCACCGTACAATAATCCAATACAACCCACGTACAATAACCAATACATTTCTCGCCTAAATCCCCAGCCAAGAAAGCACCATACCACATTAGTCAAATGAGAGACAGTTATTAAAATAATCCCCGAGATGGCGTTTCTCCTAGAAATTTCGGATCACCGTACAATAATCCAATACAACCAACGTACAATAACCAATACATTTCTCGCCTAAATCCCCAGCCAAGAAAGCACCATACCCCATTAGTCAAATGAGAGACAGTTATTAAAATAATCCCCGAGATGGCGTTTCTCCTAGAAATTTCGGATCACCGTACAATATATCCAATACAACCAACGTACAATAACCAATACATTTCTCGCCTAAATCCCCAGCCAAGAAAGCACCATACCCCATTAGTCAAATGAGAGACAGTTATTAAAATAATCCCCGAGATGGCGTTTCTCCTAGAAATTTCGGATCACCGTACAATAATCCAATACAACCAACGTACAATAACCAATACATTTCTCGCCTAAATCCCCAGCCAAGAAAGCACCATACCCCATTAGTCAAATGAGAGACAGTTATTAAAATAATCCCCGAGATGGCGTTTCTCCTAGAAATTTCGGATCACCGTACAATATATCCAATACAACCAACGTACAATAACCAATACATTTCTCGCCTAAATCCCCAGCCAAGAAAGCACCATACCCCATTAGTCAAATGAGAGACAGTTATTAAAATAATCCCCGAGATGGCGTTTCTCCTAGAAATTTCGGATCACCGTACAATAATCCAATACAACCAACGTACAATAACCAATACATTTCTCGCCTAAATCCCCAGCCAAGAAAGCACCATACCCCATTAGTCAAATGAGAGACAGTTATTAAAATAATCCCCGAGATGGCGTTTCTTCTAGAAATTTCGGATCACCGTACAATATATCCAATACAACCAACGTACAATAACCAATACATTTCTCGCCTAAATCCCCAGCCAAGAAAGCACCATACCCCATTAGTCAAATGAGAGACAGTTATTAAAATAATCCCCGAGATGGCGTTTCTCCTAGAAATTTCGGATCACCGTACAATATATCCAATACAACCAACGTACAATAACCAATACATTTCTCGCCTAAATCCCCAGCCAAGAAAGCAGCATACCCCATTAGTCAAATGAGAGACAGTTATTAAAATAATCCCCGAGATGGCGTTTCTCCTAGAAATTTCGGATCACCGTACAATATATCCAATACAACCAACGTACAATAACCAATACATTTCTCGCCTAAATCCCCAGCCAAGAAAGCACCATACCACATTAGTCAAATGAGAGACAGTTATTAAAATAATCCCCGAGATGGCGTTTCTCCTAGAAATTTCGGATCACCGTACAATAATCCAATACAACCCACGTACAATAACCAATACATTTCTCGCCTAAATCCCCAGCCAAGAAAGCAGCATACCCCATTAGTCAAATGAGAGACAGTTATTAAAATAATCCCCGAGATGGCGTTTCTCCTAGAAATTTCGGATCACCGTACAATAATCCAATACAACCCACGTACAATAACCAATACATTTCTCGCCTAAATCCCCAGCCAAGAAAGCACCATACCACATTAGTCAAATGAGAGACAGTTATTAAAATAATCCCCGAGATGGCGTTTCTCCTAGAAATTTCGGATCACCGTACAATAATCCAATACAACCAACGTACAATAACCAATACATTTCTCGCCTAAATCCCCAGCCAAGAAAGCACCATACCCCATTAGTCAAATGAGAGACAGTTATTAAAATAATCCCCGAGATGGCGTTTCTCCTAGAAATTTCGGATCACCGTACAATATATCCAATACAACCAACGTACAATAACCAATACATTTCTCGCCTAAATCCCCAGCCAAGAAAGCACCATACCCCATTAGTCAAATGAGAGACAGTTATTAAAATAATCCCCGAGATGGCGTTTCTCCTAGAAATTTCGGATCACCGTACAATAATCCAATACAACCAACGTACAATAACCAATACATTTCTCGCCTAAATCCCCAGCCAAGAAAGCACCATACCCCATTAGTCAAATGAGAGACAGTTATTAAAATAATCCCCGAGATGGCGTTTCTCCTAGAAATTTCGGATCACCGTACAATATATCCAATACAACCAACGTACAATAACCAATACATTTCTCGCCTAAATCCCCAGCCAAGAAAGCACCATACCCCATTAGTCAAATGAGAGACAGTTATTAAAATAATCCCCGAGATGGCGTTTCTCCTAGAAATTTCGGATCACCGTACAATAATCCAATACAACCAACGTACAATAACCAATACATTTCTCGCCTAAATCCCCAGCCAAGAAAGCACCATACCCCATTAGTCAAATGAGAGACAGTTATTAAAATAATCCCCGAGATGGCGTTTCTCCTAGAAATTTCGGATCACCGTACAATATATCCAATACAACCAACGTACAATAACCAATACATTTCTCGCCTAAATCCCCAGCCAAGAAAGCACCATACCACATTAGTCAAATGAGAGACAGTTATTAAAATAATCCCCGAGATGGCGTTTCTCCTAGAAATTTCGGATCACCGTACAATATATCCAATACAACCAACGTACAATAACCAATACATTTCTCGCCTAAATCCCCAGCCAAGAAAGCAGCATACCCCATTAGTCAAATGAGAGACAGTTATTAAAATAATCCCCGAGATGGCGTTTCTCCTAGAAATTTCGGATCACCGTACAATATATCCAATACAACCAACGTACAATAACCAATACATTTCTCGCCTAAATCCCCAGCCAAGAAAGCACCATACCACATTAGTCAAATGAGAGACAGTTATTAAAATAATCCCCGAGATGGCGTTTCTCCTAGAAATTTCGGATCACCGTACAATAATCCAATACAACCAACGTACAATAACCAATACATTTCTCGCCTAAATCCCCAGCCAAGAAAGCACCATACCCCATTAGTCAAATGAGAGACAGTTATTAAAATAATCCCCGAGATGGCGTTTCTCCTAGAAATTTCGGATCACCGTACAATATATCCAATACAACCAACGTACAATAACCAATACATTTCTCGCCTAAATCCCCAGCCAAGAAAGCACCATACCCCATTAGTCAAATGAGAGACAGTTATTAAAATAATCCCCGAGATGGCGTTTCTCCTAGAAATTTCGGATCACCGTACAATAATCCAATACAACCAACGTACAATAACCAATACATTTCTCGCCTAAATCCCCAGCCAAGAAAGCACCATACCCCATTAGTCAAATGAGAGACAGTTATTAAAATAATCCCCGAGATGGCGTTTCTCCTAGAAATTTCGGATCACCGTACAATATATCCAATACAACCAACGTACAATAACCAATACATTTCTCGCCTAAATCCCCAGCCAAGAAAGCACCATACCCCATTAGTCAAAGCCGACCAAACATTATAGTGGTTAGCGTGCTGGCTTCTGGACCGCGAGGTTGCGGGTTCGAGGCCCGTGTAGGCATGGGTGTTTGTAAATGTATGTTGGTTTGTTAAATGACGAAATGTTTCGGCGCATTATAGCCCTCGTGTTGCTGACGGCGCCAGATAATCTGAATACAACCAACCAACCAACCATTAGTCAAATGAGAGACAGTTATTAAAATAATCCCCGAGATGGCGTTTCTCCTAGAAATTTCGGATCACCGTACAATATATCCAATACAACCAACGTACAATAACCAATACATTTCTCGCCTAAATCCCCAGCCAAGAAAGCACCATACCCCATTAGTCAAAGCCGACCAAACATTATAGTGGTTAGCGTGCTGGCTTCTGGACCGCGAGGTTGCGGGTTCGAGGCCCGTGTAGGCATGGGTGTTTGTAAATGTATGTTGGTTTGTTAAATGACGAAATGTTTCGGCGCATTATAGCCCTCGTGTTGCTGACGGCGCCAGATAATCTGAATACAACCAACCAACCAACCATTAGTCAAATGAGAGACAGTTATTAAAATAATCCCCGAGATGGCCTTTCTCCTAGAAATTTCGGATCACCGTACAATATATCCAATACAACCAACGTACAATAACCAATACATTTCTCGCCTAAATCCCCAGCCAAGAAAGCGCCATACCCCCCCCCCCCCAGAACAAGAAGACTTGCCAAAGGAAAGGGTGAAAATGATATCAAGAACCCCGCAATATATATCGAGCTAATAGTAACCGGGGGCACGTCACCCCCAATCCGGAAAAGAGTCCGGGAGAAAGCCCGATGATCCGGCCAGATAGGGGACGACGTCACCATTCAACTTGGCGACACCTAACCGGATTAATTCGGTTTCGCCCGCCTCCTCCTGATGACACGGCTAATCGAAGGGACTGTCACTAGAAGAAGGGGGGGGGGGGCTGAATGAGTTGACAGGTTGAGTTTGGTTCGGAGGGGGAAAGACGAGCTTGTTAAGATGTAATACGATGGGTGTGGATGTTATAAGTCTTGGTTTTGGGGGAAATGGGTTAAAAGGGGTGAGTAAGCTGTTATATGGTCCGATTTCGCCAAGACGTTTTTCTGTATTAGGGGACTGTTAAGTCAAAAATAAAAATTCTTCAATTTTTGCCTAAAATTCATGAAATTTTTTGTGCAGTTCAATAGCAATTAGATAAAACACAACCCAAAATTTCAAAAATTTATATTGATTTTTTTTCAAGAAATTAAATTTTTATTGAAAAATTTAGCGTTTTTTCCGTAATTTTAAAAACGCTCCTTGCGATTCAAATTTTTTGCAATCTGTCTCAATTTTTTTGTACAAGCTAATCAAATATATATTGACATAATTGTGCATGGGTTTTGAATTTGACTCATTGGTTAATTATTTAAAAGTAAAACTTTGGTACAACGGCAAAAAATGTCAACTTTTTCAATAGAAGCATTACGAAAATTGCTGTAAAACAATAAAAAAAATACCAGATTCCAAAATCCATGCACAATTGTGTTTAAAATAGTATAGTAAACAATATCCCCAAATTTAAAAAAAATACATCAACTTTTGAATCGCAAGGAACAAATCGAATACCTAAAAATCTTAAAATACACATGAAGAGAAAAATGCAATTTAAGAAATTGAAATACATACGATTTCTGATATGCGCGCTTACAAAAACTCAAATAATATTCTTAATTCTTCTAGGATCAGCAAAAGTAAGGTATGTACTGAAAGCTAGAATTGCAGGCTATATATTTCCACTAAAATATAAAAATAGAAATTTTTGAAATTTTTGCCTTAACAGTCCCCTTAACACTAGATTGCCTAAGCAAGTCATTTTGTCTGCTTTTGAATTTCAATTAAAAAAATAATTATTTAAATAATGACACAGCTTCTTATAATTTTGTGACTTTTTCTACAACATATAAATGGGTTAATTAATCATTGTTGTTACTCCCCCCCCCCTCCTTCACTTCCGGTATATATATATATGTGTGTTATACCTATATTGCCGAAAAGCAGTCATTTTGACTGCTTGGAAAAGACCAGTTCGGCTCTGGATTGGAATAACATGATAACATACAAGTTCATGATAATTTGTCGATTTCGACATATACTTGATAAGTTGCAGTTGTTCAATAACTAAAGTTGTTGTTATTCGAATCTTTATGCCAGACCTGGCCATGCACTTTGTTCCCTTTGAATGCGCTGTAACGTAATTCAGATGGGAAGGAGGATCACTGAGTGTATGATCTCATACTGTAATCGATACGGCTAAAATGTCCAGATAATGTATAAATTATTTTTTTTCGAACTGAAATACATTTTTTTTTTATTGTTAATACTTATTAATAACTTGTTATATGACTGTAAATAATATAAAATATATTAAAAATTACTGTTAAACAAATTTCTTTGCGCATTAGTTATTTTTTCACAATGCAGTCATTTTGACTGCTTTCGGGCAATACAGGTATATACTAAGCTCCCCGTCTTTCTAGTGTTAAACAGATCAATTGTAGATGTCTATTTAAATCCGATCACTTACCTTCGGTTGTGTTTGGTTGGTTGGTTGTTTTCAGATTATCTGGCACCGTCAGCAACACGAGGGCTGTAATGCGCCGAAACATTCGTCATTTGACAAGCCAACATACGTTTACAAACACCCATGCCTAACACGCGACTCGAACCCTCAACCTTGCGGTCTAGAAGCTAGCACGTTAACCACTATACCGTTTGATCGGCACGGTTGTGTTTGTGTGTGCTTGTTTACGAATCTGCGGAAGGTTAATTTATCCCCTTGCCCTCATCCAATCGAGCTAAAACTTGGCAAATAGACTGGTTGCCGATGACGATGCATTCTGACAAGTGTTAGGGGCTGTCACGAAAATGCTGCTATTACACGTTTCAATTACCGTGTGGTTATTATAGCCTTGGTTTATAGTCCGAGAGGCGACTGCAATTTTTGGACCCCATAGAATATCATTCTGAATTTTTTATAGAAATTGGAGAAAAGTGAGTAGATTACGAATCCACTGGTCTGCCGTGGCAAAAATGGCAGAAACTGATCAAAAATCGACTAGGAATGGGTTGAACTAAAATCCGATTGTCAAATATGTCATAACTTGCCAAAAAGAGAACAAACTTTTTCGTCTGGCAACCCACTGCATTTTGATTTCAATGAGAAAAAGCGCAAACGATTTCTGATCTTTGGCTCGGAAAACTTATGTCTTTTAAAAGTAAGCCAAATTGGCGACATCAGTTACGTCATAAGTGACGTAATATTTTTTTGCTAACTTGGCTCCCTTTTAATAGATGCAAGTAGACCATCGCTAGATATCTGAATCGTCTGCAACCTTCTTAATTGAAAATTAAAGAGTGAGGGTTACCAAATAAAAAAAATGCTCATTATTTGGCAAGTTATGGCTCATTTGGCAATTGGATTTAGTTCAACTCATTCCAAGTTGATTTTTGACCAATTTCGGCCATTTTTGCCACGGCAGACCAGTGGATTCGTAATCTACTCACTTTTCTCTAATTTCTATAAAATATTCAGAATGATGTTCGATGGGGTCCAAAAATTGCAGTCGCCTCTTAGTCTAGTAGGGAAATGGGTTGAAAAGGTGACTAAGCTATTATAAGGTCCAATTTCGCTAAGAAGTTACTCTGTATTATATACATCAATTGCTAATATCGATTTAATACCTTTCAATTAACATCGATTTTGTTTGTGTGTGTGTTTGTTTGCAAATCTGTGAGGGCGGGGGGGGGGGGGCTAACTAACTCACTTTTCGTCATCAAATCGAACAGAAACTTGACAGATAGAATGGTTGCCGACGACAATACATTCTGTCAAGATCTAAGGGCTGTCTTGAAAAGACCACTTTTACACGTTTGAATTATCACATCGGAGAACTAATTAACCTACTTGCCATCATCCAACCATACTGAAACTTGGTAATTCACAATGCATTCTATCAAGTTTTGAGGCAAAAGAAAAATTAGTCCATAGCAGGAAATAGATATTCAATTCGCAATGGTCAAAAACTACATGAAAACTCGATCTAAGCCCAAAATCGCTTACATAAGTTGCAATCATACGTAAAACTTAGAAAATGCAAGCAAGAGATTTATAGAAAACTTTGTTTCTGTGGACTAGGTTTTTTTTTTAGCATTCAATTATTTTATTTAGCTCCTGTTAGTAAGATTATCCGATATAAAACGTAAGTATTTTACATCAGCTCTTAAGTTGCAAGAGCAATTTAATCTTCATTTTGATAAACAAAAAAGAAAGACGTTTTACCTTAAATGAAGCAAGTCGTTATCCCTGCCAATTACTTTCCCAAACAATAGGTATTAATCCTTGATAATAAAAACAAAAAAAAAAATAAAGGTTCAATGTTCTTATGTTAATGCATTATGACTTAAAGCAACAACAGGTGGCAACATTTAGCATTTTTTGTTTGCTCATTATTTTGAGTTATAAAAGCCCAGATGTCAATAGAAACATCTGCATTTTGATATATGACTTCTATCTGCACCTTATACGGAATAATAACAAGAGGACAGATGTAAAAGATATCATTGATAACTCATTTAATGGTGTTATCGCAAGGTGATGAATTGTAGTGAAAATAATCTATGAACTAAACTTATTCAATTATGAGAACTAATTAAGGCATTTGATTAAAAAAAAACACAGGTAATTTGGTCATTTTATAACTTAATTTGTATATATTTTAAGGAGACTTGGTATGCCTTGTTTTAACAAAAAATAATAAAAATATAAATTTTAGGTTTTTTGCGCTTTTGTAATCTTTGAATTTAGCATTGCTGCTTTAGCTCCTTTGATGTTTCGAACGCATTTTTCTCAGTTCGTGATTTTTGGAAATTCCCACCTTACTCAAAATGCTAAAACTTCAGAAGATGTAAATGAAATAACTTGAAATTTTTTGTGAGTCATTCTTAATACCTATATGACAAAATTAGGCTTTTTTAATAAATTAAAAGCTTTCTTTTTTACAAATTTAAATGTTGAAAAATATTCATTACGCTTTTTTTTACATATAGGTGCAGTAATTATCATTTTTCTCGAAAACTATTTTACTTATTCAAAATCTGATGCCTAAAAACTTAAGAGTATATTACTAGGAACATTAAAAAAAATCAGGATAAAATATTGAAAAATGAAAAAGAAGATAGAATTTGAAATTTGATGAAGTTTTTTAAAAAATTTAAAATTTAGAGCACTATGTAAACTTTTTTTTTAATAAAATTTAGTTTTTACTTATAATTTTTACATATTTGGAAGTATTACTTATTTTAAATGCTTCAATAAAAACAAAAAGTTTGAAGGTTACCAAATCTCCTTAAATTAAGTATTCATGGTTTTACAACTTTTAAATTTTACAATTTTTTAAGAATAACCTGTTTTGTGTTATCTTATACTGTTGTGCAAACTGAACCGATGTTCAACAATGTTCACCTTAGAAATACTATCAACATTTTCTGATATTTTCTTGTTATCTTGAAATGTGAATCCTAGCCTTTAAATACTTCTCACTCAACAATGAACATTGACAGTTTTTAAGATTTACTTTCTAATGGTTGGACAAATATTTTTCATTCGATGCATAGGAATTAATATATTTTTGTTTCCAATGTTTTGTAGGTTACCTGATGTTTTTATAGCTAAAATTTTTAATTAATAATCAGAATTTTAATTTAATTAATAATCAGAAATAATTTTAATTTAAAGCCGCAGTAATTATAGCTTAATCAGTTGATTATTAAACTAATTTCGATAGTTAACCAACTAACTTTTAAAATTTGTAATTAATTAAAAAAAAAATAGGATTAAATGCTGTTGAACCAACCTATACCAATATAATCTCAGCAATATGCATTGGGTTCATTTTCACTATTTTTCAGTTTTATAAACTATTTAATTTCATCCTTTCGCTTTGGAAATTGGAGCCTAGCCTTAAAATACTTCGCACACAACGTTTTCCAACCTAAGCAATCACAATGTTAAGTTAGGAAACCGGATACATTTCTTTTCTTAATAAGTGGTTGATAAAAGGGTTAATTAAGTATTCATTTCTCTACAAATCTAAATAAAGTATTCATTGAAAATAAAAAGTTATTATTCATCGACTGCATAAATACATCATTAACTTTGTGTCAGATAAATTAAATTTACGTGTTTTAGGAGTGTGCAAAAAAAATGTTATAAAACATTTCCTATTCACACTCTCTTCTTGAGAATGTATTTCAAACTTTCATAAATTCCCAAATAACTTAAATTCAAAGAATATCACAGTCGACCATTCCATCAGTTCACGTATTCGACCGCCAACGATCGCCGGGAAAATACGTAAATACCAATAAGAACTATACTAAACTTCAACTTAACTAGACATCACTTAGACGGTAGATCGTCACAGTGCTCATAGGTATTTAATCCATTTTGGCGTAGTGAAGACATAATTCTCGCCAAACCTTATAGCCTTTTGTTCTCTACAGGGTTGTGGTTTGGCGAACATTATGCTTTCACGCCGCCAGAATGGATTAAATATCTATGAGCACTGTGACGATCTACCGTCTAAGTGATGTCTAGTTAAGTTGAAGTTTAGTATATCTAAAAATACACATGACCTTACATCCCTTTCGAGTGGAAAAGACGTCCTAGCCAAAGCAACCAATAAATGACAAAATTTATATTCGTCATTTTGGTGACAGGAAAGAAATTCAACAATTGGCGAACTTTTTCATATGACGAAAAGATCAACAGGAAGCTATGAAGGTACCAACAAACTATACGTCATTAAAAAGGCACTTAAACCAATAAAATAAAAATAAATTCAATGCAGAGGTCAGAAATATCGATCAAAATAAATATCGATACTATATCGTTGCATAGAAAAAAATATCGATAAATCGATACATTATTATTATTCCCCCCCCCCCCCTAATTTTTCCAGAAACGAAATGTTTTGGGGCAAATTTCTACTTTTCATGAATTCATGCCAAAATTGTTTTAATAAATTAATTGTAAAAATTGTTTTTATAAATAAATTATATTATCAATCAGAATAAATAAAATACATTTGGATGTCAATACATAAATTCACATTTATTTTTTAAAGAAGAAATTTTGAAAAGTAGTTTTCCGCATATTTTGTTGATAGAGATGTTTTTATTATTTAAAATTAAATGCAAATTACAGGCACACGTTGGAGCTATTTTAATGACTACTAATAAATGAGCTTATCTTTCCATTACACTATGTTTTCTTTTTGGTTAGGGTGCCATTCGAACTGTAATTGTAGACAAAATCCAAACTTAAATTCTGAAGTTTTTGAAAAGGGAATAAAGAAAATCGAAAAAAATGCATGGAATTACAAAACGATAATCAAAAAACTAAAAATGTTTGAAAATATCGATATATAGGTGACTTATATCGATATTTAAAAAAAAATATCGATAAAAATATCGTCGTATCGATACATAACCAACCTCTAATTCAATGACATAAAAAATTTAGGGTGCCATTTTAACTGCAATTGCAGCCAAAATCCAAACTTAAATTTTGAAGTTTTTGAAAAGGGAATAAAGAAAATCGAAAAAAAAAACCCATGGAATTACAAAATGATAATCAAAAAACTAAAAATGTTTGAAAATATCGATATATCAGTGACTTATATCGATATTTAAAAAAAAAAAATATCTATAAAAATATCGTCGTATCGATACAACGCCAACCTCTAATTCAATGACATAAAAAATCTAAGTTCTATAGACTAACAAGGCAGTCAAAAAAAAAAATATGCACTAAAAAACACCTTTAATTGTTACAGCCATAACTCGCCAAACATGCAAATCCAAATCACAGACTCTCCCAAACCCAACTCCAATAACAACCAGTCCTAAGCACATGTCCTACCCTTAAACGGAAGAAACCCATCGATCCGCCTTAAAGCAAAGGACAAGCACAAAGGGATAGGCCCTTTCGATAAAGCCTCATTACGGGGTCGCTTAATTAAATATGAGGCAGTCTTTAATTATCCAACTGCAGCCCGGGACAACACCCTTTTGGCACCAGCGTCCTTTGTCATGCTTTGTCCTGTCCCCAGATGTCCGGGAAAATAAATCTATCACACTCGGGAGAAAACTGGAATTTTAGATGCACGCGATTTGAGGTTGTGAATTTTTAATTGAGGAGATTTTGTTTGATTTAGGGGAACTTAACAGTCACAAGCTCAAAACCGAATTAACAATGTCCTATGAATCATTTATTTCTCAAAGTATTTATAAATTTTTTTCCGCTTAATTTGTAGTTCGATATTTTCAAATATAGTGTTACGAATTTTTGTATATCTGTAAATATTTCGTAGTGTTAATTTTATAAATAGTAATTTATGTACATTTCGCATAAGGCATTGCAATAGCTCGTCGTTAAATTGGCTTCCCTGCAGAGAGCATCTCAATGCTTGATAACGGGTTTTACAGAGGTAACTCTGGGAAGCGAGTTTCAAGGGGAAGGGCATTTAACATTATGGTAATGGGAATCTCGCCAAATTGGCGAGATAGACCCAAGTTGGCGACGGTTTTAGCGACTAATTTTTGTCGCCAAATTTGGCGACTATTTGGCGACATTTTCGGTCCCCAGGTACATGTATAGGACTTTTCGACTACGATCTGGAAAGTTCTCCAAATATCGACCTATGAGGTTTCAAGAAGGTTCGCAGCCTCCCCTATATAAGCCCGGCCGTGAGTGGGGTTAGTTAGTAGTTAACTGATTTTGAGTCACTGAGTTAGTTGTTAGCTGAGTCCATTAGTTGACTGGAATTACTGAGTAGTTCTAAAGCGAACTGTATTGCATTGTCTTTTGTGGCGATTTAGCAGTTGTTGTCAAGTTTTTAACTGCTGTTTTGTGCTCTATTGAGGTGAAAAGAGCTGTATTGTGTCTACTAGAACGAGCAGTTCTGGAGTTGTAAGAGAACTGTGAATAATTATTTTGGAATAAATTTCTGCAAGTTTTGATCTGCTTTGGCTTCAAATCTTTCGAACCCGTCCAACGTAACAATAGTAATAAGGCAAAAAGGATATAAGCAATTAATATTTTAAGTTTGAAAGAATTATTTGCATTTAACTCAAAACAGGGATTTTCAACACCTAGGTACACTTTTTAAAAAATCCATTCAATATTTCGATCTAATTTTTGAGTAGAATATTATATAAAAGTGAGTTCTATATTGATGACCTAAAATTTTTATTTTAAATGCGTATATATTTTTGTAACGTAAATTTTAGGAAAATTTTCTTTCTTCTAGTTCATACAAAACATACAACTTTTTTTCATAAACATTAAAAGCAATATGGTCTAAAAAAATTCGGTTATCATCGTTAATCGAAATGTTAACTTAACATTAGTATTTTTATAAAAAATATTTTTAGGCTTTTTTTGTCTGGAAAGTATACAAAGATGTTACAAGGATTTTTTAAAATTATCTCAAAACAATGATTTTTTAGTATATATATATATATATATATATATATATATATATATACATATATATATATATACTATATATATATATACTATATACTATATATATATACTATATATATATACTATATATATATACTATATACTATATATATATACTATATATATATATACTATATACTATATATATATACTATATACTATATATATATATACTATATACTATATATATATACTATATACTATATATATATACTATATACTATATATATATACTATATACTATATATATATATATACTATATACTATATATATATATATACTATATACTATATATATATATACTATATACTATATATATATATACTATATACTATATATATATATACTATATACTATATATATATATACTATATACTATATATATATATATACTATATACTATATATATATACTATATACTATATATATATACTATATACTATATATATATATATACTATATACTATATATATATATACTATATACTATATATATATACTATATACTATATATATATATATACTATATATATATATATACTATATACTATATATACTATATATATATATATACTATATACTATATATATATATACTATATACTATATATATATATACTATATACTATATATATATATACTATATACTATATATATATATACTATATACTATATATATATATACTATATATATATATATACTATATAATATATATATATATACTATATAATATATAATATATATATATATACTATATATATATATATATACTATATAATATATATATATATACTATATAATATATAATATATATATATATACTATATATATATATATATACTATATAATATATAATATATATATATATACTATATAATATATAATATATATATATATACTATATATATATATATATACTATATAATATATAATATATATATACTATATAATATATAATATATATATATATACTATATAATATATAATATATATATATATACTATATAATATATAATATATATATATATACTATATATATATATATATACTATATAATATATAATATATATATATATACTATATAATATATAATATATATATATATACTATATATATATATATATATATATATATATATACTATATATATACTATATATATATATATATATATATATATATACTATATATATATATATATATATATATATATATATATATATATATATACTATATATATACTATATATATATATATATACTATATATATACTATATATATATATATATACTATATATATATATATATACTATATATATACTATATATATATATATATACTATATATATATATATATACTATATATATACTATATATATATATATATACTATATATATACTATATATATATATATATATACTATATATATATATATATACTATATATATACTATATATATATATATATATATATATATATATATATATATATACTATATACTATATATATATATATATATATATATATATATATACTATATACTATATATATATATATATATATATATATATATATACTATATATATATATATATATATATATATATATATATATACTATATATATATATATATATATATATATATATATATATATATATATATATATATATATATATATACTATATATATATATATATATATATATATATATATATATATATATACTATATATATATATATATATATATATATACTATATATATATATATATATACTATATATATATATATATATATATATATATATATATATATATATATATATATATATATATATATATATATATATACTATATATATATATATATATATATATACTATATATATATATATATATATATATACTATATATATATATATATATATATATACTATATATATACTATATATATATATATACTATATATATACTATATATATATATATATATATATATACTATATATATACTATATATATACTATATATATATATATATATACTATATATATACTATATATATATATATATATATATATATATATATATATATATACTATATATATATATATACTATATATATATATATATATATACTATATATATATATATACTATATATATATATATACTATATATATATATATACTATATATATATATATACTATATATATATATATATACTATATATATATATATATACTATATATATATATATATACTATATATATATATATACTATATATATATATATATATATATATACATACTATATATATATATACATACTATATATATATATATATACTATATATATATATATATACTATATATATATATACTATATATATATATACTATATATATATACTATATATATATATATACTATATATATATATACTATATATATATATATATACTATATATATATATACTATATATATATATACTATATATATATATATATATATATATATATATATATATATATATATATATATATATATATATATATATATATATATATATATATATATATATATATATATATAATTTTGCACAATTACTATGTTTATATAAATATCTAACAACACTTCGAGTAATAAAACTAGGACTGAGGAACATCGCACTACTTCCCCCCCCCCCCAATTACACTATAATACTGACATGGATTTGTGTCATCTACCGTTTTTATATTGTCATCATTCATTTTTAAAAATAAAGGTCAGTTTGACGATATTTTTTATCATAATTTTTGTATGGATCTTTAAAAAAAAAAAATATGTTTTTTTAAACTATTTAAAGCGATTTATCAAATGATAATGAAGGAAATTACTTAAAGAGAGAACTAAATCTTTAAAAAACAGTAATATATTAATTATAGTAATTTTAAACTATTGGACCCATGAGATTGGTTTAGACGAATTATTTACTAGAAGTTCATCAGAGTTAAATATTATATTCACTTTTTCAGAGATATAAAATTCCTTAGGTTTTTTCAACGTGCATAAATTATGATTTTCTCTTTTCTATAGTGCTCCCATCTATTGTATATTTTCATAACTTCCCTATATTTTGGAACTATTTCAAGCATTTGTTTTTAAACAAATAACGCAATATCCAATTGCAAACAAACTATTTGTCAGAAGTAAAAACAATTAGATAGGCGTATCATTTATCATGGGAAAAAATACAGCACAGAAATAATATATAAAATGTTTATGTTTTAATATCTAGGTTTTTTGCATTATTATTTTTAACTTAAAACCGCAATAATTATTGTTTAGCCACTGGATAGCTAAACTAATTTATATTATTAATCAATTGAAATGAAAATATCATGATTTTTTTAATTTTTTTTTTAATGTTTTGACCTTATCGAATTAATCGCTGTAGAACCACCCTAACTATAGCCAAAGAATATCAAGGCTCAAAGGGTTAAGTCAATAGTTTTATTTTCTAAGTTTAGCAGAATGTTTTAGTAAATAGGCTGTTTTTATTTATTTAAATGTTTATTTACTATTAGTAATTTAAAACAGTAATAATTATTGTTTATGAATGCTAGCCAACATAATGCTTAAGTTAGTGGTTTTGTTTATTATGCCGTTGATAACTTCATTCGAAAATAATGCTCGAGTTAGTAATAATAATTTCTATGTGAAAATTTGGATAAACTGTATTTATTTAATGTTTGAGTTTAATAGTTGATTTTGCATTATTGTTTGCATCCCTCCTTAACCAACAACGTTGGAGGATACTATACTAAACTCCAACTTAACTTGACATCACTAGACGATAGATCTTCACCTTGCTCATGGGCAATTAATCCATTTTAGCGGAGTGAAGACATAATTCTGGCCAAACCTTATAGCCTTTTGTTCTCTACAGGGTTGTGGTTTGGCGAGCATTATACTTTCACGCCGCCAAAATGGATAAACTGCCTATGAGCACTGTGACGATCTACCATCTAGTGATGTCAAGTTAAGTTGAAGTTTAGTATAGTTTATTAATCTTTTATATTACCTTCGATTTTGTTGCGTGTCGATTCGATTGTCAGTGTGTGTTTGTGGCGATCAAAACTTCGTAGGCCAAATTAACTCATTTTCCACCATCCTATCGATCTGAAACTTGGCAAATAAGACTCGTTGTCGATGACAATGCATTTCACCAAGTTTTGTGAGCAAAGAAAATCCATGGCATGGAATAAATGGTTGTCTTCTTAGTGAGTTGCAATTGCATAGAGAAGTAAACAATGTATATGACGGATTAAAAACTTTGTTTATATGATCTAATTTTTCTTAAAATACAAGCCATAAGGGATATCACACTTAATTATAAAAACTAGAGGGTGTGGAACACCGCACAACTTCCAATGACACTATAATATTGGTCACTACATTGAAATTTGACGAGGAATAGCGTTATTACCATTTTCACATTTTCATTCATTTAAAAAATGGCAATGGATATTTTTTACCATAATTCTTGTATGGATCTTTAAAAAAAAAAAAAAAAAAAAATTGCCAAATAGGTGTTTTTTCTTATATACTTTTCAATAATTCTTATATTATCCTTTCTTATGTATGAAACTGATGGGAAAGGAGAAAAAGTGATCGTTGATGAGGTATGCTCAAGGAAATAGAACTCCGTGTTAAATGCATTCGTTTTTCAACTTTGCGCCATTAAAGCATTTTTACGGGAATTTCTTATGTGGGGATGTTTAGGACACCGTAAGAGGCATTACCATAACGATTTTTATCAAAATTGTTTGAGCCGTTTTTTATCAATCATTGAAAAACATGATTTTTCTATGGCAGCTACCTTATGCGCATGCGCGATTTTGACGAAAACTCTAATGGTAGGTCCCTATGCCATCACCAACCCGCACACCAAATTTGTACATCGTAGGTCAATTTGTTCGGGAGTTATGCCGACCACAGACACACACAAATATTTTTTATATATGACTTTTTTAAAATTAGAATGTTCCAAAACATGGGGAAATGCAAAAAAAAAAAAATTAACAATTACCGAATACTATACTTTTATTACTCTATGTATACATATGGAAAATTGAAAGTAAAAAATTCAATGAATTTTAGATGAAAAATAGCTATCAGCAAACCATACAAAGAATAAAGCACTGTTAGAAACCTATATGATCAAACATCCCATAATGCGCAGATGCAGTTACAGTCTATAGGCGATGCCCATGTTTACCAACAAAGCAACTCCGGAGGGGAAAAAAACCGGTTCCTAAACATTTTGGTTGGTAGAAAGCAGGCTTGTAAAGCACAGGATTCAATGGGAATTTGTGACTGTATTGCAATAAAACTGTAAATAATCAAATTTCAATTGAGTAAATCATTAAACAGACGTTCTAAATGGATTTTAGACATTCTGAAATATATTTTTACTTAGTTAAAATTGCAGTTTTTATTTATTAATGGCTCTTAATGATCGAATTTCGGTGAAATCGCGGTGAAAAGAGCTGATTTCGGCGTGATTTTGGTTGGCGGCGTAACGAATTACCGGTCGTATGATGTCACATGCCCCTCGAGTATTGAAATGTCGCTAATCACTCCCAAGATCTATGGTTGACAGCGGGACAGCGATTGGCTCTTTTGAAACAAAGCGATAAGGAGAAATGATTAAAAAAATAAATTATAACGACCCCCACTGACAGATGTGTGACACGGAAGAAAAACACACAACTAGAAACATCTCATGGTTGATGGAAAACTTCCAAACGTAGCTACCATTTGAGGAAAGAGTATAAAACTGAGAGGAAACGAAATAAGCTAGACACAGAATGCGAGAAATGCTCACTGTGGGACAAGTATCTTCGGCTTTCAAAAGTTCTTCAGTTTCTGTGTATTGCGGCAGCTTACGGAGCGTTCATAATGAACAATTCCCTCACTTTTTTAATTTTTTATTATTATTATTATTATTATTATTATTATTATTAATCAATTCTAAATGTTTCGAAAAGGCCATAAGCACAAAAATTTCTGTTCAATTCTCAATTTTTTTTATTTATTTTTTATTTTTAATTTTGCAATCAAAGTTCCCCTGTTAGACGTTGGCGAGAAAACGATTCATTCGGCCTCGAATTAATTGTGATGTCAAAAGATCTCTGCCGACCAAACGGTATAGTGGTTAGCGTGCTAGCTTCTAGACCGCGAGGTTGCGGGTTCCGAGTCCCGTGTTGGGCATGGGTGTTTGTAAATGTATGTTGGCTTGTCTAATGACGAATGTTTCGGCGCATTATAGCCCTCGTGTAGCTGACGGCGCCAGATAATTTTAAAACAACCAACCAAAAGATCTCTAACGTCTTGGCTTGAAATGCGGCAGCGGAAACCAGTTTTGCAAGTTTCTCGCAAATCGCGCCAACCGGTACGGGATACGGCAATGATCTACCAAATCAAAGCCAACTATTTGGCAGAAACCCCATGATAACCAGAGAAACGGAAGGATCTTTTGACGACACAAATTTTGTTGAGTGTCTTGATCGGACTGCTTTTGGCTCGGTTTTTTTGGCATTTCTTTTCTTAATATTTAAATAACTAATAACTAGTAAGACTTCATACACTGCCTGACCAAATGACTTAGGAACACAGTCCTCTATGTTCATTACAGGTAGACACGAAAGCGATTGTATCAGATTAACTATATTTGCCACTAGAAATTGAATCACAAAACAACGTTAACTTACCATCCCTTACGAATATGAAACATAACATTATACAGGGTTCCCACTCAAATCACAGAATGAAAATCAATGACTTTTCAATGACTTTTAAGGACCTAATTAATGTTTTTAAAGACCTTTGAAAATTTGTTTTCAGGCATTATGTCGATATATAAATTTTTAATAAAGTATATTCTACCAAAAGAGTTACAAATTGGTGGATGCATAATACAAATACGTCGGAAAATTCCAATACGGTGCAGATAAGTGGCGGTCACGCAGAAATAGCAAGTCCGACTTGAAATTTTTATAAATTTTGCAGTTGGACAACATCTGCAAAAATTAAGGACTTTTAAAGACCTCTAAGCATTTTCAAGGACTTGAAAACAAGTTCAAAAATATTAAGCACTTTTAATGACTTTCAATGACCGTGGGAACCCTGTTATATGATTTTTTTTTTTTTTTTTTTTTTTGTGTAACTCCGAAATTTGAATCTCAGTTTAAAGCGAGCCAGATAAACAGAGCAGGTAAACCAGAGCGGTCCTCTTCATTCAGCAACGGATTATTTCTGCGAAAATTCCTCAAAACCCTAAGACCAAATAAACCGAGGTGCAAACACTAATAAGGTAATTCCCATGCGCTACGGAAAACAACAGTCCTGAAAAAACAACAACTTTGAGAAGACCGTTAAAAAGAGAAAGGGGCGTAACCTAAGCCCCCGGGTCACAAAGCAATGACACCCATTATAATAGCGAAGCAAACCCGGATATATCAGGGTTATAGAAGTGCCTTCCATGAAGAGGGATGTTCCCCCCCCCCCCTCGCCTTTCAGTTTTCCATACAAATATACTGCGTGACTACTATGGAAGCAACGTTTTGCTACTGTTTTCCCCTTTACCCTGAGGGGGCTGGTGTAATCTCTTTCGATTATCGCGCTGTCCACTTACTTTCCTGAGTCTTTTTTTTTTTTTTTGTCTTTTTTTTTTTTTGTCTAGTATGTAGGTATTTTTCGCTGCTGAAGGTGTAAAAAAGCATTATTTAATAAGACGCAAAACTGGATTAAAAGCCTGCGTAGGTAGATATGAGGAGGTGACGATTGGTTGGTTGGTTGTTTTCAGATTATCTGGCGCCGTCAGCAACACGAGGGCTATAATGCGCCAAAAAACATTCGTCATTTGACAAGCCAACATACATTTACAAACACCCATGCCCAACACGGGATTCGGAACCCGCAACCTCGCGGTCTAGAAGCTAGCACGCTAACCACTATACCGTTTGGTCGGCAAGGAGGTGACGAAGAAATGAGTTTACGATCACTTTTCACGGAATGCACTCTTTCTTAGTATATGTCGATAACTGTTTCTGAATGTATCGCGTGTTTCCGTAATGTGGAGACTGCGACACCCTCTAAAAATCAACGTAAGTTTTTATGAAAAAAATTGCATGTAAACAGCTCGATTCAAGTATTGATCGAACTTTTTTCTTCAGCAACAAATTTTACATGTCGGTAAATAACTACTCATTTCCTGATGCTTTGGATAAATATAAATAACAAAAATAATATAAGTATAATAGAACAAATGAATATTTCATTTTTTTACAAAAGCTAAATAAAATGTTTTTAAAATCTATTCTTTCTAATGCCGAAAGGATTGGTTTAGTCGTCTTGGAGATTTTCCAGCTCTGTACGCAGAAACATCTTTTGAGATGGAGATCTGAATTACTAGTACAGTCAAACCCGTTAACGCGAAATCGCTTAAAATGAAATCGCGAAGTAAAAGCAGGTCTCCGTACGAAAAATTTAACGTTTATTTATTCGTTTAAGTAATTCGGTTAACGTGAACAATTTCAGCTGCCCCGTCGACTTCGCGTTAACGGGGTTTTACTGTAATAGTTCAAGTGCAGAAAAATTATTCCACTGTCTCTCTTTTCTTCAGTTCAACAAGACCTAATATCAAAAGAGTCACATAATCGGAAAAAAAATGGTGTATTAGAATACAACAACAATTAGTTTTTAACAAAATCTGTTAAACTAAACTTATGATATACATATATATAATGTATTCCCATTGGAACCTTCGATTTCGGATTTAGAATTCTCTTGTATTTTCCGGTATTTGAGGGAGGCGCCTTGAATCGTCGAACGTCACTAAGAAATCTATAAAAGCTCCATACTTCGGTCTGACCACGCCTTTTGGAATAAGTAACTCTTTGAGCTTGCCAAACGTCACCCTCTCCTCTCTCGTCTTTGGCAAAAAACTCCTGGTTTTCTTACTCGAACACGACTTGCTTTCTTATACCACCCAATAAACCATAATATATATTCCGATTTTAAAAAAATACCTGCATTCTTCTCTACTTTGTTCCATTTCTAATGTTCCAACATAGACCAGTAAGACCAGCAAAAAAAAAATTACATCAGGGTTCCCACTCAAATCACAGATAAGAAAATCAATGAATTTTCAATAACTTTTAAGGACCTAATTAATGTTTTTAAGGACCTATAAAAATTTGTGTCCAGGCATCATGTCTTTATATAAATTTTTAATAAAGTATATTCTATCAAAAAGTTACAAGTTGGTGGATGCGTAGTACAAATAAGTCACAAAATTCTGATAAGGTGCAGATAAGAGGCAGTCACGCGGGAATAGCAAGTCCGAGTTGCATTTTTATAAATTTTGCAATTGGCCACACAACATCTGCAAATATTAAGGACCTCTAAGCATTTTCAAGGACTTTTAAGGACCTCTAAGCATTTTCAAGCACTTTCAAGGCCTTGAAAACAAGTTCAAAAATATTAAGCACTTTTAATGACTTCCAATGACCGTGGGAACGCTGCACATTCTTCCCTTTCACCATCACAATTTTTTTTCCGCGTTTCCTCTAACTCACCCATCACAAGAAAACAACATCAGCCTTACTAAACAAAACCAAAAAAAAAAAAAAAAAAAAAGGAGGGGGGGGGGGGGGCACCTTGTCCAAGTACTCGGCCTCCAGGATTAAGCTCCAGAGAAGTCCCCCAGGGGGATGCCACTCTTTCATTTGGCCGGACATAGTTAACGGGGTCTCCCATTTCTCCGGGTGTGATTGTTAAAGCCACCCAAAACAGAACGAAAACATGTACGATGGGGTTACGATCACCGAGGGATTGGACGTGCCCCTCACCCAAGGGCACTCGGAGGGGCAATATTTGCGATCCTGGCAAAAACGGGAAAGGTGGTTTTCTGATTATACCCGCTGTCCAGTGGTCAACCCAATAACAACAACCCTGCTTGTTATTACAGTGGACGTTGATCAGTCTTTTGTGGTGGGACTGGGTCTGAAAGGGCGATGGGGGTGGGGGGGGGGTAATTCCCTGGTGGCTTTTGCGGGGGTGTTGGACACGAGAGAGTTATGGAAGGGTGATAACGAGGTAATAAGAAAACGCAGTGGTGGTGGAACCCGCTTTTGAAAGCGTTTTTGTTGCTGGCTTCTTGTGTTATGTGCTTATTAGAAAGTTGCAAGATGGCTAAGGAAAAATGATGAATCTAACAAACATTATATGTGTAGTTTTTCCCAAGGGGTTATTCGCTAAAAACAATTATTTTGTAAGTTTTTTTTTTTTTTTTATCTTTTCAATTGAGGGCATCTTATTTATCTTCACCATAGACTTATTATTATCTATAGACTGCGCGTTCCCACTTCAATCGTACAACGAGAATGAAACCAAAATGAATCACAAAATTCGTCTATCAGTCACGTGGTTTTTTAATTTTGGCTACGTCGTAAAATTAATCCTTTATCTAATAATCTTATTATCCTTTATCGCCTGAGTGAGGAGAAACCCGCCAAATCTGCAACCCTGCTCCCAAAAAGTCCCTACTCATGTGATTCATTTTGGTTTCATTCTCGTTGTATAATTGAAGTGGGAACGCGCAGTCTATTGATAATAATAAGTCTATGATCTTCACCGACAGTAAACTTATACATTTGAGAGTTACCATCAATCACATCGATTATCTACCTATTCCTTAACCTAGCGTCGAATTCTGTTGTCAGAGTGTGCTTGGTGTTTGCGTCTAATTTTAAATAATAGAAACACCCCTAACAGGAAAATGAGCGGGCATAGTACGTTTCGAAATTTATTTATTAAGAATGAAAATTAATTTATATATTCAAGACTATATATGACTTATTTATTGCAATTGAAACAATTTCGGCAACAGGAAAGAATATCAACAATGATCGGTTACAATTCCTTCACTCACAGCGTTATGCAGAGTGAGGTAGACTGGTTGTTTTCAGATTATCTGGCGGCGTCAGCAACACGAGGGCAATAATGCGCCGAAACACCCGTCATTAGACAAGCCAACATACATTTACAAACACCCATGCCTAACACGTGACTCGAACCCTCAACCTCGCGATCTAGAAGCTAGCACGCTAACCACTATACCATTTGGTCGGCGTAGACAGTGAAGCAGTATGAATGAGTAAGTCAGTGATCAAGCTGTTTCTAATAGTAATTAGGGCCTCGTGTCTGCGACTAAAGAATTGAGATGAAGGTTTTGTCCGTGTCTGCAATCAGAGATGCAGATGCTCTCTGGCTTAACACGTTTGAAATACGTTTTTAAGAAAGCAAAACATCTCTGACCTTAGTTCAAATGAAAGTAATCTATTTTTCTTAAGCAGGCAAGTTTTGTGTACGTGCTCTCTATTTAGTATGTTTACTAGTAGTCCAAGAGGCGACTGCAATTTTGGGACCCCATCGAACATCATTCTGAATTTTTTATAGAAATTTTAGAAAAGTGAGTAGATTACGAATCCACTGGTCTGCCGTGGCAAAAATGGCCGAAACTGATCAATAATCGACTTGGAATGAGTTGAATTAAAATCCGATTGCCAAATAAGTCATAACTTGCCAAAAATAGAACAAACTTATTCGTCTGGCAACCCACTTCATTGCGCTTTTTCTCATTGAAATTCAAAAACGATTTCTGATCTTTGGCTCGGAAAACTTATATCTTTTAAAAGTAAGCCAAATTGGCGACATCAGTTACGTCATAAGTGACGTAATATTTTTTGCCAACTTGGCTCCCTTTTAATAGATGCAAGTAGACCGTCGCCAGATATCTGAATCGTCTGCAAGCTTCTTAATTGAAAATTAAAAAGTGAGGGTTAAAAAATAAAAAAAAATGCTCATTATTTGGCAAGTTATGGCGCATTTGGCAATTAGATTTAGTTCAACTTATTAAAAGTCGATTTTTGACCAGTTTCGGCCATTTTTGCCCCGGCAGACCAGTGGATTCCTAACCTACTAACTTTTCTCTAATTTCTATAAAAAATTCAGAATGATGTTCTATGGGTGTCCAAAAATTGCAGTCGCCTCTCAGTCTATAGTACTTGTATAATAGTTTGAGTATTAACAATGTTATTTCAAATGAATTATAAAATTAGCACAAATGATCATGATCACCCAAACGTTAATGTATCTTTCAACTTTAAAAAAAAAAAAAATCTACTTTTCTAAAGATCAAAATATTTTCTGCTGTTTGAAACATATATCACAAAAAAGCTAAAACAAAAAAATATGGAAATGCCCACTTGGTGAACAATTGTAATACATTTGGCGGATTTAGTAATTAATTTGGCAAAGTTTGACCATTTTTGGTGAAGTTTCTTTCACACTAAGTAAAAAAAAAAAAAGATAACTAAATTGACAAGAACCCTGTCGTTACTCATAATCCAAGTCACTGGTCTTTTATTAAACTAAACTTAAAACCTTCTCAATACACTTCCAAATCTCAAATCCCCCCCCCCTCCCCCATATCAAAAAAAACAATGGCTAATCTTTTCCATTTGCACCTATCCACCCAACAATCACTCAAAACATATGTTCGAATTTCAAAAAAAAAAAAAAAAAAAAAATGAGGGGAACGAAACACCGTCATCGAAAGCATGAATCAGAACACCACTTCGCATCTGACATCTTCAGCAAATGAAATCAAAAGCCCCTCCTTTTCCACTCGGAAAAGAGGGGGGGGGGGGCATTCTCACGGGGGAGGGAGGAGGAGGGAACAAGGATAACAAGGTAAGAGAGCGCCAACTCATAATTAGCTTTCCTACTTAGTTTCAGCATGCATTACAATAATCTCCTGAAGTTATCAGATAGTTAGTCTAAATAGTTTATGTCTACCTATTTTTGTAAGGACTGGACAAAAACATGAAATTATAGATATCGTTTAATTTTAATTAATTGTAGGCATTGTTGGATTTGTCACGTCGTACTCTACAGAAATCAGATTATAAGTAATTCTATCGATAATTGGATCAAAACTCTATGGATCCGAAATGAAAATTGCTGAAAAAAAAAATGTTATTGACTTGGTGCCTGCAATATTCCAGAAAGACATCACAAAACCTGAAAATTTGAACTCAAGTTTTAACACAGAACATAATCAAAATAAATGCTAAGAAACTAAAATATAGTAAAAAGAGAATCTATTTAAAATTAGAAATGAAGGAGCTAAAATTTAATTTTTTCGAGTAGAAGTGCACAGAACATGATACTATATTTCCTTTCACTAAAATTGTTTACCAATCATTCTATATCGATATCATATACAGTAAAGCCCCGATTATCCGAGCCCCGGTTATCCGAGTTTCCGCTTTAACCGAGCCAGATAATATTTCTTTTACCCCTGATATTTTCCTTTGTCAAAACTAGTACCGAAAAAAATTGGTACTTGATTTCTCAAACACTCAAGAAAACAAAATGTTTACATTCCTTTTCGTTGTACGACACTGCTCCTCCTATCGCGTCGCTCAAGGTCTTAAGGCTTAAGTAAGAGAACTCTTTAAGCATTACTATATATTATTAATTGCATGTGGTTTACCTATAGTATAACATTTGTACTTGTCAAAATATACATTTAAACCGATACGATTTATTTTATTTTTAATTTTCGCTTTAACCGAGTTTTTCGGTTATCCGAGTTGGTCTTGGTCCACATTAACTCGGATAATCAGGACTCTACTATTTCCCTTAATCAAACCACTTGACTTCATAACAATCAATGGCAGATTTCCTTTAAACTTTTCAGATCTGATTTTAATAAGAAAATTTATTTATATATAGCTATTTTTTTTTTTGGGGGGGGGGGAAGTAAGCCAAGAGGAAATTTGCAATTATTTCATTCACTGCTACCTCTCAAGAGTTAAATATTTTAAAATTCTAAAATAAAACGAGTTTGTTAAGAAACGCATGAAGAATATAAGCTAAGCTCATTTTATATTAATGCGATGCTTATTTCGGACGTTATTCAAAATTAAACTTAACATTTCGCTAGAAATTGATTACTATTTTTCTACCGGTCACAATTCGTATACATAAAGATTAGAATCATAACTCTGCTTAGTATTTTCCTAAGAAAGCATCGAATAACAGTAAACAGAAAGAATTAATTTTCTTTTATGCAATACAGTTTTTTCAAAACGTGCTACGCTGAGAGGCAGAATGCTCATTTAACGCTTTGCACTCCAGGCCTTTTTCGCGCGGAGGGACCAGCAACTCGAATCATTTTAGGTTCGGTTGGCGTTTACGGATTTTCTTCATGGAAACTAAACACAGTCATTGGCCTTGCATCAAATTTCCGCATCGAACCTAGAGGTCCTCTCGTGTTTCGGCATCCAATCGTGTGGCGCCTGAGAGGCGCCGCTGGAATGCAAAGGGTTAACATACCATGCAAAAGGTCTCTGGATAGAGCTCACTTTTCAAAATGAGCAGACACGGTGCAAATTGTGACAGATAGTCTTAGCCGATTTAAAAGCTGCCTTTTGAAGTTTATCGGGTTTCCTCCCATTCGAGACACAAATATGGAGTAGTTTTTAACTTGAAAGACTTTTCATACAGAATTCCACCCTTCACACAGATGTGGATTCAATCACAGGGTTCCCACTCAAACCACAGAATGAAAATCACTGATTTTTCAATGACTTTTAAGGACCTAAATAATGTTTTTAAGGACCTTTGAAAATTTGTTTTCAGGCATCATGTCTAATATATAAATTTGATTAAGTATATTTTACCAAAAAAGTTACAAATTGGCGCAAGCATAATACAAATATGTCAGAGAATTCCGATACGGTGCGGATAAGTGGCGGTCACGCGGGGATAGCAATTCCGAGTCGTATTTTTAAAAATTGTGCAGTTGGGTACACATCTGCAAAAATTAAGGACTTTTAAGGACCTCTAAGCATTTTCAAGGACTTTTAAGCACCTCTAAGCATTTTCAAGGCCTTGAAAACAAGTTCGAAAATATTAAGCACTTTTAATGACTTTCAATGACCGTGGGAACCCTGAATCAGTAAAGGTTCAATCGAGATCCAATCAGCAACAACCAATCAGTAAATGCCACAATCGTTTGTTCTGTGACATCATTCACAAGTTGGAAAAGTTACGAGCCATCCTTGTACATCCGATAGCCTTAAACACTGTGTATATACTCGCCCCGACGCCCCTGCAGTCACGAGATCTCGCGTGCGCCCCTTCGTTTTTCCAGTACTTTTTTTTTTCTTGGCAGGGGCGGTCGCCGTGTTTACATATTGAACGGGGGGGGGGGGGTGGGGGGAGAGGGCGCAATATTCGGTCACGCGAATATTATGCATTCCTGTGCTGTTGCGACTAACTGCTCTTGTTCTTGTTAAAGCGACAGCAAGAAGCAGGGATGTCATAAAATTTCACTTTGGTCATCAGTCTGCGACTTGGGGGAGGGGGGGGGGGGACTTTGAAAGATGGAATTTCCTTTTTTTTTTAAAGGAATGAGGGAGAGGGGGGATTCTTTCGAAACGAAGGAAGTGTCTCCAGGAGTTAGTTGAATTTTTCCGATTTTGTCTTCAAAAGGACCAGGCTTAAAGTTTCTCGATAATTCTTGACAACCCCCGATTCGTACCTTTAAGTAAAAATTAAAATGCAATATTTAAAAAAAAAAAGACTTAAATTGAAGTAATTAATCGCACAAGAAATTGGTTGTGACTTAAATTTTTAAAACATTAGATTAATCATCAAATGAAAATTTGATTTGAACTTTATTAATGACTTCATTTTACTGGAATTTTTTATTCATTCAACAAATTAAATAAAACGATTTATTGCAATTTTTCATTAAAAATTGCCCAACACCTCCGAAATATCAATTTTCTCAAGGAACCACTTTTCCGGTTTGGTTTAGTTTGTTTGTACGCTCAACGAATTATTTTTGTGTACAACAACGTCTAATCAGGACGGGACCTACAGTTTAACGTGGATTCCGAACCACAACGAACATCCATGCCTACCTAGGATTCGAAGCCGGCACCTTCGGCATGCGAGGCCAGAACGCAAACCCCACAGCCCTCAGGTTAGCTCACTTTTCCGGACTAACATACACGTGCGAAATGTCTTGAACCAAATATGATATTTCAGGTAATTAAGTTTGGATATTTAATCAATTTAATAAGAAAATCAAACATTTGCTTTTTCCCCCATTTTATGGCTTTCAGTAGTTTTATTAAAATGATTTTTTTTTTTTATTTGGGGGAAAAAGTGTGTTTATGGAAGAAAGCCCGAAAAAAACAAAACTATACTAAACTTCAACTTAACTAGACATCACTTAGATGGTAGATCGTCACAGTGCTCATAGGTAATTAATCCATTTTGGCGGAGTGAAGACATAATTCTCGCCAAACCTTATAGCCTTTTGTTCTCTACAGGGTTATTGTGGTTTGTCGAACTTTATGCTTTCACGCCGCCAAAATGGATTAAATACCTAAGAGCACTGTGACGATCTATCGTCTAAGTGATGTCTAGTTAAGTTGAAGTTTAGTATAGTGATGTGGAACATCGCACAACTTTCGATTACACTATAATACTATCATGGATTTGTGTCATTTGCCGTTTTTATATTTTCATCATTCATATAGTAAAAAAGACCAGTTAAGCGATATTTAAAATAAAAAATAAATAAATTTAAAAAACATACCAAATTGATGATTTTGGATATATATTTTTTGATAATCCTTATATTACCTTTTCTTATAAGTGATATTGAGGAGAGAATAAAAAACGAATCGTTGATGAGGTATGCTCAAAGAAAGAGAATTCTGTGTTAAAGGTATTCGTTTTTCCACTTTTTAAGCCATTAAAGAATTTTACGGAAATTTCGGAGGTGGGGATGTTTAGAACACCTTAAGAGGCATTACCAAACCGATTTTGATCAAAATCATTACAGCTGGTTTTAGCAATCATTGAAAAACATAATTTTTTCAATGGCATATGCGCATGCGCGATTTTGACGAAAACCTTAATGGTAGGTCCCATGACCACCACCTACCCGCACATCAAATTTGAACATCCTAGGTCAATTTGCTCGGGAGTTATGCTGACCACAGACACACATTTTTTCTAGATCACTTTTTTGGAATCAATAGTATGCTCCAAAACGTGGAGAAATGCTTTTTTTTTTTTTTTTTTTTTTTACCGAATCCGATACTTTCATTACCCTATGTATACATTTGGGCTGGTTGGTTGGTTTTCAGATTATCTGGCGCCGTCAGCAACACGAGGGCTATACTGCACCGAAACATTCGTCATTAGACAAGCCAACATTCATTTACAAACACCCATGCTTAACACGGGACTCGGAACCCGCAACCTCGCGGTCTAGAAGCTAGCACGCTAACTATACCGTTTGGTCGGCTGTATACATTTGGGTAATCGAAAGTAAAAATACCCGTCCAGGAATAAAATACAATGCTATAAACAAAGTAACAGATAATGACATCATAGACATCTGCTACTTAGGACACTCAAAAGGGCGAATTAGTTTCGTTTCACGAAGGTCAAATTTGAGCTTTATTTAAGGCAATCTTAAAACTCCACTTCAAAGAAACAAGCGAACACAAATTTGCAACGTTTAAAACCGCTTATCTAAATTATTCTGATTAAGTCTTGTCTATCAAAGCTTCTTCAATTCGGGCTCTTTTTTTTTTCCCTTGACACCCCCCCCCCCCCCTCCCCTCAGACAAATATTTATCTTGTCGCATAAACATGAAGAGGAGTTCGCTGATTGATTAAACATGCATTATCCCTGTACCTACTTATCTTTGAAAGACTAAAGACTAGACTAACGAACGGAAACAAATTCGCTTCAAAATATTTAACACTAGATTGCCTAAGCAAGTCATTTTGACTGATTTTTGAATTTCAATTAAAAAAATAATTATTTAAATAATGACACAGCTTCTTATAATTTTGTGACTTTTTCTACAACATATAAATGGGTTGATTAATCATTGTTGTTGCCACCTCCCCCCCCTCCTTCACTTCCGGTATATATATATATGTGTGTTATACCTATATTGCCGAAAAGCAGTCATTTTGACTGCTTGGAAAAGACCAGTTCGGCTCTGGATATGAATAACATGATAACATACAAGTTCATGATAAATTGTCGATTTCGAAATATACTTGATAAGTTGCAGTTGTTCAATAACTAAAGTTATTGTTATTGTTATTCGTACTTGTTATTCGAATCTTTATGCCAGGGCTGGCCACGCGCTTTGTTCCCTTTGAACGCGCTGTAACGTAATTCAGATGGGAAGGAGGATCACTGAGTGTATGATCTCATACTGTAATCGATACGGCTAAAATGTCCAGATAATGTATAAATTATTTTTTTTCGAACTGAAATACATTTTTTTTATTGTTAATACTTATTAATAACTTGTTATATGACTGTAAGTGATATAAAATATATTAATAATTACTGTTAAACAAATTTCTTTGCGCATTAGTTGTTTTTTCACAATGCAGTCATTTTGACTGCTTTCGGGCAATATAGGTATATACTAAGCTCCCCGTCTTTCTAGTGTTAATAAAATCGCAAAAACTTACACACGTCACGAGCAGTTGAAGAACCCATAAAAACTAAATGTTTAATATACATGCATTTATCTCTTTTGAATTTATGCCTTTACAAGCATTGACAATTTTTTTGTGACGATAGCAACTTTTTTTAAGCAAATTTGATGCGAGATTGACTTTTTATAGAATTTGACCAATGTAAAGAAAACCATTGAAAACCATGGACCAATTTTGTGTTTGCCTTCGTACTTTGCATCGACAACGAGTCTATCTGCAGAGTTTAAGCTCGATTAGATGAGACCAAGTGAGTTAGTTAGTCCCTCAAGGCACCAATAGAAGCATGAGTAAAAGTAACCTTTTAGTGACAGTCTCAAGAACTAGAATGTATTACCACCGACAAAGAGTTTATCTGCCAAGTTTCAGTTCGATTGGATAACGGCAAGTCGGTTATATAGCCATCCGCAGTTTTGCACGCCACACACACGCAACCAAACTCGGAAGTTAATAATAAAGCATTTAAAAAATGAGATGATAAAAGAACGCATATATGAAATCGACTGCAAAAGAACAAAATAAATAATTAAAGCAACGAACAGATAACTAAATATAATTGGCGATATAATATACAAAAAAAAAAAATTCTGGTCAAGAGTCAAAAATGTTCAAGACTAAAAACGTTAAAAATCAGCCAATGATGAGCCATAGTAAATGACAGAACTCGATGGAGGAAACTGACCAGGGTTCCCACTCAAATCACAGAATGAAAATCAATGACTTTTCAATGACTTTTAAGGACCTAATTAATATTTTTAAGGACCTTTGAAAATTTGTTTTCAGGCATCATGTTTATATATAAATTTTTAATAAAGTATATTCTACCAAAAAATTTACAAGTTGGTGGATGCGTAGTACAAATATGTCGGAAAATTCCTATACGATGTAGATAAGTGGCGGTCACGCGGGGATAGTAAGTCCGAGTTGTATTTTCATAAATTTTGCAGTTGGCTACACAACATCTGCAAAAATTAAGGGACCTCTAAGCCTTTCAAAGGACTTTTAAGCACTTCTAAGCATTTTCAAGCACTTTCAAGGCCTTGAAAACAAGTTCAAAAATATTAAGCACTTTTAATGACTTTCAATGACTGTGGGAACCCTGCTGACTCAAACAGCCTTACCTTGTGCTAAGCTGTAGTATTACGAAGCAGAAGCGTCAATACTAACACGTCGAGTGTTCCGAGTATGAACCACTCACATCTATTTATAATTGCCATTTTCGAAGTTATTATGAAGAATATTAAACGTCAGTTTTACAGGGTTCCCACTCAAATTACAGAATGAAAATCAATAACTTTTCAATGACTTTTAAGGACCTAAATAACGTTTCTAAGGACCCTTGAAAATTTGTTTTCAGGCATCATGTCTGTATATAAATTTCTAATAAAGTATATTCTACCTTAAAAGTTACAAGTTAGTGCATGAGTAATACCAATATGTCAGAGAATTTCGATATAGGGCGGATAAATTGCGGTCACGTGGGGATAGCAAATCTGAGTAGTATTCTGATACATTTTGCAGTTGGGCACACAGCTTCCGCAAAAATGAAGGACTTTTAAGGACCTCAAAGCCCTTTCAAGGACTTTTAAGCACCTCTAAGCATTTTCAAGGACTTCCAATGCCTTGAAAACAAGCTCAGAAATATTAAGTACTTTTAATGACTTTCAATGACCGTGGGAACCCTGGTTTATATCTAGAGAATATTTAAAGAGTTGTTTTTTACAAAAATAATTTTTAATAACAATAATTGCAAAAAAATCCTTAAGATAAGTCTCCAGTGACAAAAACTTAAACTTGATTCCCAAAAATAGCTTTTAAAAAGGTTTTTTTTTAATCATTTCGATTGGAAAAGTAAATGCAAATTTAAAACATTTCAAGGGCTCCGAAAGAGTTAAATCGGTTAAGTGTTATTCGAACATCAAGCAGTAATTCTACATTTAATGTTTTCAACAGACAGAAAGATATCAAAATGATTCTTTAGTTTCTTATTATTAACACTGTTACGCAGAACACAAGTGAATTTGCGAAATTCGGTCAAATTTAACCTTCAATCAAGCTATTTGGTTAGTCAAATTTATTTGGTCAGTCAAGTTGGTTGGTTGGTTGTATTCAGATTATCTGGCGCCGTCAGCAACACGAGGGCTATAATGCGCCGAAACATTTCGTCATTTAACAAACCAACATACATTTACAAACACCCATGCCTACACGGGACTCGAACCCGCAACCTCGCGGTCTAGAAGCCAGCACGCTAACCGGTCAGTCAAGTAATTTGGCAATTGTGGTGCCCCGAAACATTCGTCATTTGACAAGCCAACATACATTTACAAACACCCATGACTTACACGGGACTGATCCCGCAACCTCGCGGTCTAGAGGCTAGCACGCTAACCACTACAACGTTTGGTCGGCCTTCTGATTTGGATTGGTTGGTTGTTTTCAGATTATCTGGCACCGTCAGCAACACGAGGGCTATAATGCGGCCGAAATATTCGTCATTAGACAAGCCAACATACATTTACAAACACCCATGCATTACACAGGACTCGAACCCGCAACATCGCGATCTAGAAGCTAGCACGCTAACCACTATACCGTTTGGTAAGCCTTCTGATTTGGATTGATTGGTTGTTTTCAGATTATCTGGAGCCGTCAGCAACACGAGGGCTATAATGAGCCGAAACATTCCGTCATTAGACAAGCCAACATACATTTACAAACACCCATGCCTTACACGGGACTCGAACCCGGTCTAGAAGCTAGCACGCTAACCACTATACCGTTTTGTAACATACTGGGAGCTGTAACACATTGTGTTGAAAAGTATCTGAAGGAAAAAAGTTGAACAGATGTCCAATAACATCTTTCAAACTTACCGACACTGGATAGAAAACATTCCACAAAAATATCAAACTCAAAATATTACGCCTAAAGGACACATGCGAATAACAACAACAACAACTAAAACATGTACTACAACTCTGCAGCATTCACTTTTTCTTACACTTTTTTCCAGAAATATTCATTAAAATTACGCAATATCGTTTGAAAAAAAAAAAGGAGAAACGACTTTTCCAACAATTTTGGGAAATCCGATCAGGATTCGAAGTGAAGAAATAAAAATCACGCCATTTAGAACAGGAGAGATTATAGAACACGACAGAAATCGGCCGACGAACATTGGTGCCTGGTTCGAACGCGACCGATTCATCCATCAACGAATGTCATCCCATCCGACAATAAAACAACTGCACAATCTCGACAAGTGTTGATAAGTTCCAGTCACTTTTCGCGAGCGTAAGGTTCAATGTCTACTATTTTGAACGATTGGGGCTGGTTCCATTCCTTTAACGAGCCTTTTTTTTTTTTTTTTTTTTTTTTTTTTTTTTTTTTTTGCACCTTTTGAAAATTTAGCTTGATCTTAACAGAAATAAGATTGAGCTATCAACCCTAAAACACTCGTGTGGTTATCTCGCACATTAGGCCCATGGTAACGGACCAAATATTTTGAAGTTGTAATGGTGTTATTTTTCAAATGCAAAATACAGTAGAACCTCGATTAACCGTCCCTCTTTCATCCGGAACTCTCGCCGACCAAACGGTATAGTGGTTAGCGTGCTAGCTTCTAGACCGCGAGGTTGCGGGTTCGAGTCCCGTGTTAGGCATGGGTGTATGTAAATGTATGTTGGCTTGTCTAATGACGAATGTTTCGGTGCATTATAGCCCTCGTGTTGCTGACGGCGCCAGATAATCTGATAACAATCAACCATCCGGAACTCTCTGTTAACCGACCATCCTTTAGTCGACATCGAAAATCTCTCAAATGAGTAATAAATCATTTGCCCTTTTTAAAACCGGAATATTTTCCTTTACACTAAATTTTCATAAGTAAGGCTGAGGCTTTTGACTGTTTTTCAAAAGGACTGACATGGTTAGAACAATAATCATATGCAGATCAAACTGAACTATTGCTTTTAAAAAGACTTTGGGTACGAACCACGAAACAACGATTATCAAGATTACGACAACAAAAACTCATTTCCAACAATTATGTCATATAAAAAACATTAAAAGCCCTGCATTCAATAAATGAAATTAATTTACTTTTTATTATTTTTTACAACTCTCTATTATCCGGCATTTTTGCTTATCCGACCTATCTTCGGTCCGAATTAAGTCGGTTAATCGAGGTTCTACTGTATATTTCAAAGAGCAGTAAGACTTATGGCAGATAGAGACTTTAAAACTATACCGATAATATAATACTAAATAATTTAAAAATTAGTAGTGTCATATTTGTGTTATTTGCCACTCATTTTTGTGTTATTGGGGATAGTGTTTTGATAATATGTGACAAAATTCCACTTCATCATGCAATAAATACGAAAAACGATGCGATAAATTTCAATAATATTACACTGTGTTCGATGAATGTTGGTCAAATTTATATTTGAACACCAACAGATATTTTCAAAATGCAATGATAATTCAAGTAATTCATGTTTGAAAAAAAGCCATTTTTTTTTATTTTTTTTAATAAAAAAACCCCGGATATTTAATACTTTCAACCCTTAGACTTTGCAATACATTTCAAATTCCA
Organism: Linyphia triangularis; assembly: GCA_963978545.1. Taxonomy (NCBI): domain Eukaryota; kingdom Metazoa; phylum Arthropoda; class Arachnida; order Araneae; family Linyphiidae; genus Linyphia; species Linyphia triangularis. The sequence continues at coordinate 8,363,608 of OZ021723.1, read as the reverse complement.
GTACTTTAACCTTTAACTGCTGTGGTTGGGTGGTTTGAGGTTTTTGGAGCAAGAGCAACACATGGTCCATATTGCGCCAAACAAATTTATGAACTTCAGTTTAAAGTTTAAGAAACATAGTATCAGAGAAATTAATATAAAAGTCAAAGATGAGATATTTTAGGGGGTGGAAGCATTCCACAAAAAATGACTCGAGGTCTATCAGACCACTTACAGCAGTTAAAGGTTAACAAATAAAACCCAACAAACGTAACTCAACTTAAAAGACAAAATCACAACCTACATTCAATTACTTTAACAAACACATATACTCTAGTTACACACCCACCCGCCCACCCCGATCGACAGACACCCAGACAAAACACGTAATCCCAACCCACCAACCTACTTATGATAAAACCAAACCTCTGCAACACCAGAGAGGACACCTATGCATTACTTATTCAAACTCCCGACATTAAGTATGCAATGATAAAGCGAGAGGGCCAAACAGAAACAAAAGCGAATCACTTGTCCACTATTAGCGCGGGACAGTCCTGCGGGCCCCGCCTGCCTCACTAATAGGCAAAGTGCGACCCTTCATCAGTATGCACATCGCATGCGAGTCCAAATCACCCACAACTCTGCCAATAAGAGGACACCTTATTTTCCATAAGGTGTGGTCGCCAACCGGAGACTGACCGAGGACCCCCACATGCTAATGCCTCATGCCTTATTAATCTCATGGTCGAGTAATTAAATCGGGAACCACGTCTGGCGATAATTACGCATGTTCGCTTTGGCCTGTAAAGAGATTATATCTCTTGGTGGAAAGCTGATCGCCAAATAATTGTCGGAACTTTTGGATGCGGTCCGGGTCATTCGGGGAGAAGCTGATATGGACGCCCGATGACAAAAAAATACAATCGCGTGGAGTTAGTGTTTTGCACGCAATGGAACAGAGGATGAATAATTGTCTGAAGTCAAGTTGGTTTGAGAAATAGTTAACTATTAGCTATACTAAACTTCAACTTAACTAGACATCACTTAGACGGTAGATCGTGACAGTGCTCATAGGTATTTAATCCATTTTGGCGGAGTGAAGACATAATTCTCGCCAAACCTTATAGCCTTTTGTTCTCTACAGGGTTGTGGTTTGGCGAACATTATGCTTTCACGCCGCCAAAATGGATTAAATACCTATGAGCACTGTGACGATCTACCGTCTAAGTGATGTCTAGTTAAGTTGAAGTTTAGTATAGAATGCGCAAACACGGAGAACTTAAAACGCAAGGACATGAACTTTCGCTTTTATCAGGCATGTTACACTGAAACCGATTACGTTTGGGAAACATACTGAAAATTGAAATGTTTTAAAATAAGATACCAGAGTGGCACTGCATTCAGACGCCAAATGGATTCATAAGACACGAGTATTTGTATTGTTTACAATCCCGAAGGAGGTGGACACATGATCAATAAAGAGTAGTATCATCATAGTGTATAGCACACTGCTAAAGATTTCAAACCTGTCTTGAAATCTTTGCCAGTGCGAAGAGGGATACCCAAACCATTCAGATATTTCAACTGTAGGAAAATGTCTCTCTTAATTTCTAATATCACAAATACCTTAGCCGACCAAACGGTATAGTGGTTAACGTGCCAGCCTCTAGACCCCGAGGTTGCGGGTTCGAGTCCCGTGTTAGGCATGGGTGTTTGTAAATTTATGTTGGCTTGTCTAATGACGAATGTTTCGGCGCATTATAGCCCTCGTGTTGCTGACGGCGCCAGATAATCTGAATACAATTAACCAACCACAAATGCCTTAAAAACTAAGACTTCATTTTGACGTCGGAATCCAGTGTTCCACTAGTATCTTATTTTAAAACATTCCAATTTACAAGTGCGCTGATCATTTGCAAGCAATTAAGAGTTATAAGTTAACCCAAAAACATAAATGCATTTTGGTTGGTTGTTTTCAGATTATCTGGCGCCGTCAGCAACACGAGGGCTATAATGCGCCGAAGCATTCGTCATTAGACAAGCCAACATACATTTACAAACACCCATGCCTAACACGGGACTCGAACCCGCAACCTCGCGGTCTAGAAGCTAGCACGCTAACCACTATACCGATTGGTCGGCATAAATACATTTTCGTTTATGAGTTCAAATTTAACAAATATAAGTGTATAACAGTTGAAACGAATAAAATAAATGCTAAAGCTAGAGAGCGTACAATTTCTGCAATTTTTAGACATTGGATCTTTGCAACAATTTTTTAATCATAATATAGATAATTCCAATACAAATATATGTCTACAGATCATCATAATTCAAGGTTTCATCCAAAAGAAAGGGCTACTGTAAAAACATTGCATGAATTGTTACCTACAGGTTAATGACTTGTTGTGCTGGCCTATACAATTACCTTTTTATATAAATTATCACTTAACCCTTTGCACACCAGGCCTTTTTCGCGCGGAGGAATCAGCAACTCGAGACATTTTAGGTTCGGCTGGTGTTTATGGATTTGCTTCCTAGAAACTAAACACAGTCATTGGCCTTGCATCGAATTTCCGCATCACACCTAATGGTCCTCTCGTGGTTTGGCATCCAATCGTGTGGCGCCTGAGAGGCGCCACTAGAGTGCAAAGGGTTAATATATGCGTTTGGAATAACTAAATTAGTAGACGCTAAAATAATGCTAAAATGTAATTTTATGCATCTTAATATAACTCCAATCCGAATGTAACAAGAATAAATTAACAATAAAGCATGAAACAAAGAAGGAAAAACGAGCAGAACTAAAAAAACCAAAAAACAAACAAACATTGTCTATGGTTGTTAGAACTGCTTTTCGTCCAACAACACACGCATCATTGTAAAGTGGGAGGTACCGCCTATTGAACCTGTTCCAAAAAGTATGTTATCTTTTCTACCTGATATGGGGGGGAAATCGGATCTTCGTCAATTATCGGAATCAATAATCTACCGAACGGTTTCGAACTAATGCAATGCTACGCCTTAATTCGATAATAACAAGGTTAGCTCATGACAGGCCGGCTTAAAAAAATAAAAAAATTAGTACTTTACATTACTTACTTTATGTGTTGTGTGTATGCTAGGGAAAGTGGTATTGAAAATGGAAATTGGAGATGATTGGATTGCCATGATGGATGAGTGTAATGTCAAAGGCAAGAGTGTTGCACCAAAAGATAAAACAGTTGACAATGGTTATAGAAGCACATTTAAGTAATAGTCGTAAATCGTAATCTGCATCTTCTACAGTTTCAGTATTGTAAAATGGACGGAAGGCTTGGTTGGTTGGTTGTTTTCAGATTATCTGGCGCCGTCAGCAACACGAGGGCTATAATGCTCCGAAACATTCGTCATTAGACAAGCCAACATACATTTACAAACAACCATGCCTAACACGGGACTCGGAACCCGCAACCTCGCGGTCTAGAAGCTAGCACGCTAACCACTACACCGTTTGGTCGGCATATTGTAAAGGGAGCGGCCCACTACTTATTGATTGTGCTTTTTGGAACAAATTTTCTTCGAACATCATACATCAGTTTTCCCACTCAAATCATAGATTGAAAATCAATGACTTTTCAATGACTTTTAAGGACATAAATACTATTTTAAAAGACATTCGAAAATTTGATTTCATGCATCAGGTCTTTAGTGTGTGACTTTACAGCTGTTGTTTCGCCCAGAGAGTTAACCCTTTGCCCTCGTAATTATGCTTTAGAAAGTTAGCAAATAACTCGGAATTTTTTTTTTATGTTCGATCAAGAAGAATTTTTTTTATGGAAATATGTTCCAATTTAACTAGAAGGTTTACCATCCTTAAATCAAAAATTTATAAATATAGCCTCTGAATACACCCCTTGACCTAGGATGGGAATGTGGCCACATAATATTTTATTTTTCAACGTGTCAAAATAATTTATTGAAACTACTAAGAATACTTAAGTATATTACACTGCACCGCATTAACCCTTTGCACTCCGCTGTCCCCTCTCAGGGGACATCGTAATTCTAGCATATCACTCGGATGTGCCCTCTCAGGTAACGATTAAAGTTTATTAGTGATTTCGGAGAATTAACTTTTTCCAGCACAACTTTTTGAGAAATATATGTTTTCCTGAAGTTTTCTCTCGAAATGGCACATAGGAATCAAATCAAAATATGGTAAAATTACCATGATGTATAAAAAAAAAAAAAAACATTTGAGCGGGGTTTTTTGTCAAAAGGGAACGTGAGAAGTGTTGGTTCACGACGGTCCGAGCACTTCTCTGCGCCACCTGAAAGGAGCAATAAGGAGAGTTTGTCGATGGTTGGGTTTGTTGAAATTTACTGGCGCAAGGGCAAGATGCGATGTCCCCTGTACGGGGACATACAAGTGAAAAGGGTTAAGGGGACTGTTAAGGCAAAAATTTCAAAAATTTCTATTTTTATATTTTAGTGGAAATATATAGCCTTCAATTCTAGCTTTCAGTACATACTTTACTTTTGCTGATCCGAGAAGAATTAAGAATATTATTTGAGTTTTTGTAAGCGCGCATATCCGAAATCGTATGTATTTCAATTTCTTAAATTGCATTTTTCTCTTCATGTGTATTTTAAGATTTTTAAGGTATTCGATTTGTTCCTTGCGATTCAAAAGTTGATGTATTTTTTTTTAAATTTGGAGATATTGTTTACTATACTATTTTGAACACAATTGTGCATGGATTTTGGAATCTGGTATTTTTTTATTGTTTTACAGCAATTTTCGTAATGCTTCTATTTAAAAAGTTTACATTTTTTGCCGTAGTAGCAAAGATTTACTTTTAAATATTTAACCAATGAGTCAAATTCAAAATCCATGCACAATTATGTCAATATATATTCAATTGGCTTGTACAAAAAAATTGAGACAGATTGCAAAAAATTTGAATCGCAAGGAGCGTTTTTAAAATTACGGAAAAAACGCTAAATTTTTCAATAAAAATTTAATTTCTTGAAAAAAAATCAATATAAATTTTTGAAATTTTAGGCTGTGTTTCATCTAATTGCTATTGAACTGCGCAAAAAATTTCATGAATTTTAGACAAAAATTGAAGAATTTTTATTTTTGACTTAACAGTCCCCTTAATACCATAATCGTTCACGAACAATTTACATTTTTCCTTATAAACAAACTTTGAAGAAGGTCTTTGATTTTTTTGGCTCGCAAAACGTAAACATTAATCATCACTAATCAATGATTAGTGATAATTAGTGTTTACGAACATGATTAGTAATCATGTTCGTCTCACAAAGTAGTGTGTAACTAAAATTATTCGGTTTCTACTCAACCAATCAGCAAATACGAACCCAGTGATGAACAAGTTGATGCATTACTTAATTTAAATAAGAAATTTTGGTGCTGTGCGAATAAGTGACAAAAATTAAGGATTTTTTAAGGACTTCTAAGCATTTTCAAGTATTAAGGACTTGAAAGGCCTGGTAAACCAGTTAAAAATTTCAAGCACTTTTAACGATTTTTAATGACCGTAGGAACGCTGTACATGTTCTAAAAAAGCACGTGTAAGGAAAGATATTACAGAAATTTTAACATAAAGAGCAAAATAATATAATCTGTTTAATTGGTTGGTTGTTTTCAGATTATCTGGCGCCGTCAGCAACACGAGGGCTATAATAAGCCAAAACATTCGTCATTAGACAAGCCAACATACATTTACAAACACCCATGCCTAACACGAGACCCGAACCCGCAACCTCGCGGTCTAGAAGCTAGCATGCTAAACACTAAAACGTTTGGTCGGCATATTCTGTTTAATAAAATGATTATTAAGGAAAAGTAACTAACCTCTTGGAAATCTTAAAAGCAATTAGTCACGTGAATCAAAACAGATTTTGGTCGGTAGGTTGGTTGGTTGTATTCATATTATCTGGCGCCGTCAGCAACACGAGGGGTATAATGCGCCGAAACATTCGTCATTAGACAAGCCAACATACATTTACAAACACCCATGCCAACACGGGACTTGAACCCGCAACCTCGCGGTCTAGAAGCCAGCACGCTAACCACTATACCGTTTGGTCGGCTTTTGGTCGGTAGGAAATTCGACTTATGTAATTCAAATGTCATTGAAATTAATTATTAGTGTATTGTAACATTTAACATATTTGGCAACTTGGTAAAAACACAATCAAGAAAATGTAAAGGATTTCTCAGTGAGATTAATAGCCACGAACAATCAGTTTCGTATTTAGTTTGTAAGTTTATTGGTTAACATTTATGAAGTACAAACTCAAACAAATTTTTAAAAAAAAGTAACCAAAATGAAGTTCACTTGAATATTAAATTCAGGTTTTTCGAGAATTGGTATAACGGCTTTCGGTTTGAATAAATTTAAAATTATAGTTTGTTTGTGGTTCAAAACGAAATTGAAAACATTGGCTGGTTGGTTGTTTTCAGATTATCTGGCACCGTCAGCAACACGAGGGCTATAATTCGCCGAAACAATCGTCATTTGACAAGCCAACAATACATTTACAAACACTCATGGCTAACACGGGACTAGAACCCGCAACCTCGTGGTCTAGAAGCTAGCACGCTAACCACTATACCTTTTGATCGGTTCATAGCTAATGTATTCATCGTCTTCTTTAAAAAACGCACTCTTGGGGGTAAAAAAAAAAAATGAATATTCGCAAAAGACTGTGGGATTTCCTGCGTGTTAGCAACCTGGTGAATTTTCTTTTGAATTGTAGAATGATACACGCGTGAAAGAGCTTATTAAATTAAATATGAAAATATTTTCAGGTTCACATATGATGATTATCTAGTAGTAAGCTCTCCGAGCACAAGTCTCAATGTCGGTCAACATACTGTTGCGTGGATGGGTTCGAAAGATTTGAAGCCAAAGCAGATCAAAACTTGCAGATGCTTATTCCACTATAACTCTTCACAGATTCCTTTACAACTCCAGAACTTCTCGTTCTAGTAGACACAATACAGCTCTATACTCAACAATAGAGCACAAACAGCAGTTAAACTTGACACACAACTGCTAAATCGCCGCAAAAGACAATGCAATACAGTTCGCTTTCGGAACTCCCTGAATGCTCGCTGACAGACAACCAAGTCAGTAACTCCACTCAGTCAGTATCTCAACTAACTCATTAATTTCAGTCAACTAACTGACTCAACTCAGTCAACTAACTAATTCCCGGCCTTATATAGGGGAGGCGAACCTTCGTGAATCTTACAGAGATTGACATTTGGAGAACTTTCCAGATCGTAGTCGAAAAGTTCTATGCATGCACATGGGGACCGAAAATGTCATCAAATGGTCGCCAAGTTTGGCGACAAAAAATAGAGCCAAGTTGGCGATGGTTTTGGCGACTATCACGCCAATTTGGCGAGATTGCCATTACCATAATGTTAAATGCCCTGCTCCTTGTAAAACTCGCTTCCCAGGGTTATCTCTTTAAAACTCGTTATCAAGCATTAAGACCCATATTGCAGGGAAGCCAACTTAAGACGAGCTATTGCACTGCCTTATGCAAAATGTACATAAATTTTCCTATTTACAAAATTAACACTACGAAATATTTGCAAATATACAAAAATTCGTAACAGTACCATGCAAAGATTGAGCATGGTAAAGTCTACAAATGCCTTTCAAATTTGTCTGCACTATATACACATATGAATAAACAAAGCATAACACTCAGACCTAATCCGCAAACAAGACAAGCATCAACGTTGAGCAACACGTCAAATCAATCCGTTCTCCCCCCCCCCCCGCAATATTCTCTACAAAACATATCTACCTTTCACCCTCTTGCATCAAAATTTCTGCCATAAATTACCGCAAAAAAAATCAGAAGGGAAATCAGTTTCAAGGAAATTATATCAAAAACCAACAGCAGCGGCATAATAAACTAGCTAAATAAAATTGAGTGGGGGGGAGGGAGGGATGGAAAAAGGAATTACAGTGGAGCAGTCGATCAAATCAAAAAGATCACCTGGATATAGTGGGGGGTATAGAAAATTGGTCGGGGGGGGGGGGAGGTGGGTAGCTCAGCCCCCCTATCTATTGCTCTTTGTTCTTTTTTGTATGAAATAGTACGAACGTGATGATCGAAACACGCACGGCCGCCGGCCTAACACGACCCATCCCGGGGCCAATCGCTTTATCCCCCCCCCCTCCCCCTTCTCCTCCATATAATATCGGCCATTTTTTTTTTCTCTTTGGAAAGTTTGCCGAAAAACTCCCGAAGAATTGGCGTCGGATAATTTTGAAGTTGGGGATAATCACTTTCATGTCTTGTCCATTTCTTAAGTGATTTGTAATTATACCGAAATATAACTGTAGAGATGCCACGAACGATTTTTGAAGTTTGCGGGTGGAGGGGGGGAAGGGGTTAGACTCCGGGTGATAAATGTTTTAGTGTTGGGGGATATTCAATGCATTGTTTTCGAAATTATTAACTGGGCAGAAAAACGTAATAGATAATGACACGTTTTCTTTGAATACTTTTTAACGAGGAACTCCTCGTAAGGATCATTCCTTGTACTCACTATTTAACTATCTTCTAGTCCAGTGCATTTAGAAACTACTTTGTATAAAACCTTTGAAATTTGGCGAGTAAGTACGAAAAGGATCACTTAACGAGATGATATAAATTAAAAACTCGAAAATAGCGTCTAATATATATTGTTGCGTTGACAGGTTCGAAAGACTTGAAGCCAAAGCAGATCAAAACTTGCAGAAATTTATTCCAATATAACTCTTCGCAGATTCTCTTACAACTCCAGAACTTCTCGTTCTAGTAGACTCAATACAGCTCTTTTCACAACAATAGAGCACAAAACAGCAGTTAAACTTGACACACAACTGCTAAATCGCCGCAAAAGACAATGCAATACAGTTCGCTTTCGGAACTCTCTGAATGCTCGCTGACAGACAACCAAGTCAGTAACTCCACTCAGTCAGTATCTCAGCTAACTCAATAATTTCAGTCAACTAACGGACTCAACTCAGTCAACTTCACTCACGGCTGGTCTTATATAGGGGTCAATACTTCGTGAATCTTCCAGAGATAGACATTTGGAGAACTTTCCAGATCGTAGTCGAAAAGTCCTATACATGTACATGGGGACCGAAAATGTCGCCAAATGATCGCCAAGTTTGGCGACAAAAATTAGTCGCCAAAATCGTCGCCAACTTGGCTCTATCTCGCCAATTTATCAAGATTGCCATTACGCTAATGTAAAATGTCCTACTCCTTGTAAACTTCGATTCCCAGCGTTATCTCTGTAAAACTCGTTATCAAGCATTAATAGACACACTGCAGGGAAGCCAAGTTAAGACGAACTATTGCACTGCCTTATGCGAAATGTACATAAATTTTCCTATTTACAAAATTAACACTACGAAATATTTACAAATATACAAAAATTCGTAAAAATATTTTACACAGGGTTTCTGCCAAAATAAAATGTCAAAAATCCTTGACTTTTTAAGACTTTCCAATACTGAAGCAAATAATTTTCCATGACTCAAAAAATCAAATCACAAAATAATAATAACCTATATGAATTTTATTAACACGAACATAGTACGTAAATCAATGTACCATAAAATGACTTTAATAAAGTTTTATTTTAAATTAAGTACAAAAATCCTTGTTTCAGTAACTTTCAAATCAGAAGGCCCACCAAACGGTATAGTGGTTAGCGTGCTAGCCTCTAGACCGCGAGGTTGCGCGTTCCGAGTCCCGTGTTTTGCATGGGTGTTTGTAATTGTATGTTGGCTTATCTAATGACGAATGTTTCGGCGCATTATAGCCCTCGTGTTGCTGACGGCGCAAGATGATCTGAAAACATCCTACCAACCAACCTCCTCCTGTTGTCCAAGTCAAGAATACATCGTGCTCTTGCTTCAAGAGTGGCACAACTCAAAACTCATCAATTTGAGTAAAAGTTCGTACTGAATCACAAATTGCATATACTTGAAGCTGACTGAAAAAGGATTAATTGAAAATTGAATTCAAGTTGAAACAGACTTATGCCGCTCTTCCAACTTCCAAGTTCATGCAGTCTATGATTCCGTACAACCAACCCATGGCTCGCGAGTAGCGTGATACTGGGCCGTGGACCTTGAGCGAGAATGTAAGCCGAGATAAATATTATAGGGGCTTCAGGCGTAAAGATGGGAACGATCGAGTCGCTCAATGATTATACTTAATTCCAACTTAACTTGACATCACTTGACGATAGATCTTCACCGTGCTCATAGGCATTTAATCCATTTTGGCGGCGTGAAAGTATAATGCTCGCCAAACCACAATAATGTAGAGAACAAAAGGCTATAAGGTTTGGCGAGAATTTTGCTTTCACGCCGCCAAAATGGATTAAATGTCTATGAGCACGGTGAAGATCTATCGTCAAGTAATGACAAGTTAAGTTGGAGTTTAGTATAGCAACAATTGGCTCATTTGATTGTATTCTTCGATGGTGTAACGAATGAATAATGCGCGAATTCAATAGCATGGATAAACTATCCATTTTTTATCTAGATTTTGACCTTCTCTTGGGGGACAAACAATGTTAAAAATTCCATTGACTCTTTTTTTGGTTTGGCCACTTTTAATATTTTCTTATAGTTATGACATCAAAGTGAATACAATGAAGTTGCTTTCTTTATAAAAAAAAAAAATATCTATATATATATTGTTTTATCCTTCTTGTACAGTATGTTTTACTAATTACTGAAGCACGGACGCATATATTCTGTTACTTACTGTGCCTCAAAGTGTTTTTTTACAAATAGGTGGTCCGCACAACTAAAAAAGATTGGGAGCCGCTGCCGTACACAATTAACTCAGAAATGATTAATGTGGAGTTGTGAAATTTTTGTAGCAATCAGAAGAAATAAAGATTATAAAAAGTCCACAACAGCGCATAGAAACAAGTTTTAAATACTCCCAAACAAAAAGCTTCGTTATCTTAGTGTGATTAAGAATTTAAAAAAAAAAAAAAAGGGAGAATAATTTCCTGTGTGTTTGAGCTGAGCAAAGCATGTTGACACCCAAACCTCAGACCTTCTTGTCAGCGGGACGAAATTCCCGCTGACGTCCCCCCTCCGAATCTTATATCGTACTTTTTTATTATTATTATTTATTTCAATAATGCGCTTGGTGTTGGTTGAGAGACGTTAAGGACTTTTGATACACTCTATCGCGTTGATTCCCATGGCCTTGAACCATAAAAAGTTATCGGTCACTGGACCTGGACACGGACATGACATCACACCCATACTGTGTCACCAGGCGCTGCGGGCATCAATCTCGATTGGAAACGCTGAGGACAAAGGTTTCAGTGACACTTGCAGACCTTTGCACACGGAGGTTTCTGGGAGAAGACTAAGAAAAGTAAAAATCTAGCCAGTATATGGCTACCATTGCAACTGAAGTAAATATATATTGTAGTGGGAGACAGTGCCGCTCGACAGGATTGTCGGGCCCCTATGCATCTATACCTAGGGCCCTATATCCCTCCCCCTCATATAATTCCATCCATATTAAGCTAAAAAGGTAATGTCACAGTTATTGGTTTTGAAATACGGAGGTTTTTGTAAATAGAGAAGCGTAGAGACAAAGGTGTTTGTAAAAGAAATCGGACACCAGCGTTAATTGGATGCTCTTGTAATATGTATTGCCACGTAAAAATTTTTAATACCACTCTTTTGAAACTTGTTAATCTATAATAATAATATAAAAAATCTCTACGTCCCTCGGTCTGAAAACTACTTCAAATAGACGTAGAGTTCTGAAATTTTCAGCATAAGTTAGTTTTGGCCATTTCATTAGACATTTGAAAAAGTGTTAAATTTTACTGATTGTGTCTTCTTTTTTTTTTTACAAAACGACTTCTAATAGGCCTAGAACTCTGAAATTTAAAAACATAAGTAGTTCTGACCTTCTAATTTTGCTTTTCACAAACACGATGTTAAAATATTCTTAGAGCGATGGGAGGATTGTATTATTGGATCCTTTAAATTGAAGAAAAAAATTAGTAAAATTTATTTTCAAAATTATATCAACCAGAAATCGCGGGCTAGGCGGGCCCCTATAACGTGCACTGTTTTGCTTTTCTCGTTTGCGGGTATCAATCTCGATTGAAAACATTGAGAACAAAGGTTTCAGTGACACTTGCAGACCTTTGTGGATGAAGGTTTATTTTGAAGAAGACTAAGAAAAGTAACAAATTCATTAGGTAAGCTAAAATGCAACTGAAGTAAATACATATTGTAATGAGATTTTTTAAATTTTTTTTTTAAATATCTCGCTTGGGTGTATCATTCTCGATTGAAGACGTTGAGGACAAAGGTTTCTATGACACTTGCAGACTTTTTCGGACGGAGCGTTCTCAAAGAAGACAAAGAAAAGTAAAAATGCATCCGGTACGGCTACAAATGCAACTGAAGTAAAAATACATATTGTAATGGAGATAAAAATTGTAATGAAGATTTAAAGAAATAAATGCCTCGGTTTGCGTGCGTCAATCTTGATTTCAAACATTGAGACAAAGGTTTCAACGACTCTTGTAGACCTCTGTGAATGGAGATTTCTTGGAGTATATTAAGAAAAGTATAAAAGTAGCCGCTTACGAATGGAATTCAATACATAATACAGTGTCTTTATTATTATTATTATTATTATTATTTTTAATTCGTCCTGCTATATTTTTCATGATAATGATCGTGAACCGTAAACTAATTGCCCTTTGTTATTAAAATATAAAATAAACTGTATAAGTTGAAAACATAATACCTCAAAGGAAATATTGTACCTTAACAGGAAAAGGATTCATGTTCAAAATTGTGTTTGTGACATGCCCATAATATATATATATATATATATATATATATATATATATATATATATATATATATATATATATATATATATATATATATATATATATATATATATATATATATATATATATATATATATATATATATATATATATATATATATATAAATTAAGAATTAAGATGTTATTAAAAATTTCATTTATTGTTTATTAAATGGAAGAAAAGGCTTCAAAGTAGCAATTTGTAACAGGCCCATTTACAGGGTTCCCACTCAAATCACAGAATGAAAATCAATGACTTTTCAATGACTTTTAAGGACGTAATTAATGTTTTTAAGGACCTATGAAAATTCGTTTTTCAGGCATCATATCTATATTTAAATTTTTAATAAAGTATATTCTACCAAAAAAGTTAAAGTTGGTGGATGCGCAGTACAAATATGTCGAAAATTTTTGATACGGTGCAGATAAGTGGCGGTCACGCGGGGATAGCAAGTCCGAGTTGTATTTTTATAAATTTTGCAGCTGGACAACATCTGTAAAAATTAAGGACTTTTAAGGACCTCTCAGCATTTTCAAGCACTTTCAAGGTCTTGAAAACAAGTTCAAAAACATTAAGCACTTTTAATGACTTTCAATGACCGTGGGAACCCTGATTTATGACATCAGTCTAAAAAACTACAATTTATTATTTTCATGAATTTAGTTTTATGAAAAAGTTAAAATTATCCACGTAACTAAGCCGTAGAATTGAAAGGAAACTTAAAAAAAAATTATTCAGTATAGCTCGATTCTTATACCCTTTGTGAAACAACTACACTGTTAAAAATTTTGTTCCACCTAGCACAAAAAATTGGTTTCCATTTAGCTGCAACCAATACTCGGTGCTTACTTTCACGATTTAATGGTGTTAATGGTCCGAGGTAGCACCATTAAATCGTGAAACTAAGCACCAAATGTTGGTTGCAGCTAAATGGAAACCAATTTTTGGTAGAAGGTGGATCCAAATTTTTAAAAGTGTAGTAAAAAATAATATTTCAGTATTCATTCCTACGAAATCGTCCACAAAATTCAAATGTCTTAGCTACGCAGCAAATAAAAAAAGTGCAAAATCGCAAAACTTACGCTCAAAAACTAAACATTGTGGAAATGGTATAGTTTTACAGCTTTTGTGTCATTGATAAAGATTTCATCAAAGATCGACATTTTATGTTGAATCCACACACGTGCCGAGCATAGATGCTTAGCTGTGCCTCTTCTAGATACGTTTTTTTTAAAATTCGACCAAGTTCAGATATTTGTTATCATTTTCGGGTTTTAAATTTCCATGCTTAGGAAAAAAAAAAAATATTGAATTCCGAAGAAGAAATAAAAATGTCGACTTAAGAAGTTTTTTACTGCAATACAATAACGATAATACTGTGTTACACTGCATAAAAACCGAGATACTTAAAGTACTAAATTGATACATTAGTACCAGTGATTTAATTACAGGGTTTTTCCAAAACCGAAATGGAATTTTCCTCTTTCTACAAGTGCCATTAATGGAATTCAAGTTAGATTTTGGTTTTCGGCTAGTTTAGCTGTATAACTTATAATGTTAAATATATTATTAATATATCATATCTTAATAATATAATTATACAACAAAAAGAAAAATACTGGCTATTTAATCAGAGCAAATGTGACTTTTTTTTTTTTTTTTTTTTATATATGGAGCATAGTATTTTTCATTGCCTGTGAACAGTAGTCAACTTGAAAAAACTAATTTCAGCAAAAATAAAAATAAAAATTAAGTACGACAAGCAATGCCCATAAGTTCTATTCATAATTGCCCATTCTTTTTTGATGTGGTAGTAAACTGAAAGTGACCAAACTTAACTGAAAAAGAACAACATTTTAATTAAAGACTACAGTAAAACACCGATTATCCGAGCCCCGGTTATCCGAGTTTCCGCTTTAACCGAGCCAGATAATATTTCTTTAATTTTTTTTTTACCCCCGATATTTTCCTTTGTCAAAACTAGTACCGAAAAAAATTGGTACTTGATTTCTCAAACACTCAAGAAAACAAAATGTTTGCATTCCTTTTCGTTGTATGACACTGATCCTCCTATCGCGTCGCTCAAGGTCTTAAGACTTAAGTAAGAGAACTCTTTAAGCATTACTAAATATTATTAATTGCATGTGGTTTACCTATAGTATAACATTTGTACTTGTCAAAACATACATTTAAACCGATACGATTTATTTTATTTTTAATTTTCGCTTTAACCGAGTTTTTCGGTTATCCGAGTTGGTCTTGGTCCACATTAACTAGGATAATCAGGACTCTACTGTACTTCAAACCTAAAGGAAAGCATTTAGCAATTTACAGTAACGGAGACTAATAACAATTTCTTTTCAAAGCCCTATAATAGAATTCATAAACACAGGACTAAATTATTATTTTTTTTTTTTTTTAAAAAAGGACGCAAACTCCACCAACCCAAAACGGAAAATGTTTATCAGACACGGAAACTCTTATCTCTTATCAGGATCCATCAGTCCAGATTGCAGAACAGAAACCCCGACTTCCAAAAGCAAGATAAAAAAAAAGCACTTTTTAAACAGTAGCCACGAACAAGGCCATAATTACAGGAACAACCACCATCTTCAATGCATTTGGTTCCTCAAATTAAAGCTCCCTACGTGCATGAGCCTGATCAGAGGCAGAGATTACTGTCAAGAACCCCTCGACTAGGGGTGACGAACAACCCCTCGAAGTCCACAAATTGAAAATAGTCACCAGACACTCTTTTTCTTTTGTCAATCTCCACCATCCTTCATTATTATCCTGGTTCCGATTCTTATTTTCCATGCACCCTTGGGGTAATTTCTTAAACCTATAAGAGGCGAAGAAACTTGCTTCTGGTGGTTAAGTGTGCAGTGGGACTTTAATACTTAGCTAAATGGAGTCGAGCTCTGGAGTTAATTGCGGGTCACGCCGACAGGACTGCCACTTACTTCTTTTGGGAAATAAGATGGTGGTTAGACAACCCCCCCCCCCCTTCTTTTATGATTATTGTATACATAAGCGCTCATACAATCGTGGTCCCGGATCTTGGGATTTTTTTTTTGTTGTCTGTCGTCGGAATCGTCACTCGTCAGGTGTCATTACGCGGCAAGGATTCATGGTCACGAAGATGTCGTTGAGGTTCTTGTTGGTCGTCCCCGTGGTATGTGCAACCCCTTGCTGAAGGATAATTAATAGTTAATGGCTCTTTTTAGGGAAAGGCGGTCGCATTAATGGGAGAGAAAAGATTGCTGTCCGACGCCAATGTCTAGCTTTTCTTCTTTCTTTCTTCTTCTTTTCAGTGTGGCTTTTTCTTTTTGGGATTCCGCAAGAGTCGTGACAAATACAGAGTCACGACGCGGGGTTGTGCTTTTTTTCTTCTTCTTCTTACTTACTTCGCTGCTTTGAATTGCATCGTGGTGGTGACATAATTGAGAAGCCAATTTCCTGAGAAATCCTAATGCCGAATTGCAATTGGGGATTCTGCAGGAGGGTTTTTTGATTTGTGGCTTGGTTAAGAATGGCAGATGATGGTTTCTGCATCGGAAGATTATCAAGTTCAACGCTCCATTAACGTTAGTATGCATGACGTACAATTTAAGTAATAATTATTTATAAAATAATTACTTATTATTATTATTACAAATAAAATAATTATTTATACAAATGGTTGGGAAAGTAATAATTTTTCAAACAAGGAAAAATGCTTATTTGACAAGTGCCTTAGCACGAGTCAAATAATTTACCGAGTTTGTAAAAATATTTTCGCACGTGTTGCGTATAATATTTTTTATTACCTTGTGCAAGAAAATGTTTTTTTTTTCAACACATATATATGTTAACACCTAGTCAATGAATCTTTTCTGAAAATATAGCACTTCTATACTAACTAAGGCTAAATGAATTTAAGCACGGGGACTGCAATAAAGTATTTTATTGTACTAGCGGGATAAAGTTATTTTACCGCACTCCTCGAGATAAAAGTCTTACTTTTCGCCAAGATTTCAGATTAAAAAAAAATTGGAATTTTTTGCAAATTAATATATAAAGTTGCATATTGAAGGTCAATCCATTCGGGAGCCACACAGACCACACACACACATACGCAGACAGACATTTTTTCTAAACCACTTTTTTGAACTCTGTACGTTCCAAAACGTGGAAAAATGACCCAAATATTATTTATTTTTTTTACCGACAACAATAGACTTATTACCCTAATAGACTGAGAGGCGACTGTAATTTTTAGACCCCATCGAACATCATTCTGATTTTTTTTTATAGAAATTAGAGAAAAGTGAGTAGATTACGAATCCACTGGTGTGCCGTGGCAGAAATGGCCGAAACTGGTCAAAAATCGACTTTTAATAAGTTGAACTAAATCCAACTGCCAAATGAGCCATATCTTGCCAAATAATGAGCATTTTTTTTTATTTGGTAACCCTCATTCTTTAATTTTCAATTAAGAAGGTTGCAGACGAATTCAGATATCTGGCGACGGTCTATTTGCATCTATTAAAAGGAAGCCAAGTTGGCAATAAACATTACGTCACTGATGACGTAACTAATGTCGCCGATTTGGCTTACAAATAAAAGATACAAGTTTTCCAAGCCAGAGATCAGAAATCGTTTGATGCTTTTTCTAATCGAAAATCAAAATGCAGGGTTGCCAGACGAAAAAGTTTGTTATCTTTTTGGCAAGTTATGACATATTTGGCAATCGGATTTTAGCTCAACTCATTCCAAGTCGATTTTTGATCAGTTTCGGCCATTTTTGCCACGGCAGACCAGTAGATTCGTAATTTACTCACTTTTCGCCAATTTCTATAAAAAATTCAGAATGATGTTCGATGGGGTCCAAAAATTGCAGTGGCCTCTCGGACTATATCTTAACACATGGGTAATAGAAAATAAAAAGAAGTATAATAATCAATATAATAGTTCTCATGCAATTATTTTTCACTATTCGCACTACTTAAACTTTTGACGGGCATAAAAAAAACATAATCAGAGTTCCCATTAGGTCCCCTTCAAGTGTTTCTCTATCAATTCAACAACATCATCATCCATTAACTTCATTACGAATATATAAACTCGAGCAGTAAAAACCTTACCTCACCACAAGCAATAACCATTTCAACATTCAACTCCAACGGAAACCATAAAAAGAGACAACAGATCATAAATACACCTCAAAACATTCGACCATCGAAATGGCTGAATAATTAAATTCCAACACCCGGACCTAAAAATAAACCCCTTTTCAGGAACAAAAAAAACAAAAAAGAGACATCGTTTAACCTCCATCCCCTTTGCGAAGTCCATTACTTTTACAGGGCCCAGGTACGAAGTCGTCCAGGGACCACCAGGGGCAGGAATCCGTAACGTCCCTGTCAAGATCGTCCCTCAGGGTGGTCCCCGACAGAGCAAACGCATTATGAAAATTAACCGAGGAATCCAAGCGAGGAATAAACGAGCGGTTGGGGCCGATTAATGCAAATTCCTGGCGAAATACTTATACGCCGCGGAGGGGCGAGTCTTGACCAATGGGCGACGCTTTTGACCAACTGGGCTTTTTGACAAATGACCAGATGCCGCGAGAGTTATTAGCTCATCAATTACACTTCGTTTGGGTGTGCGAGGCGCTTTGGAAATCTAAACCAACAAGTATAAAGTTGCCTTTGCTCGTGGGAATGCAAAAGCGGTGTGGGCATTTGTGGAAATGGGATATCGGTTTAAGTGGGGGTGGGATAGAGATGCCCCACTCATGTGGTTATCCCCCCCCCCCCCGAGTGAGGGGAATATGATAAACGTCGAATTTAATTCACTTTAGGGCGCTAACCAGGCCTGTCGATGGGGAGTTGGCCTAGCGAGATGTGGAGGGGTTTCGTTGCCGACTAGGAGGACATAATTGTGGTATTTTATAAATTTCTGGTCGATGTTTTTTGCGACTATCAATTTTTATCCGTTTCAAGTTTAGTCTCGCTGCCATTACATATTCGAGAGATTTAAAATGTAAATAGTCATTTCGAAAATAAATTAGCGATTTTTTTTTTTTTTTTTTTTTTTTTTTTTGTACTCTTTTTAGAGTTACGGTATCTCTAATCATAAATACGCCGACCAAACGGTATAGTGGTTAGCGTGCTAGCTTCTAGACCGCGAGGTTGCGGGTTTCGAGTCCCGTGTTAGGCATGGGTGTTTGTAAATGTATGTTGGCTTGTCTAATGACGAATGTTTCGGCGCATTATAGCCCTCGTGTCGCTGACGGCGCCAGATAATCTGAATACAACCAACCAACTATTCATAAATACATACACACTTTTCTCGTTTATAATTATTATCCAGAAGGAAAAGAACGAAAAACTCTAAAGCGCCAAAATGATTATAACAGATTTTCTTCTTCAAGTTATTTTAAGGATTTTGTGAGGATTTTTTTAAAAAATTTAATCAGAGATGTTAACTGTGGAAAAAGTATTCTAAAAATTAAGATGACTTCTTGAAAAGATAAAAAATATCTTAGATTCTTAAGATATTCCTCCTTCCTCAACTTCATCCTATTCAATTCATAATACCATCACATTTCATTATTAGAATCTAGCGGCGGATTAAGAAGTCTTATATGCATAATCCTGGTTAAATATTTTCACCTTAGGTATTATTTCTGTACAGTGTGTTTTTGTGGCAATGCCTTTTCCTCCCCTTTAAACAGAACAAAAATTGATAAATGATACACCATTATAAAGGTCAATGCTTTCACGATTCTGACGAATAGTTTAATTACAGTTGCACATCGCTTATTTGTTTGAATATTGATTTTTTCGCTCATTTTGGTAATCTATAAGAGTTGGCTTTATGTAAATGATAATTTTGGTACTCTATGAAACTTGGCTTTATGTAAATGATATTTTGATACTCTATGAGAGTTGGCTTTATGTAAATGATATTTTGGTACTCTGTGAGAATTGGATTTATGTAAATCATATTTTAGTACTCTGTGAGGGTTAGCTTTATGTAAATTACATTTTGTACTATACGAAGTCTTGACTTTATGTAAATGATATTTTGGTACTCTGTGAGAGTTGGCTTTATGTAAATCATATTTTGGTACTCTGTGAGGGTTAGCTTTATGTAAATTACATTTTGTACTATACGAAGTCTTGACTTTATGTAAATGATATTTTGGTACTCTGTGAGAGTTGGCTTTATGTAAATGATATTTTGGTACTCTGTGAGGGTTAGCTTTATGTAAATTACATTTTGTACTATACGAAGTCTTCACTTTATGTAAATGATATTTTGGTACTCTGTGAGAGTTGGCTTTATGTAAATCATATTTTGGGACTCTATGAGAGTTGACTTTATGTAAATCATATTTTGGTACTCTGTGAGGGTTAGCTTTATGTAAATTACATTTTGTACTATACGAAGTCTTCACTTTATGTAAATGATATTTTGGTACTCTGTGAGAGTTGGCTTTATGTAAATCATATTTTGGTACTCTGTGAGAATTGGATTTATGTAAATCATAATTTAGTACTCTGTGAGAGTTGGCTGTATGTAAATCATATTTTGGTACTCTGTGAGGCTTAGCTTTATGTAAATTACATTTTGTACTATACGAAGTCTTCACTTTATGTAAATGATATTTTGGTACTCTATGAGAGTTGGCTTTAGGTAAATGATATTTTGGTACTCTATGAGAATTGGATTTATGTAAATCATATTTTGGGACTCTGTGAGAGTTGGCTGTATGTAAATCATATTTTGGTACTCTGTGAGGGTTAGCTTTATGTAAATTACATTTTGTACTATACGAAGTCTTCACTTTATGTAAATGATATTTTGGTACTCTATGAGAGTTGGCTTTAGGTAAATGATATTTTGGTACTCTATGAGAATTGGATTTATGTAAATCATATTTTGGGACTCTGTGAGAGTTGGCTGTATGTAAATCATATTTTGGTACTCTGTGAGGGTTAGCTTTATGTAAATTACATTTTGTACTATACGAAGTCTTCACTTTATGTAAATGATATTTTGGTACTCTATGAGAGTTGGCTTTAGGTAAATGATATTTTGGTACTCTATGAGAATTAGATTTATGTAAATCATATTTTGGGACTCTGTGAGAGTTGGCTGTATGTAAATCATATTTTGGTACTCTGTGAGGGTTAGCTTTATGTAAATTACATTTTGTACTATACGAAGTCTTCACTTTATGTAAATGATATTTTGGTACTCTATGAGAGTTGGCTTTAGGTAAATGATATTTTGGTACTCTATGAGAATTGGATTTATGTAAATCATATTTTGGGACTCTGTGAGAGTTGGCTGTATGTAAATCATATTTTGGTACTCTGTGAGGGTTAGCTTTATGTAAATTACATTTTGTACTATACGAAGTCTTCACTTTATGTAAATGATATTTTGGTACTCTATGAGAGTTGGCTTTAGGTAAATGATATTTTGGTACTCTATGAGAATTAGATTTATGTAAATCATATTTTGGGACTCTGTGAGAGTTGGCTGTATGTAAATCATATTTTGGTACTCTGTGAGGGTTAGCTTTATGTAAATTACATTTTGTACTATACGAAGTCTTCACTTTATGTAAATGATATTTTGGTACTCTATGAGAGTTGGCTTTATGTAAATCATATTTTGCTACTCAATTAGAGGGAACTCTTATGTTGGTTTGGTTGGTTGTTTTCAGATAATCTGGCGCCGTCAGCAACACGAGGGCTATAATGAGCCGAAACATTCGTCATGAGACAAGCCAACATACATTTACAAACACCCATGCCTAACACGGTACTCGAACTCGCGGTCTAGAGGCAAGCACGCTAACCACTATACCGTTTGGTCGGCCTCTTCTGTTGGGAATGCATCAATACGGACCGGCAATTATCTTTCTCTAGTCGTAATTTAAACAACGTTGATAAATGTATTAGTTTTAACTACGAAATTCGATAAAAACAATTCCTTTCATTATTTCTTGCTAAATCAAACTTGAAAACTAAATTTTCTATTGGGTTGCAAAATAAAAAATTGCAATGCAATAATTATATCTCTCAACAACAGAATACAATAATTTGCGTGACAGATATTTTATGGGACGTGATACTATTTTTGTTATTATTAAAACGTTATTAACGAAGACAATTAATGGATTGTTTGTGCGCCTAACGACCTATACTTGTGCACAATAACGGATAATCAGGGCGGGAACTACAACTTAACATCGATTCCAAACCACAACGTGTATACATGCCTAACCCGGGATTTGAACCCGTCAGCTTTGGTATGTGAAACCAGAACGCTAACCATACAGCTATCAGGTGGCCTTAAAGACAATTGAAAATGGAATTCAAATTAATGAATATGTAGAAACTGCACGATGATAATTAATATTTTACTTCCAAATCTAAACGTAAGAACGAATGCTGCATGTTTACGTTTTAACAGTTAAGTTCTTAAACAGTACGCAGTTAAATAAATAGTAAACATTCAAAATTAATACTTCTTTTTTTATTTGATAGATTAACTTTTTTTTTTTTTTTTTTTAAATATGATTTTTCTTCTTAGATGAAAAGTAAACAACTTATAAATTAAAAAAAAAAAAAAAACTAAGACACCTTTACTAAATAAATCATTAAGCTAACAAGTATAATTTTTTACATATCATAATCCTTCTTCTATAACAAAAAAAAAGAGAAGCAAATGTTACTTAGAAGGGGCGGAGTCCCCTTCCACGAAAAAAAAAAAAAAAGTTTTTCCAGAGCCCAAAACCTTAAGCATGTTCTTACGATCTGACCAAACTCTAAGCAGATTAAACAAGAGAGCAGAAGAAGAAGAAAAAAAAATGTCAAAATGCAAACAGCCTTCGTGCACCACCAAATCACCATGACAACAAAAGGCTGTTCGTGAAAACAGCTCGTCCGTTATTCCCCACTTATACTTGCATACTTTCAGCTAACAACAATAAAAAAAAAAGCCAAAAAAGAAAGGGGGTTGATATATGTGGGCGTTTAAAACGGGTCCTCGACCAAATACAAGAGACACACAAAGTACATCTTTTTATTCCAACAAAACCCAAAAACTGATTCCCCTCCTTCACATAATATGACAAGTAGTAAGTCGTATGACACGCTCTACCGCTGCAGTGAAGTGAAGAGGAGGAGGGTAGAGTAAAAAAAGAGACAATCCTCTACATCCGCTGCGCGAGTCCTTATTTTGTGGAGCTTTATATGCTGGCCAGTTGCAGAAGCGTGACCAGTTGGCGCGAAGCTGTAGATTTGGAAGGGGGGGGTACTGCGCTCTGGCGATGATTGAGAAGTCATGGCATTGCGCTTTATCGGATTTGATTAATGAAGTATCATGAAGGATGGAGGTTTGGTGTTTGTGTGTGCGGCCGTGCATGTGGGACGTTTAACTTGCTGATTATTGGGATTGTTTGTCTTTGAAGAGGTTGCATGGGTTGTAAGTTGGCGTAAGGTTGAATTAAAAAGTTTCGGAAGTGAATACCGGTGTATCTGCTCCAACAAAACCGTATCTTTGTGCAAAAATACTAAATCTGTAGTTCGGTGCTTATTTTTTATAAAAGTCTTTGACTTGACAGAAAAAACCAAAACAAAATCTGTGCAACTAGATGTTTAGCTTGCGCAAAAAAGGAATTTCGTTTAGAAGTCCCGCAATTACAAAAGAAAGTAGAAACACGTCACGAGCTTGACTATGAACCAAACAATCCATCCGAACGCTATTTTTTTTTCAATTGATACCCGAAGACCAAACGGTATAGTGGTTAGCGTGCTAGCTTCTAGACCGCGAGGTTGCGGGTTGGAGTCCCGTGTTGGCATGGGTGTTTGTAAATGTATGTTGGCTTGTCTAATGACGAATGTTTCGACGCATTATAGCCCTCGTGTTGCTGACGGCGCCAGATAATCTGAATACAACCAACCAACCAATCAAGTGAAACCCTCTTTAGATCACTGCTTAGCTATGGAAGTTCAAGAAATAAAGAAAACAGGAGCTTCTTACCGCTTTCTTCCCTTCTCGAATCACCCTTTTCCCAACATCGTTTGTATCTTGCCCTCCTTAATAAGAAGACAGTGGTGGAGGCATTTTAACTGAATATGTTACAACAAGTTACTTGACCTTTTTTTATATGTTTTCTGTTCTATTTGAAGTATCAACATTTAACAAATCATACCCTTGCTTCAAAAGAGACAAAATTCTTCATTTTTGAATAAAAGCGTGTTAAAATGTGTGTATGGAACTTGAAGATGGAAGAACAGCACAAGTCAGTTTCAACTTAAATATAATCTTGTACAGTACAACCAGCTTTAAATACATGCAGTCTGTTATTCTGTACACACTTTCACTAAAATAAAGAATTTTGGGTAGTGTCACTTATAAAACAAGAGTGCGATTATTATGTTTGAAAAAAAAATCAGCCGGTTATCTACCAAGACATACATATTGCAATGCTGCTTTGATTTTTTTTTTTTTTTTTTTTTTTTTTTTAATTTCTATTTCGTTGTACAGCTGTTCCGTACAGCTCCCAAGCAAAAAAAAAAAAAGAAGCCTTCTCAGAATGCTACGTATCGTCTTCATCCAATTAGCAATTCATGTCACCAATCCGCTGAATGTTTGCAGAAGGCGAGAATGAAATTCTTATAAAGTTAAAAAGAGGATTTTCTTGAGACGTTTTAAACAGCACAAAAGAAATACTAAGTACCTAAAAATGAATACTTTTTTTGCAATTTTTTTAACAGACGTGGTAAAAGCAAAAAAAAAAAGCTGAACTTCACACAAAAGCAACGAAAACCAGCAAAAAAACATAAAATTTTCCACAAAAAAAAAAGTAGAACTCAAACAACTTTAAACAATTATACTACGTTCCCAAACAGGTGGATCTAATTCAAACCAGTATCCAAATTATTCAAACTAAATTCAAAATAGCTGAAATCAGTGTTTCCGCTGAAAACTAACCATATCTGTATATATCGGGTCAAATTTTCTCAGCAACTAATATCATCACAAAGTCGTTTCAAACTATTTTCTCAAGCACTAATAGACTGAGAGGCGACTGCAATTTTTGGACCCCATCGAACATCATTCTGAATTTTTTATAGAAATTAGAGAAAAGTGAGTAGATTACGAATCCACTGGTCTGCCTGGGCAAAAATGGCCGAAACTGGTCAAAAATCGACTTTTAATAAGTTGAACTAAATCCAATTGCCAAATGCACCATAACTTGTCAAATAATGAGCATTTTTTTTATTTGGTAACCCTCACTCTTTAATTTTCAATTAAGAACGTTGCAGACGATTCAGATATCTTGCGACAGGCTACTTGCATCTATTAAAAGGGAGCCAAGTTGGCAAAAAATATTACGTCACTTATGACGTAACTGAGGTCGCCAATTTGGCTTTCTTTTAAAAGATATAAGTTTTCCGAGCCAAAGATCAGAAATCGTTTGCGCTTTTTCTCATTGAAAATCAAAATGAAGTGGGTTGCCAGACGAAAAAGTTTGCTCTATTTTTGTCAAGTTATGACATATTTGGCAATCGGATTTTAGTTCAACTCATTCCAATTCGATTATTGATCAGTTTCAACCATTTTTGCCACGGCAGACCAGTGGATTCCTAATCTACTCCCTTTTCTCCAATTTCTATAAAAAAATTCAGAATGATGTTCGATGGGGTCCAAAAATTGCAGTCGCCTCTCGGACTATAATTTTCCCCGACGACACACACACACAACAAAAGCCACTCGAAAGTGCGGTCAAAACAAACCCCTTCCCCTTCCCCACCCTTCTCTAAAAAAAAAAAAAAAAAAACTTCCTTAACAAGCCTTAATCAAGGGGTGGCGGGTTAAATAAACCCTGGAAAACCCCTTTTTTTCACCCTCCCACCTTAATCTGCAACCCTACTTTCCATTCCTTTATCACCGATAGCGAGCATCCCCCTATCAGAGCGGCACGATTGAAGCTACGAAGAGGGGGGGGGGGGGGGTTCAACGTATATTCCCAGCCACAAGACGATCAGAAGGGGGGTTCTAGTTTTAATTCGGTCCAGGCACGCACATGGCCCGTTCGGTACAAACGAGACAACAGCCCACCCCGACAGATTGCCTAATCGGCTTTTCTCGAGTAATGTATGCCCACTTTTTTTCTTCTTTTTTTCGTGTGCGTTGTCGGTGTTCTTTTAAACTCTTTTTCCTTCTCGCTTTTATATGTGTCTCACACGACGAGCCTTTTGTTGTGTGTTCTTTTATTTGAGACGTCTTGTTCCATGGGTGCTTGTGGGACATGCATTATTGTTTGTTTATGGGAGAAATGCTGTTCTCGGCTGGTAATTAAGTTAAATGCAGCTTTTTTTTTTTGGAAAGAGGGGGGGGGGGGTTATTGGCTTGTTTGTTTTCAAATGGAATATTACATATTATTTTGAGACTTTTTTTTTGTAACGATCCTTTTTTTCTTCTTTCATACAAAATCTAAAATGGATAAGTGATAAACCAATTTAACGTTTAAGACTGCCACATCTAACGAATGTTACGTTTCCCATTGCACATTGTGTTACGAACAATCGAAGATAATAAAAAAAAAAAGCAGAAATAGTTGAACATTTTGGAAAGTTGTGATAAAATACAGTAAATGGCAAAATTACAGAGAAAAGAAAATCCCTATATACGCACGTTGTGGAAACCTAAGTAACCCTTTATATTTCAACATATATAATACGGAGTCATCAGTTTAGTAGGAAAATACACCTTGTGCATAATAATGTTTGATAAAGAACATACAAAACATTCGTTTATTTGCTCACATTTACCAATACTGTTACGTCACGAAACATCTAAATAATAATCACGCCAACAGGCAGTTTTACCGCCAACCCCACGGGAACTCTCTTTTATATAATTTTAATGACCTACATGTATATTAAAAATAGATTTCTAATCTTTTATACGTTTCGTTTACGTAACAGTGTACTTAAAGCAATCATACGCATAAGTTGACTTTAAGCATTTAACAAACTTAGTAAATAATTACTTTAAACATTTTTTTTTTAATGCACACTAACTCCTGACATTGCTGCTGAGTGGTGCTAAAAGCAGTCTTATCGGATAGCTTATGATCACTTTACTGTGTACAACACATCTGTTATGGCAATAGCTATCGGTCTAAAAAAATTTTGGAGCGGGAAATGACTTTAATAAATACTCCGCCTGCTATAAAAAGATATGTATGTGTAACAATTCTAATTATTACCGCTTAGTGTAAATAGTTTTCATAAAACCTTTATCAGTCATTTATTAACTAAGAACTACTGCTTCTTTGGAAATACCCCACGAGAAACTAAATGGCCCTAAATGACACCATACGACACTTACCGTTTAGTTAAACTTTATATTCAACATAAATTTAATCACAAAAACATATAGTACATCAATAACAGATCCATAAACAATTTCGGATAACGCTATAAATGCAACTCTCAACACACATTTCGGAACCTAAATTTGAAACTTCATCCTTCAGACGCAGTCCAAACCTCAGCACATCACATCTGTTCA
Source organism: Linyphia triangularis (assembly GCA_963978545.1). Classification (NCBI taxonomy): domain Eukaryota; kingdom Metazoa; phylum Arthropoda; class Arachnida; order Araneae; family Linyphiidae; genus Linyphia; species Linyphia triangularis. The sequence goes on along the minus strand of OZ021723.1, from coordinate 8,336,102 downwards.
ATCGAAAACCCAAAAGGGGTCAAGCGGTCAAGTATCTCAGGCCGAAAAATACCTCTCCGAAGTACACACACACACCAAACAAATTACACATCCGAAAAGGGGCAATATAAACAACCAGAGAAGGGCAAAATCGTTTGGGAAGTCCATCATGTAATTTCTCCTTTTAGAGAAGAAAAACCAGGTGCGGTCTGTCGAACATAAACCCGATGTCATTCCAAGTCTGCTTTGACGCGAGGAGTAAACACTGCATATTCCTCAATGCAAGCACTTGTGGCCTGGGACCTCCCAGACGACTATTTATAGGGACGAATCTTCAGAGAAGCCCTGTGTCAACACACGCCTTTTTACCACTTCTGACTTCTTGGCTATGGCAGAGGAGGGACAAGCGACTTTGTGCTTGGAGGACTTTTCCATTAGGCATTGTCACGTTTGTTCAGGTGAACGGTCGGGGACTCACGGAGTAGTCAATAAATGATGAGGATGCACTTTGTGGGAGTGAGATATCGGGTTTCTTGGAGGAAGGTTGAAAAGTCAACTTTTTCCAAGAAGGTCGACGGACGGTATTCGGAATGGATACAATTGAAGGATCCTGGACCAAAGAGGAATGGGGGTCCAAAATAGAGAGTGAGATTAATGTTCAGAAACTATCTGGCAGGAGGATATCTGAATGCAATACTATGCCAGTTTTATTTTAGTTTAAAAAAAAAAAAAAAAGGCCTGGTGTCTAAAAAGGAGGTTGAGAATAACGTTCACAAATTATTTGGCAAGAGGAGATTGGAATCCAATACTATGTCAGTTTTATCTTCGTAGAAAAAGGACTGGTGTACAAAATAGAGGTTGAGAATAACGTTCACAAATTACCTGACAAAAGGAGATTTGAATCTAATACTATGCCAACTTTATTTTTGTAAAAGAAAAAGCATGGTGTCCAAAAAGGAGGTTGAGAATAACGTTCACAAATTACTTGACAAAAGAAGATTTGAATCCAGGGATGCCCTATGTCAATTTTATGTAGAGCAGTACAAAAAAGTGTTAGTTAACTCAAAATGCTGTATATCACTCAGTAACTAATAAATTGAAATTTATGAAAGGGGGATGTAATAGGATATCGCAAGTTAGAAATTTAATACAAGTGATGTAAACAAGACTATTATTTTCATTAACCTTTAACTGCTGTGGTTGGGTGGTTTGAGGTTTTTTGCGCAAGAGCAACACATGGTTCATACTGCACCAAACAAATTTGTTAACACCAGTTTAAAGTTTAAGAAACATAGTATCAGAAAAATTAATATAAAATTCAAAGATGAGATAATTTAGGGGGTGGAAGCATTCCACAAAAAATGAGTCGCGATCTGTCAGACCGCTTACAGCAGTTAAAGGTTAATTTTGAGCTAGTAGTAGTATTTTATTTTTTATTTTTATTAAAACTAATTAATAGACTAATTGTGATCAAAGATACTTTTAAGAATACCATTTATTTAAAATAGAACTAATTGTAAAAAACAATTACGAAAATGAACTTTAAAATGGAACCACTACAAAAATGTCAGACATTTTTAGTAGTCCAACGTACTTGGGTCGAACACACTAAAAATAGACATTTTTAGTCGTCCAACGTACATGGGTCGAGCACACTAAAAATGTGTGACATTTCTGCCCTAGGCAAGTCTGACGTACTTATGTTAGACACAATTGCAGTTCCGCCACGGACAGCCACAAACTCAATTAGATGACTGGGTCGGGGGCGAAGGTGACAAAAGGATTTCGGAAGTGGAGAAGTAATGATCTGGAAATGGGGGAATTAGAGGGACTTAATGACTCGATCTCCAGAATTACAGAGGGAGTGAGAGTTAATTTGGTCAGCATCTAGAAGAGGGGCTATTCCCAGTGATTGACCAGGAGGGGCTATGGTCAGCCCTTAAGTAAATGCTCCGATGGTCATCTTATCCAACTATAGACTTTGGTTTTAGTGGTGCAATTCATTGCAGTCTTAGTATCCTTACAGATTACTATGTTTGCGAAATCTATGGATCTTAAATTTTGGAATATTTAATTAAAAAGGATTGTTTATAAAATAAAATCTTATGCTAAATTGAAAAGGAATTTTTTATTCAATTAGTTTAAATTAATTTTAATTATTTAAAATTATTTTCTCAGAGAGCAGGTGTGAATACGTGGTTTGACCAGTGCGAATTAATCTAATGTATATATTAAGTGACGTCTGGATTTTTAAATGAAGAGTTCCAAAAGAAAACGTCCATACACTATTTTACCTAGTTAAATATATATATATATATAATATCTAACTCAATCAATTAGCAATCTAAAGAAATCATCCTCAAAGGACGTATACCGATACAAAACGAAACTAACTCTCAACTTTAATAACTCATACAATCTAAAAAGAAGGTTAAAAAAAAAATCTTCAAGAAAACTTTCTAACCCAAAGAAACAACGAAATGAATTCGACAAAAACATTTCGAACGACAGAGTTTCTTAAGAGATGAGAAAGGTCTTGAGAGAAAAAAAGAAAACTGCACGTGGTAAAACAGCTATCAGCGAAGATACCCCCCTCCACCCGTAATCCTAGCATCAAATAATAAAAAGGTACAACCACAAGGCGAACTCCAGAATAGAAGAAGAAAAAAAAAGAAATTGATTTGACAGAAGAGTCACAGGACGTGCCCCTCTCAAAAGCACTTTCCTACAGGAAAAAGCAGCGAGCGCTCGAACCAGTCTTTACACAAGAAATCAAGAGATCAGGAGGGAATAAAAAAAAAAAAAAGGAATCGTCGTGAGACAACCCCAAAAGAAAAAGACGCTTTCAAAAGTTTCCCGGTCTCAATTCGCGAAAAGAAGCCCCCAAAACTCCCATTTGACTTTCACAATGGACGCTAATGTCCGGAAAGAATACCGGATGAAGTGAATAGGTGAGGGCCACGGAGAGGAGTCTTGCCACCACTCCGGGTAATGACACCCACACACCAAGAAGCAGGAACGAAAGTCCTCAACTCACCTTCTGGCCATTACGATCAAGAAGTCCGTGACTGCAGAGACCCCTTGTGGGTGGTGGAAGATCACAGTAATTGTTATCGTTTTTCGTCCTCTGATCAGTAATGGCGTTCTCAGGTTCTGCTCTTCTCGAGCAATAAGCTCTTAAGCCTGGTTTGACTAATGACTCATTACCAAAAGAGGGGGGGGGGGCGAGCAGTGGCGGTAAAAGTCGCGTGGCCATCACTCGTCTTGGTGGAACACCTTTTCCCATTTGATTGAGGGTGGCTCGGAAGAGGAGGCATTAAAGGCCATAGAGACAGATTACCCAAAGACTTCCTTTTCGATTGCCACTGGGTAGAGAGAGAGTGAGCGTGGTTCTGATAGATAACTGGGATTTTTGCTTAAGTAGCGAAGGGATAGGCATTGTTTCTAGAGGGGGGGGGGAGGGTAATTTTGCTCGGAAGGGAAAAAGAAATGGTCGTGGAGAGAAAGAGGGCTATCGTTAACTGTTTTTAACTAGGGAGGTGGAGATTGATGTGTGTGAAGGGCTTTTGTTAGTTAGACGTTTAAAGATATGATCGTGGAGATTGCAGAAAGAGAAGTCTTTTCCAAAATACTCAAGAGAAATTTATGCATGCATATATGAACACAACGAAGAGAAATGACACAGTAAAATTTATTTGCAGATGCAATTTTGAAGGGGAAAAAATCTACATATTGGTAAACAGAAAATAATTTCTTATTCGGGATTAATACGAGGGTGAATTCATCAAGCAATCTTCCAAACATAGAAATAATTTTTAACCTTTATTTACAGACTGGACTTATGTAAGATCCGCCAGTTATATCATAGTACAGTATTAATTTAAACGCTCCGAGACCCATTGGGACTTTTAAATCCATTTCTATGAAGTTCGTTCTTAAATTGTTGGATGGCAGCACAAGATTATTTTTCTTTATATGCAAACACATGGGTGACTTTCAACCTTCCAAGCAACCACCTTTACCATACATCGTTTTATATACAGGGTTCCCACTCAAATCGCAGAATGAAAATCAATAACTTTTAAAGACCTAAATAATGTTTTTAAGGACATTTCTATCTATCAAAAAAAGTTACAAGTTGACGCATGCGTAAATAAATCAGAGAATTTCGATACGGTGCGGATAAGTGACGGTCATGCGGGGAGTTGACCACACAACATTCGCAAAAATTAAGGACTTTTAAGGACCTATAAGCATTTTTAAGGACTTTTAAACACCTCTAAGTATTTTCAAGTACTTTCAAAGCCTTGAAAACAAGTTAAAAAATATTAAGCACTTTTAACGAATAAAAGTAAATAATATACAATTCTCTAAGAAGCTTCCAAAGAGAAATAAGCTTGTGCCGCTATCAAACAAATGAAAAACTTCAAAGAAGTGGATTTCAAAATACTCAAAGCGTTTAAATTAAAACTGTTCCATGAAAAAAATATAATAGCACTTATAAGTTTCGTCAGTAAATAAAGGGTAAAAAAAAATGAGTATTAGCTTCCAATTTCTTACAAAATACAAAATAGACCGTAGGCAAGAGAACGAGGATTTTTTTAACAAAAACTTTAAAACATTATATATATCCGTAATATGCCATCAAGGTACAAACACTAACTTATTACTCACCTCAACAATTCCGAACCACAAAGTGTCAATTAGCCATAAAAATGCTCCACAGTTTATGCAACACATGTTTTGTTTTGCACCCATAAAATCGCGTTCGGAAAAATATATCACTTATAGGAGAAGGGGGAGGGAAACAAATCAAACATGACATATTGAGAAGAGTAACGTTACACAATGGATTTGTTGTTTGGCTTTCACTTTTTTAGACTTTGAAGGACATTCATTAGTTGAAGTTGTTGAAGACAGAAGAAAAGGAATAATTGAGTTCTAAGTTAAATGGTTTTATTAACAAAGAACCTTCTTATAAATAGAGGGAGTTAGGTCAGGATGTTATTTTTAATACGAATAGCAGGTGAGAAAAACAGGTGCAAGGGCTTCAGGTGCACTTACAGTAGCTATTTTTCTTTCCTACATTTGCTTGTCATTTATAACCAGGAGATATAAAATTTTGCTCATATATTTAATACCTTGGCATAACAATACAACTTCTCCAGGTTTTGTAACCGTTCTTATTTATCAATGACGGAAGATTTTTTTTGTTTTTTGAGCAAAGTACAATTATAAGATTTTTTTTTAACAATTATAAGTTATTTTATAGAATTTGGCGTGCCATTTCTATCCATTTGATTATGCTCCCAAATCTAAGTGCACATTTTCTTAAGTTTCGTAACGGGCAATTTCCAAGGTCGGGTCTTATTGTTTGTACAGATACTTTAAAAATAAAGATCACTCAGAAGCAATGAAAAACAACAACAAAAAAAATTAATTCTGCTGGTATGTCCTATTCGGACCATCGAAATAGATAAACAACTGGATAGACTGCTCCCTTGTCAATGTAAAGAGAAAAACGCGCCGAGGATTGCGAAGCTGGTGGGATGATTAACCAATCACAATTCACTTTTATAGTTGGATGGAAATGCGAAAAACCTTGTAAAGTGGTAGAGTAGATATTTTTTTTGCACATTATTACTAATTAGGGTCTACTATTGACATTCCTGCTGTATATAATCCAAAATTTTATTTTCAATCCTCGGCAATCCGTATTTTTTATCCCACCAACGGTATCTGGCAATGGCTTCATTTCCCCAGCTTTAAGAAGTCTATCCAGTTGTTTATCTATATCGATGATTCCGACTTAATAAGGTCAACAGCATGTTTTTTCCTTTAGAGATCTCTTGACATCGGATCATTCGGTGAGCCACACATAAAACCGATCTTTTTGGTTGTGACACCAAACTCTCATATATTAACCTCAAATCTCGTCGAAAATTTAAAAATCTTGTCTATAACGCATACGCAGTCAATACCCATGAAATTAGCAATCAGCAAAACAAACATATTTCTCAAAACCGTTTTCCTTACTTTTCCCATCAACACTCCAATCTTAAATAAATTAAAAAAAAAAAAAAAAAAAAACATTTTAACTACATAAACAACTTTCTCTTTGGTTTTGCATCGGACTATGCCACCACAATATGTCCAACATAAATGTAAATCCCATTTTAACTACATAATCACTTTCCCTATGATTTCCCATGTTTCACGATGTCGTCACATAAGCATCAGTTGAACTACTTAACGTTATTCCTACAAGGTCAAAGTGTTTAGAGACATCTAGAGGTTAAAATTTTCGCCATTGGTGGAAATGTATCACAATAAGGACTTTTATGAAAAATAACTTGACAGGCGAAGAATGGCAGAGAATGGTCTTTCACAAAAAAAATAATAATTCAATGAAATTTAATTGTCTGTCGGAAAAATGGCTTTTGATGAATTATTTGCAAAAATTGAACGATATTTTATTTTCAGCTAATACAATATTTTATTTTTAATTAATAAATTATTTTATTTTTAATTAATAAAATATTTTTGTTTTAGTTAATGCAATATTTGATTTTTAGTTAATACAATACAAGCTGTCTATAAATTAGTTGGGCAATGAGATCAAATAGATCTGTATAACTCTTAATAATTAACCATTATTTTAACTCCAACTAATTTATCTTCACCATACCATTCGAATATGCAAAAAAAATATGTTTATTAGTTATTATGAGATATACAGATCAATTTGAGCTCCGTTGCCCAACTAATTTATAGACACCCTGCACTTTAATTTTAATTATTGTTTTTACTTGTGATTTTTAAAAATCTCAGAAGCATGTATACAATATTTAATTTTCAATTTGTTGATGATAACCGACTTTAGACGGCTCTTACACCGTTTAATTATTACAATCACCTCTATAAACGTAACTAAACCGTTTGTAACACCTAAAGACATCCCAATTCATGGTTTACAATTCTTACCCCCCAAACCATACACAAATAATAGTCCGAGAGGCGACTGCAATTTTTGGACCTCATCGAACATCATTCTGAATTTTTTATAGAGATTGGAGAAAAGTGAATAGATTAGGAATCCATTGGTCTGCCGAGGCAAAAATGGTCGAAACTGATCAAAAATTGACTTGGAATGAGTTGAACTAAAGTCCGATTGCCAAATATGTCATAACTTGCCAAAAAGAGAACTCACTTTTTCGTCTGGCAACCCTGCATTTTGATTTTCAATGAGAAAAAGCGCAAACGATTTTTGATCTCTGGCTTAGAAAATGTGTATATTTAAAAAGTAAGCCAAATTGGCGACATCAGTTACGTCATCCGTGACGTAATGTTTATTGCCAACTTGGCTCCCTTTTAATAGATGCAAGCAGATCGTCGCCAGATATCTGAATCGTCTGCAACCTTCTTAATTGATAATTAAAGAGTGAGGGTTACCAAATAAAAAAAAAAATGCTCATTATCTGGCAAGTTATTGCTCATTTGGCAATTGGATTTAGTTCAACTTACTAAAAGTTGATTTTTAACCAGTTTCGGCCATTTTTGCCACGGCAGACCAGTGGATTCGTAATCTACTCACTTTTCTCTAATTTCTATAAAAAAAATCAGAATGATGTTCGATGGGGTCCAAAAATTGCAGTCGCCTCTCAGTCTATAAAGATCCAAGCCCGGCACATTCCAACTTCGTTACCGCTTTCCCAATCATTCTCTACAATTCCGCCACATTTCAACGCCAACAGCACAACTTGGCGAACAAAGACATCCAGGTAGTAGATAAAAGAGAGGAGAGGGAGGGGGGCTGCCTTTTCAACATCTTCAGGTAAGCGTGAACAGAAAATGATTCCTTCTCATTATTTCTTATAATTTCCAGCATCCAATAATAATGAACAAAAAGAAAGGACCAGTTTCAGTAGCGGGTCGAACTTTTCTTGGCGACTGCTTTTGATGACAACCCGCTTCTTGCGCCTGACTGCCCTCTTCTTCGTTTTCTTAAATAAAACTTGTCAATAATAAGAAGGGACTGGAAGCCAAGACAAAATACCGGATGCGCCAAACTATTCCCGTCCTCGTAGTTTACACATCCGGGTGTCTGCTGAGTCTTGTCTTGTTTGCTTTTTAATGCTTTTTTTGGATGTGTTCCTTTTTTTCCTCGGAAAAAGCAGCGCAGGAGGAGATTCAATAAATAATAAATAACAGAAGGTTGACGAAACGAAAATGATGGAGGGGGGGAGGGGAGGGTGTCAAGGAATAGTAATAATAAAAATAGGGGTTGACTAGTTAAAAACACCAAGTTGAGATGTTATTTAAAAGTGATCACAAAAAAAAGAAGGGGGAAAAATTTTTTTGAACTTTCTTCGGCGGGAAAACTACAAAAAAAAAAAAAAAAAAAAAAAAATGGTGATAAGTCACTTAAAGAGATTTTTTCTCATTTTTGGCTATATAAGGTGATTCATAAATCTCGCCTGTTTTACTGCCCCCCCCCCATTCCCATACCTCTTATTCAATCAGCAGCTAATAACTTATCAATTCAACCAACCTATGAGAAAATAGAGATAACAGCGCAGGTACATCACATCAAGTTGCATGCATTTTTAAATTGAAAGGGAATTCATGTAGAACTTCACAACGGCGAATTGAACAAATGTCTGCACAAAATATAATTTAAGTGACACAAAACAAATTCTATTTCATCAAATATATGAACAGAGCAACCAAATAACAATAGAGGGACCATCTCGAAATATTTTAGAGCATGAGGGAGAAAATCTCATATATAGTGTAGATATTTTTCCTCTGATGAGAAAACGCCCACCTGATGGCTGTTTGGTTAAAGCTCATTCCAAAGATGTCGAGTTCGAATCCCGGATTAGTCATGAGTGTCCGTTGTGGTTCGGAATCCACGTTAAGCTGTAGGTCCCGGCCTGATTACCCGTCATTGTGCATAAGAAAAAAAATAGGTAATTGAGCTTACAAACCAACCAACCAACCAAACTGATGAAAACCTAAAAACAAGTTCCCCTTAATTAATTATGGGACTACAACTGAAAAAATGGGTATAATGGTTACAGTAAAAGTTAAAATAATTTTATGACTTGAAAAAATGGGACAAAACATAGTGAAAAGATCGAACCAAGCGTAACTGATAAGAATGTTTGGTCAGATGATGGATATAAGAAATTACGCAAGAAAAAATGTGAATTGTACGAGCTTAAAATATTTACAATCCGTTTTTTTAAACAGTTTTGTTGGTATTGAAAAGTTAAAATTATTCCGTAACAATAAACTTCTAAGGATTACCGCAATTCTCTAGGTAAATGGAGTCAAAATACAAATGAAAGGGGAAATGTCATAGACTTATTATTATCGATAGACTGCGCGTTCCCACTTCAATCATACAACGAGAATGAAACCAAAATGAATCACAAAATTCGTCTATCAGTCACGTGGTTTTCAATTTGGCTACGTCGTAAAATTAATCCTTTATCTAATAATCTTATTATCCTTTATCGCCTGAGTGAGGAGAAATCCGCCAAATCTGCAACCCTGCTCCCAAAAAGTCCCTACTCATGTGATTCATTTTGGTTTCATTCTCGTTGTATAATTGAAGTGGGAACGCGCAGTCTATTGATAATAATAAGTCTATGGATGTAAGAAATTACGTAAGAAAAAATGTGAATTGGGACAGCTTAAAATATTTGCAATCAGTTTTTTAAAAAAAAGTTTTGGTGGTATTGAAAAGTTAAAATTATTCCGTAACTATAAACTTCTAACGATTACCGCAATTCTCTGGGTAAATGGAGCCAAAATACGAATGAAAGAGGAAATGTATACTTTCAAAACAATGATAAGAAAATTTCCCCTGATTTTCGTGAAATTTAAAAAAAAATCCCTAACATTTCCCCGATTTTTTTTCCAGAATCAGAAAGCTTCCTGTCATTTTCCTGATTTCCAGGTTGTGGTTGCCGACCAAACGGTATAGTGGTTAGCGTGCTAGCTTCTGGACCGCGAGGTTGCGGGTTCCGAGTCCCGTGTTAGGCATGGGTGTTTGTAAATGTATGTTGGCTTGTCTAATGACGAATGTTTCGGCGCATTATAGCCATCGTGTTGCTGACGGCGCCAGATAATCTGAAAACAACCAACCAACCAGGTTGTGGTCACTCTGTCAAAGCTACGCAATAGCTATTCGCCACAAGAAAAAACAAAGGAAGAAAAATCATCTATTTTATTTCACGATTAACAAACCGAGTTCACGATTAACAAACCGAGTTCGCGATTCCATAAACGCGAAGATGAAAAGAATGCTTTCTTGTATATGATGACATCATATCGGATAGGAACAATTCAAAAGGTCTTGCACTCCCGTTTTATTAGATGAAAAAACACCATCTTAAGAACTTCGATGGAGAAGACTGGAGTTTTATACCACAAATTAACAATGCAAGAGGAATAAAAAAAAAAAATCATATCAGGCTAATCCCCAAAACCAGTGGGGTATTAATGTGCTTCCTTTTTTTTTTTTTATTACTTATATTGAGCTGTGAATGAGAAGGAAGGGGAAAAAAAAGCAGCAAAGAAAGAAGGGTTTATTACCCGAAGATTAAAAAGCTTTTAATTGATCTCTCTATGCATGAATAATCTAAGCGTCTTGACTTAGCACATTGTCGAAAGATTACTTTGTACCAACCAACCCATGCGTAGAAGATGCATGATAACAAGAATTATTAAAATAAGTAGGTTTACCAGCAGGTAAAGCTGCTTTTACAGGTTAGATTAAGAACTTGGAATGATTGTTAAAAAAACAAAGCCTGGTTGGACAGTTAGCGAATAACACCGTTTGAGAAATCTCATTAGAATTACCAAGGAAACTTTAAAAAAAAAAAATGATTTGCCATATTAATAAGAGTTTTGATTAATTAAAAATATCGTTGTAAAATTTTAAGCGGTCTTTTAGTAACCGGACAATGGTCAAAGTATACGCTCATAATAATATTAAAATGGTCAACTAAAAAAGACGTTTTGAAATCTAAATGCATTTACTTATATTTGTAACTTATAATTTTAATAAATTTATCATATTTCACGTAAACTAAATGCTAAATTCTAATCGATTATCACCGATCAAACAGTATAGTGGTTAGCGTGCTAGCTTCTAGACCGCGAGGTTGCGTGTTCGAGTCCCGTGTTAGGCATGGGTGTTAGTAAATGCATGTTGGCTTGTCTAATGACGAATGTTTCGGCGGATTATAGCCCTCGTGTTGCTGACGGTGCCAGATAATCTGAAAACAACCAATCTAATCGATTATACTCAAATCCCAAGAGGCACTTATTTCTATGGAAACGAATATTTAAAAAAAATAATCAAACTTTGTGATTTAAAAATAATATACACAAATACAAATTAAATAAGCGATAAAGTTAGAAGATTTCGCATAAATTTGTAACGTCGAAGCTCTGAACATTACTTTTAAATTCCAATCATTTTATGCAAAATAAGTTGAAATAGAAACCAATTTCACACTGAGAAAAATCGTTACACTTTCGAAACACTGTAAAAAAAAGAGAAACACTCGTCAAAATAGCTTCCAGTGCCTGAAAATTGAGCAGAATATGCTGAAAATGGTTAAAGAAGAAAGGTAAAAAAGCTCGAAATAGTTTTTTTCTTATGCCGTACCATTTAACTTTCCTTTGTGTAATGTTCAGTTCAAATTTGAAACCATTTAGACTAGTGCTTTTTCTACAGCTTTTTGTAAGTTGAACTTCAATTACAATCACCCAGTACATCTGATATAGGTTAAAATAAGGTTTTAAGAGTTTTTGAACTCGCATTATCAACAATGGTTTGGAAAGAAACCATCTTTAGAAAAAAAATGGTATCACAATCACCCAGTACATCTGATATACGTTAAAATAAGGTTTTAAGAGTTTTTGCACTCGCATTATCAACAATGGTTTGGAAAGAAACCATATTTAGAAAAAAAATGGTATCACAATCACCCAGTACATCTGATATAGGTTAAAATAAGGTTTTAAGAGTTTTTGCACTCGCATTATCAACAATGGTTTGGAAAGAAACCATCTTTAGAAAAAAAAAATGGTATCACAATCACCCAGTACATCTGATATAGGTTAAAATAAGGTTTTAAGAGTTTTTGCACTCGCATTATCAACAATGGTTTGGAAAGAAACCATCTTTAGAAAAAAAAATGGTATCACAATCACCCAGTACATCTGATATAGGTTAAAATAAGGTTTTAAGAGTTTTTGCACTCGCATTATCAACAATGGTTTGGAAAGAAACCATCTTTAGAAAAAAAAATGGTATCACAATCACCCAGTACATCTGATATAGGTTAAAATAAGGTTTTAAGAGTTTTTGCACTCGCATTATCAACAATGGTTTGGAAAGAAACCATCTTTAGAAAAAAAAATGGTATCACAATCACCCAGTACATCTGATATAGGTTAAAATAAGGTTTTAAGAGTTTTTGCACTCGCATTATCAACAATGCTTTGGAAAGAAACAATCTTTAGAAAAAAAATGGTATCACAATCACCCAGTACATCTGATATAGGTTAAAATAAGGTTTTAAGAGTTTTTGCACTCGCATTATCAACAATGGTTTGGAAAGAAATCATCTTTAGAAAAAAAATGGTATCTTTCCAACAGGGTTGGCATGGTTACTTTAAACCAATTGGTTTAAACTGATTTAAACCAATTGGTTTAAACCAAATGGGTTTTTTTTATCAACAAAACCAATTGGTTTTCTTAAAAGAATAATTTAAAATTGTAATTTTATTTATAATTAGATTTTTCAAATTATTTGATGTTGTAAAGGACTTCCATTTTTAACTGAACAGCTTAACTTTTCTTTCCATTACTTTTAAAGAAAATAATTTACTAAATGAAAAATTAATTATACGTATACTATAGGTAGAATATGTTGTAATGTATTTTAAAATAAATCTTCAAATTAAAGCCCATTGAAGTTTTTATAAGTATCTGATGAATCTAAGAGCAATATTCCATGTTATTCCATGTCCAATATATTATATAGTAAACAATTCCTATTGTATTATATTGTATACATTGAATTTAAAAAATAGTATATCTAAATAAAATATTATAATTTAATATGATTTTAATGTCCACATAACTAGCAACAATTATTTATTTGCTTAGTTTAAATTATTTTTAATAGGAATATTAATTGTTATTTGAGCATACATTTTTCTAGTTTATATCAAATTATGTCAAAGTATTTAAAAAAAAAAAAAAAAAAAAAAAAAAAAAAAAAACAGAATTTTTGGGGTTTTTAGAAGAAAAAAAAACCTTGTTTTTTTCCCAACCCTGCTTTCCAAATCATTGCTGATATTGCGAGTGTCAAAACGCTTAAAACGGCCTTATAGCCAATGTCAGATGTACAGAGTAAATGTAATTGAAAATAAATCGTGTTTGTTTTATGAAAGAACCACATCAGAAATAAATTATCGTATATTTATTACATTAGAGACTATAGTTGCATTTATGTGTCTCTTAGTTATGAGAAAAAAAAGACGGAATACAAACCATTTTTACTTTGCAAAAATGAACTGACGAGTTGACAGTTGAGTGCAAGTATTAAGCACACGGGGACAAAACTTCAGTCGAACTCATCAAATCTGTTAGTTTACAAGAGTTTCCTGTCTTAAAAAAATGCAATTTCAAACCTAGTCACCAAAACAGTTTTTCCGGGCAATGAGACTACACAAAAAGTGACTTATCTAGAATAAACACACCTTCTGATGGACAATCTCAAGTGAAACTTGGCGATACATGTATCAGATGACAGGCGACTAAAGTTCGTCTAGTAACGAAAGGCAAGATTGTTGCAAACTCTCTTAAGTGCTTTTCCGTCAAGTCGGAGAGAAATATTATCATATTGGATTCCATGGGGCTTAAAATAATCACTATAAATAAGACAAATGATGCAAATTAAGATTGCTTAAAAACAAAGTTGCAACTAAATCCATAAGATATTGGTTTAGATTCTAGAATAGAAAAACATTGTCTGATAGAATAGAATAAAAATTATGAAGTAACGAAATGCAAGATTGTTGTAAACTCTCGTAAGAATTTTTCAATAAAATCATAAATATATTGGATTCCATGGAGCTTAAAATAAACATTATAAATAAGACAAATAATACAAATTAAGATTGTTTAAAAACAAAGTTGCAACTAAATCCATAAGATATTGATTTTTATTCTAGAATAGAATAAGCATTGTCTGAGAGAATAGAATAAAAATCATCAAGTAACGAAATGCAAGATTGTTCTAAACTCTCGTAAGAATTTTTCAAAAGTTGCAACTAAATCAGTAAGATATTGGTTTAGATTCTAGAATAGAATAAACGTTGTCTGAGAGAATAGAATAAAAATCATCAAGTAACGAAATGCAAGATTGTTGTGAACTCTCGTAAGAATTTTTCAATAAAATCATAAATATATTGGATTTCATGGGGCTTAAAATAAACATTATAAAACACAAATACCAATTATGATTGCTTAAAAAGAAAGTCGCAACTAAATACATATATACTGGTTTAGATTCAAGAAGAGAAAAAAAAACATCTAATGATAAAATAAAAACTGTCTAGTAATGAAAAAGAAGATTGTTGTAAACACTCCCAAGTGCTGTTCCGTAAAACCAGAGGAAAATATTATCATATTGGATTACATTTTGCTAAAAATAACTATTATAAATAATAAGACAAAAGTACAAGTTAGAGGATTGCTTGAAAACCAAGTTGCAACTAAATCAATTCGATGCTTATTTAGATTCTAGAATAGAATAACATCGGCTAATAGAATAGAAGTGCTTTTCCATAAAATCAGAGAGAAATATTATATTGGATTCTATGGGATTTACAAAACCACTTCATATGTCCAATAATACAAATTCTGAATACTTAAAAAAAAATTTCAACTAAATATATTCTACACTGGTTTAGATTCTAGAAAAATAATAAACATTTAATGAACGCCTTTTTTATTGAATGCTTGGCTTCGTCGAGGAACCAATTTTATGTTTCGAGATTTTACTCTTATTCAATATAGGGTAATAATTACATTTATAACCGCAGACGCGCACAGGAAAAAGGACGAACGAGTGCGTGGTTGGTTGGTTGGTTGGTTGGTTGGTTGGTTGGTTGGTTGGTTGGTTGGTTTCAGATTATCTAGCGCTGTCAGCAACACGAGGGCTATAATGCTCCGAAACATTCGTCATTAGACAAGCCAACATACATTTACAAACATCCATGCCTTACACGGGACTCGAACCCGCAACCTCGCGGTCTAGAAGATAGCACGCTAGCAACTATACGGTTTGATCGGCCGAACGAGTGCCTGAGTCCCTGAGATTTGAACAATAAATATTTATTTGCAAATATACTATAACATCGTTTTCATGAATTCAATAACCACTCATAATTTAATTGCCTTTGGTAAATAATAATTGCCACACTTAAACCAGCATCTAATCTAAAAAGTTTAATGTCTACGAATAACAATTTAAAACAATTCATTCGCAATATCACTTCTTACATAGTGGTTCCAGAAACCTAAAGTTCACCAGGAATGGTATACATTCAGTACTGTTTTTAATCAACTTTTACAGGATTCCCACCCAAATCACAGAATGAAAATCAATGACTTTTCAATGACTTTTAAAGACCTAATTAATGTTTTTAAGGACCTATGAAAATTTGTTTTCAGGCATCATGTCTGTATTTAAATTTTTAATAAAGTATATTCTATAAAAAAAGTTACAAGTTGGTGAATGCGTAATACAAATATGTCGGAAAATTGCTATAAGGTGCAGATAAGTGGCGGTCGCGAGGGAATAGCAAGTCCGAGTTGTATTTTTATGAATTTTGCAGCTGGACAACATCTGTAAAAATTAAGAACTTTTAAGTACCTCTAAGCATTTTCAAGGACTTTTAAGCACCTCTAAGCATTTTCAAGGCCTTGAAAACAAGTTAAAAAATATTAAGCACTTTTAATGACTTTCAATGACCGTGGGAACCCTGTTTTACTGTCACAGCATTCCTTTTACAAAAACGAATGATTCTGACCTAATGAGATCTACACGAAAGGTATTTGCTCGATTCCGTTATTTTATTAATTGCCAATTCCTTTCGTCCCCAAACTCTGCAATTTGGCTAAATTTTACCCAAAATTTAGTCCAAACATCGCCAAAACACGTTAGTTTTTTGTCTATGTATTCTTATACACATATTTTATTGTATTTTTATTCATACGTATATTTTTTTAATGTTTTGTTATCCTATCTTTATCTATTGTCTTTGTACCTTTTCCTCCAGGAATGAGTCCTCTCCACGCGCCAATTCCTTGGATGTCTAAATAAAAACTCTACATTTTTAAATAGGAACATCTCGCAAACCGTTATTCGTAGGGGTTTGATATAAACTGTAAGTTAATTGTATACAGAAGAACAGCCGATTATCCGAACAATTAAGAACTGGAGGGGTGCTCGGATAAATGATTTTTCGAATGATCGATCATTTACGAAAGAATTTTGTTCAGTATCATATGAGCAATAAGAAACCAAGAATCAAGGATTATAAAGACAGAAGTTTATGCATTTTATATTACACGTCCTATACATAACCTTGTTTATAAAGAGATACTACATTAAGGCAGTCCTACAGTTTGGAAAAGAAGTGCAAAATTTTTAATTTGTCGAATGGAAAGGTTTGGGTTAACTGGCGTTTCGGTTTATCGGTATTTGGATAATCGATATTCTACTGCAGTCAATAAAATACAGATTGATTTTCTGAATTTTATTAACTATCCAATT
The DNA here is from genome assembly GCA_963978545.1 of Linyphia triangularis. Lineage (NCBI taxonomy): Eukaryota > Metazoa > Arthropoda > Arachnida > Araneae > Linyphiidae > Linyphia > Linyphia triangularis. The sequence continues at coordinate 8,319,249 of OZ021723.1, read as the reverse complement.
AACACACAAGTAGTTTCAGTCCTCTTTGAGAAACAGTTTTCGAGGTAGTCATTTTAAGAAGAGATGAAGTCCCCTTTGAGACTCCTATACCTCAATTTGAAAATAAAGGATCCAAGGGGATTTTTTAAAAAAATATTTTAACAAATTATTATCCAGGGCACATCATTGTTCACAAATTGCTCTAGATATTGATCTTAAAGATTGCCCCCTTTTGTGGTCCCCCGAAAGAAAAGTTGGTTTAAGATATTAAAACGAAATTATCATCTAACGCACATCATTATACACAAACTTGCAGTGGACATTGGTTCAATGATGGCCCCATGCAATAAAAATTGGTCTAATGATTGCCCCCTTTCAATAAACATTGGTCCAATCATTGCTCCATGCAGTAGAAATTGGTTCACCGATTTTCCCATCTTTTGGACAAAGAAAAAAAAAATATTTTAGATATTAACAAATTATCATCTAAGGCATATTATTGCACACAAACTGCTCTAGATATTGGTCTTAAAAATTGCCCCCTTTTGTGGTCCCCCCTAAAAAAGTCTGGTTAAGATATTAAAACGAAATTATCATCTAACGCACATCATTATACACAAATTTGAAGTGGACATTGATCCAATGATGGCCCCATGCAATACAAATTGGTCTAATGATTGAATCCTTGCAATAAATATTGGTCCAATCATCGCTCCATGCAGCAGAAATTGCAATGGACATTGGTCCAATGATTACCCCATGTAATAGACATTGGTCTACAAGATTGCCTCATCTTGGGGATCCGGAAAAAAAAGTATTTAAAATATTAAAAGGAAATTATCATCTAAGAAGCATCATTATACACAAACTCATGACAGACATTGGTACAATGATTGCCCCACGCAATGGACATTGGTCTTAAAAATTGCCCCATTTTGGGGGGGGTCCAGTAAAAAAGTCTGTTTCAGGATATTAATACGCGATTATCATCTAAGGCGTATCATTATACATCAACTTGCAATAGACATTGGTCCAACAGTAGTCCTACCTTGTGGACAATGGTTCAATGATTGCCCCATGCAATGTACATTGGTCCTAAAAATTGCCCCATTTTGAGGGTCCAGAAAAAAAGTCTGTTTCACAATATTAATACGCGATTATCATCTAAGACGTATCATTATACATCAACTTGCAATAGACATTGGTCCAACAGTAGTCCCACCTTGTGGATAATGGTTCAATGATTGCCCCATGCAATGGACATTGGTCTTAAAAATTGCCCCATTTTGGGGATCCAGAAAAAGAGTCTTTTTCAAGATATTAATACGCGATTATCATCTAAGACGTATCATTATACATCAACTTGCAATAGACATTGGTCCAACAGTAGTCCCACCTTGTGGACAATGGTTCAATGATTGCCCCATGCAATGGACATTGGTCTTAAAAATTGCCCCATTTTGGGGATCCAGAAAAAGAGTCTGTTTCAAGATATTAATACGCGATTATCATCTAAGGCGTATCATTATACATCAACTTGCAATAGACATTGGTCCATCAACAGTAGTCCCACCTTGTGGACATCAAATTAAACTCCACGTCCTTGAGGCGAGATCATCCGGAGACTATCCGGGAACAACAAGAGGAAAGGAAATCGCAATCAAGGATTGTGGCAATTAATGAGGCGCTCCGTAATGAGGCGTCGCTTTTATGTGTCCCGCCTCTTGCGTCATCCGACCATAAACAAGCCAATCGCGACGACAAATGCGGCCGCACGACATCAACAATAAGCATCTCTGTTCACGGATGGATGAATTTCCCTTTCTTCTTCAAAGAGCCGACACAAACGAGATGGGGATGACTTCTTAAAAGAGGTGGGGCGACAAGTAAAGGTCTCGAAGTCGAGTGTTCAGTGTTTTTGGATTTGTTTTTCATTAAAAATGTATCAAAGGCGGAAATATTTAAAACTTAAAATAAGAACTTGCATTTTGAGTCAGTAAAATATTATGATTTTGGGTTCACTATCCAAGCGACCTTCCCGTTTGTCCCTTATGCTCAGAAAGTATTACTATTATCAGTTAGATCGATTATTTGTAAGATCGATTATTTGTTAGATCGATTATTTTTTAGATCGATTATTTGTTAGATCGATTTTTTGTTAGATCGATTATTTTTTAGATCTATGAAACGGCATAGTATATGTGTTTGATATATTTTTTTGTAACTACATTACCCGTGCGTGGCCTGCGCATTTAACGTTGCTTTGAGGAATTAGCTTATTAGAAATTCATCATAGTTGGATCATATTCTGTTGTGGAGAGAAATAAGGCTACTTGATTTGGAAAGCAGAACTTTGTACGGCACGACTCGTTGTCGACGCATCCTTTTTCATATAGTAACAAAATACCCTCACATAGAGTAGCTTCATAAAGCACCAAAATAATAAAAAACAAACAATAATCTTCGATTTTGAAACAAATAACACAAGGGGCAATTGTAAACAAACTATTAGTCAGAAGCAGGGTCCTTTAAATTGTTATATAATTTAACAATTTCGGTTTATTAACAATTTAACAATTAACAATATCGGAGAAAATTAACAATGTCGAAGAAAAGGAATTGTCACAAAAGCACATTGTCTATAAATAATATGCAAGATAAAGATATTTAAGCAGGATTATTCAGATGAGGCATCTTTAATCCTCTGGATAAGAATAATGAAATGTGATGATATTAGGAATTGAATAGGAAAAAGTAGAGTCAGTGTTGAGGAAGAAGGAACATTTTAATAATCTAGATATATCTTTTTATCGTTTTAAGAAGTTATCTTAATTTTTAGAATACTTTTTCCCTAATTAAGAAATTAAAAAAAAAAAATCTCCACGTAAACCCTAAAATCACTTTAAGAAGAAAATCTGTTATAATCATTTTTTTTAACTACGGAAGAAATATAACCAACATTCAAAATGTCACTTTTGAGTTTTACGTCTTTTTCCTGCAGGATAATAATTATAAACTAGAAAAGAATATATATAACTTATGAATAGAAATTTCGTGTACTTTAAAAAGAGTACCAAGAACAACCAATGCTAAGTTCTTATCAAAATGAGTATTTACGTTGTAAAGCTCACGAATATGCAATGTCAACGTAATTAAACTTAAGGCTTCAGTAGTCCGGTGGATAAAAGCATTGAGCACGTGAGAAGTCGATCACGGGTTCGGTCCTGGCTTTGCCGAATACTGGTGTGCACAATAATGAAGGCTGGTGTACATTAAATAGGTGGTAGCCTCAATTTTCTCTCGTTGGTGTGGTTGAAGAGAGGGGTATATGTACGATAAGGTTTCGACCTCGGTAATGTTATAATGGTTCAAAATTACGAAGTATATTCGGCTGCGATAAGAACGTCATAGTGGCAGATATAGACAGCCTGAACCGTGCAGTGCCTACTAAATTAAACTTATAGATTGAATACTATCCAAGTAATTTAGAATCTAGCAAATTATTTTGCGTACACTGTTAAAAAAATTTGTCCACCATACACCAAAATTTGGTTCCCATTTAGCTGCCACCAACATTTGGTGCTTAGTTTCGCGATTTAATGGTGCTTACGGTCCGAGGTTGCACCATTAAATCGTGAAACTAAGCACCAAATGTTGGTGGCAGCTAAATGAGAACCAATTTTTGGTGCAAGGTGGAACAAAATTTTTAACAGTGTACACACTAAAATTTCTTTAGCTCGTTTCTCAAAACTGATTACACTGGTAAAAAATTTAATTATTTAGCTGTTACCTCTATTAACCCACATAATCAAGTAACATAAAAAGCCAATGTTACAACAAATTTAACAGCAAAAAATATGTATTTTCGAATACAGACGTCACTTTCGACACCATGAGTAAAGAAAATGCAGACTTGGTATGAATTTGAATAGTTACGAAATGTCGCAGTTTGGAAAATGTCTCATTATCTTGTCCTTGGGGGAAAGTTCCAACAGCATTTGAGGGAAGTTCACATTACTTGGGGGAAAATATAAGAATTGCATTTAACATTTAAATGTATCCTAACTTTAACCTATTGACTTGAAGAATTTAACTTTTTTAACTGGTTACACTGGTAAAAAATGTAATTATTTAGCTGTTACTTCTATTAACCCATATAATCAAGTAACATAAAAAGCCAATGTTACAACAAATTTAACAGCAAAAAATATGTATTTTCGAATACAGACTTCACTTTCGACACCATGAGTAAAGAAAATGCAGACTTGGTGTGAATTTGAATAGTTACGAAATGTCGCAGTTTGGAAAATGTCTCATTATCTTGTCCTTGGGGGAAAGTTCCAACAGCATTTGAGGGAAGTTCATATTACTTGGGGGAAAATATAAGAATTGCATTTAACATTTAAATGTATCCTAACTTTAACCTATTGACTTGAAGAATTTAACTTTTTCACATACACTATTTAAAAAAAATTATCCAAATTATCGTACAAAAAGCTCCAAGTTTGGCTACTTTTCCGATTAAAATAACAAAATGCCAGCAAGTATTTTTTTGCAAAAAATTACGTTTTTGTATTTTCTTGAATTATTTTTTCTTCCTGCAATTAATACTGGAACACTCCTAATAACTAGTAAGATATCTTTCTTACCCAATGGTTGCACAAATTTGCAACGAAACACATTTCTCTTAATCTTAAATATAGGAATTTAAAGATATCCACTTTTTCGGGTCAGAAGAGTTATTTAGATATTCTATTGAGAAAAAAAATTTACCCACTCGATTGATTTGACTGGTTAATAAATTAACCCTTCTCATGCAAAAAAAAATTCCACTTACGAAATGTGATTGCTTTAAATGGATATTAACCCAAGATAACTGAACATTCGTCTATTAGAATAACATTGATTTAAGTTTAGTTATGTAAGGTTAAAATGTTACATTTGTTGGACTGTAACCTAACACTGAAACTTTAACTCTCTTACTATATTAACCCAAGATAACTAAAAATTCGTCTATTAGAATAACATTGATTTAAGTTTAGTTATGTAAGGTTAAAATGTTACATTTGTTGGACTGTAATCTAACACTGAAACTTTAACTCTCTTACTATATTAACCCAAGATAACTAAAAATTCGTCTATTAGAATAACATTGATTTAAGTTTAGTTATGTAAGGTTAAAATGTTACATTTGTTGGACTGTAATCTAACACTGAAACTTTAACTCTCTTACTATATACTAACCCAAGATAACTAAACATTCGTCTATTAGAGTAACACTGATTTAAGTTTAGTTATGTAAGGTTAAAATGTTACATTTGTTGGACTGTAATCTAACACTGAAACTTTAACTCTCTTACTATATACTAACCCAAGATAACTAAAAATTCGTCTATTAGAGTAACATTGATTTAAGTTTAGTTATGTAAGGTTAAAATGTTACATTTGTTATATTATAACCTAACACTGAAACTTTAACTCTATTACTATATTAACCCAAGATAATTAAATATTCGTCTATTAGAGTAACATTGATTTAAGTTTAGTTATGTAAGGTTAAAATGTTACATTTGTTATATTATAACCTAACACTGAAACTTTAACTCTATTACTATATTAACCCAAGATAATTAAATATTCGTCTATTAGAGTAACATTGATTTAAGTTTAGTTATGTAAGGTTAAAATGTTACATTTGTTATATTATAACCTAACACTGAAACTTTAACTCTATTACTATATTAACCCAAGATAATTAAATATTCGTCTATTAGAGTAACATTGATTTAAGTTTAGTTATGTAAGGTTAAAATGTTACATTTGTTATATTATAACCTAACACTGAAACTTTAACTCTATTACTATATTAACCCAAGATAACTAAACATTCGTCTATTAGAGTAACATTGATTTAAGTTTAGTTATGTAAGGTTAAAATGTTACATTTGTTATATTATAACCTAACACTGAAACTTTAACTCTATTACTATATTAACCCAAGATAATTAAATATTCGTCTATTAGAGTAACATTGATTTAAGTTTAGTTATGTAAGGTTAAAATGTTACATTTGTTATATTATAACCTAACACTGAAACTTTAACTCTATTACTATATTAACCCAAGATAATTAAATATTCGTCTATTAGAGTAACATTGATTTAAGTTTAGTTATGTAAGGTTAAAATGTTACATTTGTTATATTATAACCTAACACTGAAACTTTAACTCTATTACTATATTAACCCAAGATAACTAAACATTCGTCTATTAGAGTAACATTGATTTAAGTTTAGTTATGTAAGGTTAAAATGTTACATTTGTTATATTATAACCTAACACTGAAACTTTAACTCTATTACTATATTAACCCAAGATAATTAAATATTCGTCTATTAGAGTAACATTGATTTAAGTTTAGTTATGTAAGGTTAAAATGTTACATTTGTTATATTATAACCTAACACTGAAACTTTAACTCTATTACTATATTAACCCAAGATAATTAAATATTCGTCTATTAGAGTAACATTGATTTAAGTTTAGTTATGTAAGGTTAAAATGTTGCATTTGTTGGACTGTAACCTAACACTGAAACTTTTACTCTATTACTTCCAAAACCATAAATATACGTTGTACTAAAATATGCCCATATACTATGAGGGAATAAAATTTTCAAATGATTAATACGCATAAAAAAAAATTTAAGCAGTAAAACACTAAATATTACAATGATATTCGATTGTTTTCTAAAATCATTCCGGAATAGATTCTAAATGCGTGATTAATTACATAAAATCGCCATTTAACTGCATTTTTGGAATTATGAGAGATAAAGTTAAAACAACAAATAAATATATATATTTTTAATAGTGGACGCAAACATCTATATATTTCATCATCTTAATAGTTTCATAAAGTTACATTTCAACTTTTTATTTACTAAATATTTTAAAATGTGAGCTAACTTTTTTAAACAATTAATTTTTCCAAAGGGAAATAAGCTTGTGCTGCAATTCAACAATTGAAGAACGAACTTCGTAGATGCGGACTTCTAAGTCCCAATGGGTCTCAAAGCGTTTAAACTAATACAGTACTATAAGGAAACTAACGGGACTTATAATAACTGACGGGACTCAAAAGTCCCGTAAGTAAATAAAAGGTTAAAGTCTAGAGCCATATTTTTAAGAAAAACTTTTTTTAGAAAAATAATTTTGGTTGGTTTGTACCAGGGTTCCCACTCAAATGACAGAAAGAAAATCAATGACTTTTAAGGACCTAATTAATGTTTTTAAGGACCTTTGAAAACTTGTTTTCAGGCATCATGTTTATATATAAATTTTTTATAAAGCATATTCTACCAAAGCAGTTAAAAGTTGGCACATGCGTAATACAAATATGTCAGAAAATTCCGATACGGTGTGGATAAGTGGTGGTCACACGGGTATGGCAAGTCTGAGTTGTATTTTTATAAATTTTGCAGTTGGACAACATACACAAAAATTAAGGACTTTTAAGGACCTCTAAGCATTTTCAAGTACTTTCAAGGCCTTGAAAACAAGTACAAAAATATTAAGCACTTTTAATGACTTTCAATGACTGTGGAAACCCTGTGTACGCTCAACGACCTATTTTTGTGCATAGTAACGGCTAATAAGCCTCGGACCTACATCTCAATGTGAATTTTGAACCGCAACAAACATCCATGCCTAACCCCAGGATTCGACCCCGGCACCTTTAGCATGAAAGGCCAGAGAGCTAATCACACAGCTAGGCTGGGGGGGGGGAGGGGGATAGGTAAGAAAATTAAACAATTAGTGTTACGTTTTTCGATTTGATAAAATGGGCAATTTATTTCAGCAAAGAAATCAGCAGTGAAAGAATTAAGCTACATCAGTTTAAACAGTTCATCCAATCCAATAACATAAAACTTTATATAGAATAATATAACCCATAAAAAAAAAAGTTTTTGATATAAATCCTTTATATACATTGCCAATTTTTGCACTCATTAACCCGTTGACTGCCACGGAATTTAGCACGATTCCGGTCTAAAGAGCCAATTTGATTTAACCTTTAACTGCTGTATGCGGTCTGACAGACCGCGAGTCATTTTTTGAGGAATGGTTGTTGGTTGTATTCAGATTATCTGGCGCCGTCAGCAACACGAGGGCTATAATGCGCCGAAACATTCGTCATTAGACAAGCCAACATACATTTACAAACACCCATGCCTAACACGGGACTCGAACCCGCAACCTCGCGGTTTAGAAGCCAGCACGCTAACCACTATACCGTTTGGTCGGCCATTTTTTGAGGAATGCTTCCATGCACTAAAATATTTCAACTTAGACTTTTATATTAATTTTTCCGATACTTCGTTTCTTAAATTTTACATTGATGTTCATGCCGACCAAACGGTATAGAGGTTAGCGTGCTAGCTTCTAGACCGCGAGGTTGCGGGTTCCGAGTCCCGTGTTAGGCATCGGTGTTTGTAAATGTATGTTGGCTTGTCTAATGACGAATGTTTCGGCGCAATATAGCCCTCGTGTTGCTGACAGCGCCAGATAATCTGAAAACAACCAACAACATTGATGTTCACTAATTTCTTTGGCACAGTATGGACCACGTGTTACCCTTGCGGCAAAAATTATCAAACCACCCAATCACAATACTCGTCGACGCGTTGATTGGTAAAGAGATTGAACCAGTGGTGTGAGGTGAATGCAACTCATATCTCAGTCAACGTATTCCGTTTCTGTTGTCAGCTTGTCTCGGTTGTTGGCATCTAATTTTAAATATTAAAAACATCTCTACCAGCAAAATATGCCGTGAACTACTTTCCAAAATGTATTCATTAAAAATGAATTTGAATTTATGCACTCACATGCAAATATATTTTATTTATTCCGATTAAAACAATTTTATTATTTACTGACTAAAACAATTTTGATGATCGGTTAAATGCTATTTCAGCGCAATTGGATGACGGCAAGTTGGTTTATTAGTATTGCATAAATGCGACCTTTTAGTGACGGTGACAGCCACTAAAATTTGATCGAATGCATTTTCATCGATATCAAATCAGTCTGCCAAGTTTCAGGCTTATTGGAAGACGGACGGCAAGGGGGGTTGATTAAGCCTACGCAGATTTAGAGGTCGGAAATATCGATCAAAATAAATATCGATAATATATCGTTGCATAGAAAAAAATATCGATATATCGATACATGATTTTTTAAAATTTGATTTTCAATTTTGAAAGAAACAAAATTTTTCGGGGCAAATTTCTACTTTTCATGATTGCTTTTTCGTAAGATGACTACTTTTTCAACTAAAATGGATCTATTTAATAAAAAAAAAATTAAAAAAAAAAAAAAAAAAGAGAGTTATATTTTTGCTTAATTGGTGCAGGTATTTTAAGAACAATTTAGATAATTTTCAATAGCTTTTTGTATGGCAAAATATTGATTGGTTGGTTGTTTTCAGATTATCTGGCGCCGTCAGCAACACGAGGGCTATAATGCGCCGAAACGTTCGTCATTAGACAAGCCAACATGCATTTACAAACACCCATGCCAACACGGGACTCGAACCCGCAACCTCGTGGTCTAGAGGGTAGCACGCTAACCACTATACCGTTTGGTAGGCGCAAAATATTGAATATTGGTGACATTTTAACTGTCTCTCAGCCAAGTTCAGACTTTAGTTTTGAAGTTTTTGGAAAGGGAATAAAGAAAATCGAAAAAACACATGGAACTACAAAACGATCATCAAACAACTAAAAATGGTTGAAAATATCGATATATCGGTGACTTTGTCGTATCGATATATCGCTGACTTCTAAAGTTTACCCACCGTCGACATACACACACACACAAATCGGTTGGTTGGTTGTTTTCAGATTATCTGGCGCCGTCAGCAACACGAATACTATAATGCGCCGAAACATTCGTCATTAGACAAGCCAACATGCATTTACAAACACCTATGCCAACACGGGACTCGAACCCGCAACCTCGCGGTCTAGAGGCTAGCACGCTAACCACTATACCGTTTGGTCGGCACACACAAATCGAAGTTAATATAAAGGATTTAAAAACTATCCAAACTCTAGTTCCAAGTCTGTTACCAACACTAAATTAAAAAAAAAAAAAAAAAAACACAATTGTCAGTCACACTGAAAATTATATTGAATCCTTAATCTAAATTCATTCAGGTGTTGATCCACAAAAAAAAATTAAAAAAATTAAAAAAAATTAAAAAATAAATAAAAATAATTTAAGGCGTCTTCTCACTTTAGGCACCTCGAAAATAGGCTATTTTCGCGATTTTTTTTCGAGGATTTTTGCAAACAATTATGGGATAAAATGGATAATAAACACATCTTTCAAGTACAAGAAAAATTTATTTTTTTATTTTTTTGAACAATTATTATAATAAAACAGTAGCATCGAAAAACCCGTGTAGAAATGTAATGTTCGTGGCTTGTTAATGAAATTTCAGAAACTATCCGGCCGATTGTCATGAAATTTGAATGACATATTCTTCATAGTTATGGCTATAGCGCATATCATCAGATTTTTGAAATTTTGATTTGAAGTATATTTTTTTTTACAAAAAACTGCAAAAAAAAAAGCGTTTTTTTTTTTTTACTTTTTTGAAAAATGTGCGCCATTTTGTTATTTTCGCGAATATCAAAAATCTGATGATATGCGCCATAGCCATAACTATGAAGAATATGTCATTCAAATTTCATGACAATCGGCCGGATAGTTTCCGAAATTTCACCAACAAGCCACGAACATTACATTTCTACACGGGGTTTTCGATGCTACTGTTTTATTATAATAATTGTTCAAAAAAATAAAAAATAAATTTTTTCTTGTACTTGAAAGATGTGTTTATTATATAGGATCCATTTTATCCCATAATTGTTTGCAAAAATCCTCGAAAAAAAATCGCGAAAATGGCCTATTTTCGAGGTGCCTAAAGTGAGAAGACGCCTTAAAAAGAAAACTCGCTTAGTTAACACTTCATCACTTAACTAAATCTTGAAGCTTGTGCATAAACAGGATCGACTAAAGCGAGTGTCTTCCAACACATGTGTAACTGATACATCTTCGATAAATGAAATCCATTACTAGGCAACTGATTGCAGGGCTTGGGAGCATTGATAATATATTTCGGAAGTCAGAAAATCGATTTAGAGCCGATTACATCCTGAGTGTCGTGGAATAAAAATCGGATTTCCAGATAGTGATTATCTGATCTAACATTTGCACTCAAAAACCACTGCGATGGATTCTCGCGAGGCAACAGGGGGAAAAGAAAGAGCACACAATTAATGTCAATATCGGTGGGAAAATACCTTTATGGTTGAAAAGAATAAAATTGGAAGATTTTGAGTTTAGCGCCAACCTTTCTGCACACTTATGCAACAAATTTTGTTTGTTTGTACGCTCAGCGACCTATTTGTGTGCATAATAACGGCTAATCAGGCCGGGACTAACAGTTTAACATTGATTCCTAACCACAACGAACATCCATGCCTAACCCAGGATTCGAACCCGACACCTTTGGCATGCGAGGCCAGAGCGCCAACCCCATAGCCATCAGGTTCGCCAATTATGCAATAAGAAAATGACCCATGATATACTGAAAATCGTCTCAAATTAAGAGTTGGAAAGTTTTAACTCCAATTCATCAAAGTTTTTAGGAGAGTTAAAATCTTCTAAGGTACTAATTTAACATCAGCTTAACGCTTTTGCAAATCACTCATTCAATGGAATTTTATCTCAATAATTAAATTGAAGCTTTTACTAAAAAATGAGTCATCCCAGTGATTGTGATCAAAAATGGTGTTGGCGCCAAAGCAGATGTCTCTCTCTTCAAAATTGAGTAGACGCGGCGGTGATTGTGGCAGATGCCCAGGTGTTTTCGGGGTTCGAGTCCCGTGTTAGGCATGGGTTTTTTAAAATGTATGTTGGCTTGTCTAATGACGAATGTTTCGGCGCATTATAGCCCTCGTGTTGCTGACGGCGCCAGATAATCTGAAAACAACCAACTAAACAACCCAGGAGTTTTCGGACTTTTTCTGTATTAAAACGCAAATGCAAGAAATATTTGTTTAAAAAGAGCGAAGTTTAATTTGTGAAAGTTTTCAGGAAAGTAAAAAATCTTTAATTCAACCTCATCTTAACGCTTTTGCACATCAATCAATGCAAATTTATTTCAGTTATCAAGTTGCAACTTTTACTAATCAACTGGTCAATCCAATTTCTAAGCGATTTGTGACCAAAAGTGGAGTTGGTATCTAAGCTGATGTTTTGCCTCTCTTTTCAAAAATGAGTAGACGCGGCGGCTATTATGACAGATGTTACGTACTGCTTGGATTTTGGGGCTTTCTCTCTTTCATAACGCAAATGCGATATATATTTGTTCATAAGTAAGATGTTTATTCGAGAAAAACTGATTGGTGCATAAATTTCAATTTCAAATTAACTTATCGAAATTCCTTAAGAAAATAATTTTTTGTTAAGCATAACATAAACTGTTTTTGGTCTTCTGTTTGTGCGATTAGAAAAACGTTGATGAATATCTTTGTTCTCAAAACAAACACAAAATACAGCGTTTTTTAAATTAAATAAATATTACTGAGTTATCTTAAATGAAAAAAAATAAAAAAATAACGAACATCCTTAGGAAAAGGGGCTTAATAGCCTCTTATGGAGACAAACTAATTATTTTTTAATTAATAATATTTTAAACGGTAATAAATTCTCATTTTTCCGCATAGAAACCACTAATAACTTAACTTTTTTAAAGTAACTTAAAACTGGAGGTTTCTTTAACATTGCAATGCGTAGCTTAATAAATTAAAAAACAATTTATATAAATATACACCCCTTTATCGACAACCGGGAAAAAACCCTCTAGTTTATAAAAATAATCACAACTTAATTCGTCATATAAAAATCAAATATTGATGAAACACAATCGAATCAAAATACACGCATCAAAATATTTTCATATTTCACAATCAGTCAAAGAGAAAAAAAGCAATTAACAAAATTTCTGTATTTATAATGATATATTATTATTTGTTAAATTTGATACGTTACAGATTATGAACACAATACATATTTTTTCCAAATTCATGTTGACTTTTGTAGAAGTAAATAGACATATTTAAAAAATATATATAAACTCTTGAATTTTACGATACGTAAAACATGTTCAAAGAAAATAATCTTATAGGTAAAAAAAAAAAAGTTGAAATTCAAATTAATATGCCTAGTGGATCAAGTAAACAGGAACACAGTTAAACGATACAAAAACTATTTTTCAAAATTTCATAACTGATCATTTTTTTTTTTTTTTTTTTTTTTTTTTTTTTTTTTTAAATCCTTTATAATAACTTCGATTTTGTGTGTGCGTTTATAGATCGCGGGCAAATGTGCGGAGGCCTAATTTACCCTCTTGCCATCATCCAATCGGGCTGAAACTTGGCAGATACTTTCGATGTCGATGACAATGCATTCCCATCAAATTTTGGTGGCTGTGATAGTCACTAAAAGGTCGCATTTACGAAATACTAATAAACCAACTTGACGTCATCCAATCGCGCTAAAATAGCATTAAATCGACAAATTGAAGAAACTCTTTTCAGTTACTAAAATTATTTTAGTAAATAAATAATAAAACTGTTTTAATCAGAACAAACAAAAGATATTTTGATGACAATGCATGAATTCAGGTTCATTTTTAATAAATAAATTTAGAAACGTAGTTTGCCACCCGTTTTGCTGATAGAAATGTTTTTGACATTTAAATTTAGATGCAAACAGCAAGCACACGCTGTTTACAGAATCGGAGATATAAAAATTGGTGATGCATGGATTTATATTAAAATCTTTGTTTTTATGGGTTATGCTATTAGAATTTCTTCCATAACTTCTCAGAGATTTGAATACTTGCAACATCAATAAAAGGTAAGAGTTTAAATTGAAACACCCAACACGAAACTTGCATTGATTACGCTGTACTATAACAATAACAAAATCATACCTTTAAATTTAATGCAATAGCCACAAAACCCCCCCGACACAAGTCAATACACAACTTTGCATATGAACTATGGTTTTTAGTGTTTTGATAGTTAAACAATCTTTGGAAGATTTTAAGAAGCGCAATTTTCATCATTTAAAATCAAAGAAGTGCTCAATTTATTCAAGCAAATATAATAACCGAGTTTATTATTCTGTTTCAATTGCCAGTCCTAAGCAACCATCACACTTCCTTTGAAATATTAAATACGTAACTATTATACAATGAGTCAAAGTTGTTTAAAAACTAAGCCACTAAACTATTTTATTATTTTCATAACTAAACCATATTAAGCTAAAACTAACCTATTTTTATTAATAGTAAGAAAAACACAAAATAGAAACTTTTTCATGATTTTATGATACTTATAAAGTCAAAGTGTTTCATTCTTACTCTAAAATAGACACATTATTTTAGTTATGTTTCCTACAACTGCCTATTCAGTATACACTGACATATTTTTGTTTATTTTATGATACAATAAATAATTATTAACTTTATTATTGGTAACACCATATCCAAGTTCAGAAAAAATTGTTAATTTGGTGTAACAATTGTAAAAAGAAATCCAAAACAAGAAATTTAGAAACTGTAATAAGAATGATGTATTTCACTTGTTTCAAAATAATTTCAATTTATCACTTTAATATTACTTATTCGGACAAAAAATACGTTTTTTTTATATAAGTTCTTTTATAAATCTGATTCTCTAATGAAATCCAAAATCTTTCACTAGTATGGATTCTCGAATTTCAAATGTTAATTTAAAACTTGAAGCAAAACTATTTAGCTGAAATCATAATATCAAGGGTTTAAAGGTGTAAGAAGAAAAAAAACTGTTAAATGTTGACGGACAATTATATAAAAGAAAAGAATTAAAACTTTGTTTGCATTTAATTCAGGAGTGTAAAAAAATTGATAAATAGATAAATTTGATTGATTTGAAATTATCACAGAGAAACTTCATGCAAGACCAAAATAACATGGCGGAAAATGTATATGTTATTATTATCTTCGTTCGTATTTTATAGGATAAAAAAAATGTCAGGCAAAACTTTATTATTGTTGCAAAAAGATAAAAATTCAGTTCATTCAGTTAAGTTATATATACTTTAAAAACAAAATTGATTACTAAGTAGCCCAAATATGAAAATTTGAAATTGTCACAGAGAAACTACAAGACCAAAAATACATCACACGGAGGAAAATGTAATTGTTATTAATATCTTTGTTTGTATTTTATGGGATAAAAAAATGTTTCATGCAAAACTTTATTCCTGTTGTAAAAAGATAAAAATTCGGCTCAATCAGTTAAGTTATATATACTTAAGTTATATACGTTATATATATATTAAGTTATATATAGGTAAAAAAACCAAATTATTGCTAAATAGCAAAATTATGACAATTTTAATTTGTCAGAGTGAAATAGTAAAAGCAAAAATATACCGGCAGAAAATGTAATTTTTTTTATCATTGGTTTGTGAGTATCCAGAAAAAATATCGTGACAAAAAAATTATTCAAACCTAAAATTTCTTTGATTTAACAAGTTAAATGAAAAAAGAAAACTCAATTAGTCAAATACCAGAGGCGAAAATTCAAATTTGGAAAATGTATTGAGAAGAATAACTAAGTTTAAGAAAGGTCTCTTCAGAAAAGGTACTTCTTTTTGTATAAAGCTATTTGTTTTGAAAATTCGGTTTCAACATTTTTTAAAAACTAAACCCATCAAATTTTTAAAAGTTTTAATGTATATTTTAACATTGCTACCCACTATTTAACCCCTTCGAATATATTCATTTAAAACAGGATTCATACAGATTTTGAAAAATAAAAAAATAGTAGTTTTTTTAAAGGACTTTTTAACGAACTTTTGACTTTTTTTAAGGACCGTTTTATAAATTTGTAGAGACAAAGGATTCACTGCTTTCTTTCACATAAATTCACAATATTACATTTTAAGAATCAAAATAAAAAAAATAAGCAATTTAAATAGAATTTAATTTATAATTTGGGCATATATTTTCCCCCCTATGTCTAACGAAAGACTATCCATACTTGAAGTAAAAAGAAGGTAAGGTATAACTGGAAACAAGCAATTCCAAAGCAACTTTGAAAATAAAACCGCTTTACAAATCAAAGAGGGATTCAAACCGGAGAAATGGTAAAATAAGAAAATAACTCTATTCCAACAAATTTAGAGTATCTAAAAAAATTGCAATCGAAAATTAAGGACTCAAGTTGAAAAATAATGACTTTAAGGGGGTGGGGGGATTATTTAAGGATCTACCAAAAAAATAAATAGTTCTTAAGGACCATGCCGAACAATCCTATGATCAAAAATAAGAAAATAATTCTATTCCAACAAATTTAGAGTATCTAAAAAAATTGCAGTCGAAAATTAAGGACTCAAGTTGAAAAATAATGACTATAAGGGGGTGGGGGGCTTATTTAAGGATCTACCAAAAAAATAAATAGTTCTTAAGGACCATGCCGAACAATCCTGTGAAAACATCGTCACAAAAAAAATAAAAAGTCCCCACTCACCACATCCATGAGCAAAGTGGGCCGTCCGAACCCGACCGATGTCGTCCCTACATCGCCGGCCGCCGTCGTCCCCTTCACCATGTTCTTCGGCGACACCACCGTTTCTCCGCCGCCGTCCGTAGCGGACGTCGTGGTCGTCATGATGCGACAACAGCCCTCGAGTCAGTGTCGTCTCGCACTCGGAGGAGAAGGAGGCGTTTCCCCTGGCCACTCCCCGTTCGGGATCTCTCCTCCTCCGCCGCCGCCGTGCGACATGCGGGGTGACGTCACCGCTCGGACATTTGTGACGTCACTCGGGGGCGGAATTTTCACAGGTGGGACTGGATGACACTCGGGGGATGTCAGAAAGTTGCGCACCTGATGTTCTGACCGTGTTTTTTTTTTTTTTAGATGACAAGAGGTGTGTCGTTTGAGATGGCAATGGATGTAGTAGTAACTTGATTGCAGTTAGGTGTTTGGAGTCGGCACTTTAATATTCGGCTTGAAGAGATGACACTAGACGGACCTCTGGTACTTCAGTTTTATCATAGTACAGAATGGAAAATAAGACTTAAAATTCTGCAATTTTTATACGGCGTAGTCAGGCACTGAGAAATTTGGTTTCCGTTCACTAAAATCAGTGAAGTGACTTTAGGTGTAAACGCTTTTCCACGTGTGGTTTAAACTGAAAAAGCAGCAGTTATCTTTTAAAGCCTGGATAAATCAAGAATATAAAAGGCGACGATAATTATTGCTGATTACTCTGAAGAAGCCGGGACTTGTACCACGCAGACGGAACTTTTTTTTTCTTTTCTGTAGGGCAATTTTACCTTCAGTTAACAGAAAAAAGTGAAACAGAGATTGCTGTGTTTTATCGTTAATGTAAGATGCACAAACCAGTATTTACCACAAGCGTCAAGCGAAAAATAAAGTCATGAGATTCCATAGCAATTCGATCTTAGCAGAAAGACTTCAGCACGTAAACTGTAATCCAAAGGTATTCGATTCAGCAGGCCATACTTTTTCCAGAACTAGAAAAAAAGCCAACTTCAAATTACATCTTTTTGTTCACACAGGTCAAAACTATGAAGATACTTTCCTCCCCTTGAAGTCAACTTTCAATAAAAACACCACACACACACACACAAAACTTAAAAGTGAAACTTGGATCTCGCAAGTCAAAAACTGATTCAATCATCACCACATCACAAAATTCGCAGTCCGAGTCTTAACCATTAGGAAGAATCCGGTCAATTCATCTCACTTACTGGAACAATTATCCTTCGATGCAAACGAAGTCGGGGGGGGGGGGGGGGAAGACGGAGCAATTATTCTCCTCCGTTGCAAAAGCAGAGATGCTTCTTTCATCTGCTCCGCGTTCTCCACGTGCTTGCTGGGAAACGCGCGTGATTTCTCCCTCTGCCTTTTCCAATGAACAGAATCTCTTCTTCATTCACGCTACAGAGGAGAGAGAGAGAGAGAGAGGGGATAGGGTTGCCACATATGGCAGTGCAGCGCTGGAATTGAATTCGGTATCGGATACTTGGCGGGAGTTTCGAAATGCGGGTTTAGGGGTATTTCGTAGCTCAAAGCTACAGCGCTCTCTTTATTTGAAGGAATTTGTATCTAAATGTTTTTTCAATGAAAATTTTGTACACTACCTGGTTTAATGTTGAATTGCATCTCTTTGTATCAACGGACTGATTTTTTTACTTTCAATTACCTATATGCAGTGGTAGAAGTGGTGAAAAAAAAGTGGGGGGACGGCCATTAATTTGGTGACAAGTGCATCCCCCCCCCCCTCTTCTCCCATCTTCAACGACAAATTTTATAATTTCGTAACTTATAGTAAAAATATTAATTAGTAAAGAAATAATTTATAGTAAAAAAAATTCCAAATTTTATTGTTATTTTAATGAATATTCGGCGACTTAGTTTTTTTACTTGAAAATAAGCGATAAAGTTAAGTAATAATTCAATGTTATATACATAACTGTTTATTTAGATTTAAACAATACTTATAAATGTGCATACTGTCAAGAAATTAAATTCATAGAGAATTCTTAAAAGTTTTATTTTTTATTTTTAAATATAGCTAATTTTATATGTGACAAGAATTAATAGAAATTTAACTTAAAAGTTCCTCCAAAGTTAATAGCTGACCAAGCGTAGCAGTATTTGTAAATAAAAATACTGCTACCTTTATGCAAATTAGTATAATACATTTTTATAAAATAGTATGATACACCATAAATAGTTTTTTTTTTTTCAACATTTGAAAACTTGAAATCACTTTTTCTCAGTATCACTACATTTAAAGGTTAATGTTATTTTTCCTGAGTAGTTTTTAGGAGGATTGAATGCTTTTAAAAGTGGGGGGATGGATTTCAGTGGTTTTAAAAGTGGGGAGACGCATGGATATTTTCTTGAAAAGTGGGGGGACGCGTCACCCCGCGTCTACCCACACTTCTAGCACTGCCTATATGTATATAGGGCCTATATGTATACAATTACCTATACGTATACATAGGGCCTATATGTATACATAGGGCCTATATGTATACATAGGGCCTATATGTATACAATTACCTATATGTATACATAGGGCCTATATGTATACAATTACCTATACGTATACATAAGGCCTATATGTATACATAGGGCCTATATGTATACAATTACCTATATGTATACATAGGGCCTATATGTATACAATTACCTATACGTATACATAAGGCCTATATGTATACATAGGGCCTATATGTATACAATTACCTATATGTATACATAGGGCCTATATGTATACAATTACCTATACGTATACATAAGGCCTATCTGTATACATAGGGCCTATATGTATACAATTACCTATATGTATACATAGGGCCTATATGTATACAATTACCTATATGTATACATAGGGCAATAAAAGTATGGTATTTCTCCACGTTTTGGAACAGCCTGATTTCAAAAAATGTGACATAGAAAAATTTCTGTCTGTCTGTGGTCAGCATAACTCCCGAACAAACTGACCTACGATGTTCAAATTTAGTGTACGGATTGGTGATGGCACATTGACCTACCATTTAAGTTTTCGTCAAAATCGCTCATGCGCATAAGATAGTTGCCATTGAAAAAAAATCATGTTTTTCAGTAAATGCTAAAAAACGGCTCTAACGATTTTGTCCGAAATTCCCGTAAAAATTCTTTAATGGCGTAAAAAGTTGAAAAACAAATGTTTTTAACACAGAGTTATCATTCCTTGAGTATACCTCATCAACGATCGTTTTTTCTTCTTACCTCAGTTTCACTTTCAATAAAGGATAATATAAGGATTATAGAAAAATATATCGCCAAATTCTACAATTTTTTTTATGCAAAAATTTTCGCCAAAAATACCGCCAAACACGCCATTTTTATCTAAGTGAATGAAAATATGAAAACAGTAAATAACACCATTGCATGTCAAACTTCAATGCAATGATCAGTATTATAGTATAATTGATAGTTGCACGATGTTACACACCCCTAGTTGAAAGACGAATTAAGATATGCAAATACAGGCTAACACCTACCTTAGATCAAACGTCGTTTCCTCGGGTACTAAATACAACGCGTTGATATTTTATTTTATTTTATTTATTACTAGGGGGCTCCGCCCCCTGCTCGCTGACGCTCGCCAACCCCCTGAATTGCTATGCAATCCCCTTGACTCGCTTTGCTCGCCTCAAAATGAAGCATTTAAAATATGCCCTAGCAAAAAGCTATATCAACTGCATAATGCCATGAAATTGAAAACGTTTTGTTATTTATGAAAAGCCAGAATACTTGCCACGTCATTATCCTACGGCTATCAACACGCGTTAAGCAGGGACAGTGTGGTAGCGTAGTAGAAAGTTCTTGGAAAACAACAAAAATGAACAGTATCGTACATATATTTAAAAAAGATCGGTTATTTCATTGAACAATTACAAATTACGGGCTATCGTATGAAGCGCTAAAATAATTAAAGTTTTTATCAAAATTTCTTAATGAAGAAATCATATGTTCGCATAATCATTTTTGCGATACTTAGAAAATAAATTAAAACAGTGAAAGGCCAATTATCCGGCATTCAACAAACAGGAATTTTTTGAAAATCAAATTTGGCGAGAAAATTAGCCCTATTTCGCCAAAAGTTTTTTATTTATTTCCTATGAGATTTTGAAGTTGAGCGAGGGGTTTTATTCGTTATTTTGATAGTTTTCAATTTGTAATAGCTGAATTTGCACTGATTAGATATGAATATAGGTTCAGATTTACTGCACAATGCCTCTTAGCGACTTTTTGAAAGTTGGTGATTTGCAACCCGGCGTCCTCCGGAACATGCTCCAGCAGATAACTTTTCCGAAAAGTCTGGTTTTTCCGGAATTCCAATCCAAAAGAAATATACACATCTTGAATCTATTTATTCTTGCATCATCGTAACTATTAAATCAATACGTTTTAAATAGGCTATAATTTTATCTGTAGACTGTAATAAGGAAAACCAAAAATATAGCAAATCCAAGTTGTTGCTGTTGCCAGATGTATTAGTCAAATTTCAAAAGATATATTGTGATTGGCTGGATTGCTGAATTTGGGAATTTGTGCATAAAGTACATTTAGAAGATTTGTTTTAAGTCATGCCATTCTGCTCACAGAAATACAGCCGAATTTGGACGTTACGCAAGAGAATTATATATATAGATTATAAAGCACACTACAGAAAAAAATTAAATTTAAAGTGTACAAGGAATAGTACATTGCAAACAACAAATTTTGGAGGGATATGTACAAGAAATTACGATTTTTTCTTGAACATATCAGTTTCTATGTTTGCATGAACATTTCTAGTTTCAATTACCCACATGTATACATAGTACAGCATTCGGTCAAAAAAAAATAAAAAAATTTAAAAAATCTATTAGTTTTCATTCCTCCACGTTTTGAAACATCCCGATTTCAAAAAAGTGGTCCAGAAATTTTTTCTTTGTGCCTGTGGTCAGAATAATTCCCGAACGAATTGGCCTACGATGTTCAAATTTGGTGAGCGGGTTGTTGGTGGCCATAAGACCTACCATACAGGTTTTCGTCAAAATCGCGCATGCGCAAAAGGTTGAAATCCTGAAAAAATTATGTTTTTCAGCAATTGCCAAAAAAAAACGCTCAAACGGTTTTGATTAAAATATTTGCAGTAATGCCTCTTAAAGTGTTCTAATCGTAGCCATCTTCGAAATTCCCGTAGAAATGCGATAAAAGCATAAAAAAGGAGGTTGGTTGTTTTCAGATTATCAGTCGCCATCAGCAACACGAGGGCTATAATGCGCCGAAACATTCGTCATTTGACAAGCCAACATACATTTACAAACGCCCATGCCTAACATGGGACTCGGAACCCGCAACCTCGCGATCTAGAAGCTAGCACGCTAACCACTACACCGTTTGGTCGGCATAAAAAAGTTGAAAAACGATTGCCTTTAACACAAGAAATTGCCCATCAACGACTGATTTTTTGCTGTTTCACTCACAAAAAAGGACTATGTAAAGTTTACAGAATAAAATCGCCAATTTAGCCATCTTGGCCTCTCTCTCTCTCACCCTCTTTTTTCCCCCCTTCTAACCATGTAAAAATTATTGCCAAAAATATCGCCAAACTGGCTGTTTTCATTTGAGTGAGGAAAAATATGAAAACGGTAAATAACACCTTTATGAATTTTAATGCAACGGCCAATATTATAGTGTAATTGAAAGTTGTGCGATGTCCCACACCCCTAGTTTTATTGTCCGTTTTGCGAAGAACCATCGATGTGAATGGCAAACTCTTTGAAAGTGTGGTTATGTAAATGGCGGGTCATGTACGTAGCAACCTTCTTATTATAACATGCCTATTCTTCAATGTGGTTGTTTCTGGTAGTGTATATGTTGGGATACTTAGTGTGCTTCAATAAAGTAATTAAGGTATACATATACTTTAGGAATCTCGAAATTTGACTCAAGCCTGCGTTTTTGTTTTTTGTTTTTAAAATATTCCCGAATTCATTACCATTAAAATGATACCATTTTCTTACCGAGACTCAAATTACTTTTTAAATTACAGTAGGTTTTGTGAACCTGTTTTGTATCCCGTTCATTAGTGTAGTAAACTTTAAACGCGTTTTCTGAAGAATGACATTTTGGTGCTAATATGACTTTACGCCAACGGTCATAACTTCACAATAAATTATCCAATTTACAAAATTCTAATTTTGTTTTGTCGACAATAGTTGTGAATGTGTTTTCTATGGAGCATCTAATATATATTGGTATGAACAATTTTTGTATGCATATTTTAATCTTAATTTTTTGTTAAAAACTATGTATTTTTTAAAACTTTTTATTTAAAAACTTGTAATTAAACAAATATTGAAGCCAAATTCAAAATTCTCCATAGGAACATGAGTCAATAATATATCTTTTATTTGCAATAAAAATCATACCTCTAAGTTAATTACAAGTTTATTTATGCATGTTCTAATAATGTCCTAATTAGTCACTTTAATTGCAATTAGCTGATTAAAAAATTGACGGAAAAAGAAATTTTATACATAAAAATGCATTATTTTTAATTCTGATATACTTCCAAAAAGTTTGAAATTATAACCTAAAAATTAAAGGAAATCTTCTCAATTGTATATGTATACCTTAAGAGCTTTCAGTCAGAATTTAAAGGAAAGCATTTTCAAAAAGACTTTTTAAGCCTCTTAAGACATTAATACACCTTGACGGGTTAGATTTGGATAATTAAATTCAAAGCCAGGCAAATTCTGATATATTCTGAATTGTTATGTATGAAGAAAAGAGAAACGCATGAGCAAAAAAATATGCCAAAGACGATAATTTATTTTACTGATATTTTTTTCCCCTTTTTTTCAAACCAAACTAATTCTCACAAGATAGCCCAAGACATTTGCATCAAAACGTTTGGTATTTTGGTACAACAGGATTCTATTCAAGGATTACTCAATTAACCCATTAACGACCGTTAGCAAGAAAGCTCGCCAATCTAAATTTTAGTTTTTTCTTTGCTAATAAATTGCGATTGTGGGTTCCATTTAGTGTTTTTCAAAAATCATAAAAGTAATTTTCAAAAAAATCTGAAAAATTCAAAATAAGTAACCCGGAATCGAAAATTATGAAAAATGTTAATTTTGAGATTTTAATTGTTTCAAATAGAGGCTTTCGAGACGTTTATAGTGATATATAACACTTGGCAGCACGTATATTGGAAGTATCATCAGCATAGAGACGTATGGTGCAGGAATACTGTGAATTAAGGGGGCTTGTTTACTTTAAACTTGATTTACTCAGAATTATGTTTTTGGTTGGTTGGTTGTATTCAGATTATCTGGCGCCGTCATCAACACGAGGGCTATAATGCGCCGAAACATTCGTCATTAGACAAGCCAACATACATTTACAAACACCCATGCCTAACACGGGACTCAGAACCCGCAACCTCACGGTCTAGAAGCTAGCTCGATACCGTTTGGTCGGCACATATGGTGAAGGAATACGGTGAATTAAGGGTACTTGTTTACTTAAAACTTAATTTACTCAGAAGAATGTTTTTTATGTTTGATGTATCCTTTCTAAGTACCTATAAAAGATATTGGATTAAAAAATTTTGCAGTGACAAAATTAAACATTGTTTATTACTTTAACATGAGATTTTTCAAAAATATTGCCTAGTTTCTTAAAAAAGTAATTTTTTATTATAACATTACCAAAAAAAATGACAAAAAAAATATTTTTTAATGCTCCAAGTTCAAAAACTTTTTTTTATAGGTAAATACTTCTAAAAGCCCATGGCCGACCAAACGGTATAGTGGTTAGCGTGCTAGCTTCTAGACCGCGAGGTTGCGGGTTCGAGTCCCGTGTTAGGCATGGGTGTTTGTAAATGTATGTTGGCTTGTCTAATGACGAATGTTTCGGCGCATTATAGCCCTCGTGTTGAAGACGGCGCCAGATAACCTGAAAACACCCAATCTAAAAGCCCATGTTAAAGTAAGTAGCAATATTCAATGAATATTTCAGTGTTTAAATTTTATTTCTAGCTGTAATAGTCCCCAAGAAAAGGTACATCAAACATCAAAAACACAGTTCTCAGTAAATCAAGTTCAAAGTAAATAACCTTCTTTAATTCACAGTATTCCTGCATCATTTGACACTTTACGACGATACTTTCAAGGTTGACAAGGTTGGTTGTTTTCAGATTATCTGGCGCCGTCAGCAACACGAGAGCTATAATGCGCCGAAACATTCATCATTAGACAAGATAACATACATTTACAAACACCCATGCCTTACACGGGACTCGGAACCCGCAACTTCGTGGTCTAGAAGCTAGCACGCTAACCACTAAACCGTTTGATCGGCCAGGTATTGACAAGTGTTACATATCACTGTAAATATCATGCAAGCCGCTATTTGAAACAATTAAAATTTCAAAATCTACATTTTTCAAAATTTTCGATTTCGGGTTACCTTATATAAATCTAAATAAACAAGGCAAAAGTTGAAAACACTGACTATTTATCCATTTCAAAGTAGTCTTTAATGTGATAATTGTCACATTGGTACTATTAACAATTAAAATTACATTTCGTAGTTGCGTTTACGAAAATTTTATAGCCGACCAAACGGTACAGTGGTTAGCGTGCTAGCTTCTAGACCGCGAGGTTGCGGGTTCGAGTTCCGTATAAGGCATGGGTGTTTGTAAATGTATGTTGGCTTGTCTAATGACGAATGTTTCGGCGCATTATAGCCCTCGTGTTGCTGACGGCGACAGATAATTTGAAAACAACCAACCGAGATTATTTGTCACGATCCAGTGTGACCACAAAATTCAGGAAAAAAAGTCGCATCAATGAGTACTCTTATATGAAATTTTATTAAACAAAATATTTGTCACCCTATTCGGAGTTTTTTTTTTTTTTAAATATTATTCTATAATAAAGTACATGTTACCTTATTTTAAAGTCAACTTACTAAACGTATAATTACTAAAATTCTCAAACGTATAAGTAAAATTGCAATCACAATATTTCGAAAGGGGTAAATTTCATCACAATTAAATTAATTTAAAATAATAATAATAATCAACTATGTGGCAGATAGAATTGAAATTGGTCGTTTCTGAAAAAAGTGGATAAATAACAGCTGAAAAAACTACCGATATTTCAGTCTAAACTGCAGAGTTAAAATTGTAAGTGATTCTATTATTGCAACATTTATTACTAGTGAATAATTTCATTTCAAGAAAAAGTAAGTTTCTTGAAATCCAAGTCAACTAAAAAGTATCCCCAAATCAAACAGTTTATTAGGTAGTTTCTAAAAATTAAACATTATAAGTTTCCCCCAAATCAAATTTTTATTAGCAAACTTCTCCAAATTTAAGTTCCACCTAGTTTCAAGATAATACAAAAAAATAAGCATTTTTACCACGTACATAAAATCAAAAGATATAAAAAAAGAAATCGCCAAACAACAAAACCATTACAAAAAATCTTATTTCACACATGCCAAAAGAAACTTTCCAACCCTAACCAACCTAAGTCGGAAACAATAGTTTACGACACAACAATCTCCAAGCAGCTGGAAAAAAATCCACATCTACAGTAACCAACCAAGCCCGCAGGGTTACATATAACAACCCATTGTTCCGGCCGCATTTCACTTAATAAGCGCATCCGAAAAAAAAAAACTTCATCTGTCCGATAATTGGGCGGAGCCATCACCTGTTTTCTTACCTGCCGCAGTTTAACCAATTGGAGAGCAAAGGACAGCCCCGCCTCTCTATTTGCGACACCACGTGACAAGAGACAGCGACACACTGTCGTTCTGTCACGGCTTTTGCTTTCCGGCGGCCTATCAGATGCCGCATTTCGGCCGGACTGGTTGGGTGAGGAGAGCGGTAATTGGTCGAGGCGCAGTTGACAATCGGAGCCAAGTTGTCAAGTTGTCACTTGCCGACAACTTTTTTTGGCTTATGTGGACGATTGCTTGGCGACATTGGGCATAGAAATTGTTCTTGGTATGGAGGTTAGGAAGTTTAGGGTTTTAGAATTTAGAAGGGAAAAAAAAAAACACCTCATCAGTTCGGTGTCTGAAAATGCATGAACAGGGTTCCCACTCAAATCACAGAATGAAAATCAATGACTTTTCAATGACTTTTAAGGACCTAATTCAGGGGTTGCCAACCGGTGGTACGCGTACCACTGGTGGTACGCGGGAACGTTTCAGGTGGTACGGTGGTTTCAGGTGAACTAAAAAAAGGGTTTATTGATCTTACAGAAGATAGTTCCATGAAAGATTATTTTAAAGAGAAATCTTTAACTTCTGGATCGGATGTAAAACCGAGTACCCTTTAATCTTCCTGCAAGCTCTGCTATTTTTTATGCCATTTGTTACGAGTTACTTGTGTGAGAGTGGATTTTCTGAACTCTTGTACATAAAAAATAAACATAGAAGCAGAATAAGTGTTGAAGAGGACTTACGATTGAAGATAAGTTCCATTACTCCTAATGTTGATATTTTAATCACAGGCAAACAACAACAAGTTTCGCACTAAAGACTATAAAAGTATATTTTGTATGATGATTAATATTTTGCTGAGTTTGCACTAATTTTTTATTTGTATGTTTTTAGACCTATGGGTAATAAATAAAACTGTAAATTAATACCATTTTAATCTTTTTATTTCTCCTTTATTATAAGCATGTTATAAATAGACAAATATCTAACCATTAAATATGAAGTTTTCTCAGGAATTTAATTCAAAAAGCCTTTGAATACTTTTAGAAGAGTGAATATTATACGTTTATTAAAATATTTAGGTCTGGTGGTACGCAAAAATTTCTCAAAAAGTCAAGTGGTACGCAGGTGCAAAAAGGTTGGGAACCCCTGACCTAATTAATGTTTTTAAGGATCTTTGAAAATTTGTTTTCAGGCATCATGTCTATTTATAAAGGAAGTTCAATAGCATATTCTACCAAAAAAGTTACAAGTTGGTGGATGCGTAATACAAATATGTTGGAAAATTCTGATACGGTGGAGATAAGTGACGGTTAAGCGGGGATAGCAAGTCCGAGTTCTCTTTTTATAAATTTTGCAGTTGGCCACACAACATCTGCAAAAATTAAGGACTTTTAAGGACCTCTAAGCATTTTCAAGCACTTTCAAGGCCTTGAAAACAAGTTCAAAAGTATTAAGCACTTTTGATGACTTTCAATGACCGTGGGAAGCCTGATGAATAAATTGAATAAAAATTATTTTTTTCTAGTTCACGGGTAATATAGCCTTTGAAAAGTAAAACATAGGTATTTTTATAGGACTTTTTAATGACTTTTTGAGTTTTTTAAGGACCTCCATTTAAATTTGTTCCGACAAAAATTTATTGTTTTTTTACACATAAATTCAAACCATTACATAATAAGAATCAAATAATATTTTAAAAAAACTTATTTATAACCAGGGCAACTTTTTTTTTATGTGTGTTGAAAGTCCATCCACCCTTGAAGAAGTAAAAAGAAATTATATTAAGTCTTTAATAGAAATAAGGCGTTTGCAAGCAAAGGGTAAGATAAAACTGCTCCACCAATAAAATAGATGTTCAAACTGGAAGAAGTGAGAAATACAAATGGAATTTGGGATAGTTAAAAAAAAAGTTCCGAGCAAAAAACCCACAGAATTCGAAAATTAAGAACCCAAAATGAAAATGAGAATATAAGGGTCCTTTTATCAGAACCAAGATCACATCCAGATTTTTTCTTTTGGGGGGGAGGGGATGTGAAATTAAAATTATTAAAATAATGCCATTTGAAGTTGCAACTTTAAAAAAGCAAATCCTTTCCCCCCCCCTCCCCACATACACACAATACTAGCAATATTTCCAACCTCCAATATCTTCCTGAATAAATTTCGAAATTTAGGCTATACAAATATTTAAGTCCTAATTTAATGATAGTTCAAAAATTTCAAATTCAGAAGCAAAAAATTTAAATTGACAATTATTTTTTTCAATTTGCAGTACTAATTAGAAGAAATTTTTTAAACAGTTAACTATTTAATGCTGATATTAAAAGAACATTTTATTTTCTCTTCAAATTTTGTTAAATGACATCTATCGATACTAAATTAGGACACAATTTTATAAGAATTAAATAATTTGCCAGGCAATGTAGTCAGGAAAATATTGCTTTAAGTCGATAAGTAATTAGAAGTGTGAAACATCGCACAACTTTCAATTACAATATTACTGATGTGAATTCGTGTCATTTACTGTTTTTATATTTTCATCGTTCGTTTAGAAAAAATGGCCAGATTGGCGATATTTTTTTTTTGCGATAATTCTTGTATAGTCTTTTTAAAAAAAAAAAAAAAAAAAAAAAAAAAAAAAAAAAAAAAAAACCTCTACCGAAACGATGATTTTTGCGATATACTCTTCGGTAATTCTAATGCTATCCTTTCTTATAAGTGAAACTGAGGAGAGGAGAAAAAATGATCGTTGATAAGGTATGCCCAAGGAAAGAGAACTCTGTTTTAAAGGCATTTGTTTTTCAACTTTTTACGCCATTAAAGCATTTTTACGGGAATTTCGCGAGTGGGGACGTTCAGAACAACCTTAAGAGGCATTACCACAGCGATTCTGAACAAAATCGTTAGGATCATTTTTTAGCAATTACTGAAAAACATGATTTTTTCAATGGTAGCTACCTTATGCACATGCGCGATTTTGACGAAAACCTTAATGGTAGGTCTCTGTGCCTTCACCAACCCGCACACCAAATTTGAACATAATAGGTCAATTTGTTCGGGAGTTATGCTAACCACAGACAAACATTTTTAACTAAATCACTTTTTTGGAAACAGGATGTTACAAAGCGTGAAAAAAAATTTTTTTTTTTTTTTTTTTTTTTTGACCGAATGCTATACTTTCTTTTGTATACATATCCTTTGTATACATATGGGTTATTGAAAGTAAAAAGGCATAGTGATCAGTAATCTATTCGGCCTCATATATGAAATACAATATTTTCCAAATCACGTTGCCTGTCAGAATGTTTATTCATTACTTATCAAATTTTGTATTTTATCCAACAACAATAATATTTAGCTGATTAAGAATCAATAAAGTGAAGTTTTTTCTGGTACTTGCGAATTATCCTATCGATCGTTAGCGAACTTTTAACAGATGACAAAAAGTTCCGAGCCTCCTGGCCTCCTTGAAGGTCCGGTTTAGCTCGAACCAGCGTTGGGGCTTAAAGTGGAGAATATCTCATTTGGGAGGCGGGTCAGGCAACCGTCCGGATCGACCGTTTCGTCGGACTATGGAAAACCATTCGCCGAATTTTTTTGTCTCGTCGACGGAATAATACGTAGGTAGCTATTTATTTTACTACTAACCAGTTGGTTTAAACCTAATGTTTTTTTTCTTTTTAAAAAAAAAAACCATTTGGTTTTTTAATTTAAAGTTGTATTTTTATTTCTTTATTTACAACTAGATTTTTTAAATTATTTGATGTTGTAAATAACATCTACTTTTAACCAAAAGTTTTCTATTCAGTTTTTTAATTTAAAATTGTATTTTTATTTCTTTATTTACAACTAGATTTTTTTTAATTATTTGATGTTGTAAATAACATCTACTTTTAACCAAAAGTTTTCTATTCAATTTTTTAATTTAAAATTGTATTTTTATTTCTTTATTTACAACTAGATTTTTTAAATTATTTGATGTTGTAAATAACATCTACTTTTAACCAAAAGTTTTCTATTCAGTTTTTTAATTTAAAATTGTATTTTTATTTCTTTATTTACAACTAGATTTTTTTTAATTATTTGATGTTGTAAATAACATCTACTTTTAACCAAAAGTTTTCTATTCA
The DNA here is from genome assembly GCA_963978545.1 of Linyphia triangularis. Classification (NCBI taxonomy): domain Eukaryota; kingdom Metazoa; phylum Arthropoda; class Arachnida; order Araneae; family Linyphiidae; genus Linyphia; species Linyphia triangularis. Next base: position 8,288,688 of record OZ021723.1, on the reverse strand, counting down.
GTTTTTTAATTTAAAATTGTATTTTTATTTCTTTATTTACAACTAGATTTTTTTAATTATTTGATGTTGTAAATAACATCTACTTTTAACCAAAAGTTTTCTATTCAGTTTTTTAATTTAAAATTGTATTTTTATTTCTTTATTTACAACTAGATTTTTTTAATTATTTGATGTTGTAAATAACATCTACTTTTAACCAAAAGTTTTCTATTCAGTTTTTTAATTTAAAATTGTATTTTTATTTCTTTATTTACAACTAGATTTTTTTAATTATTTGATATTGTAAATAACATCTACTTTTAACGAAAAGTTTTCTATTCAGTTTTTTAATTTAAAATTGTATTTTTATTCCTTTATTTACAACTAGATTTCTTAAATTATTTGATGTTGTAAATGACATCTACTTTTAACCAAAAGTTTTCTATTCCAAAGATATCTTTTTCAAGAGAAATTTATTGAAAATGTATCAGTTATAGACAAATTATATTACAAAAACGGAGAATATTATCTTTCTTTTTGGAGTTGTGTACAACTGTTGCGTAAAAGACAGGAGCTAGAAAAAGCAATTTTTTTTAAATTTTTTTTTTTTATTCAAAATATTAAATACAAAATTTGTTTTAAATGGGACAAAGAAATACGAACTTAGTTTTCTTTCTATTTCGTATGTTTTTGTAAATGAAAAATTATACGAATACTGTAGGTACATTAAGTTCTAATCGATTTTTAAATAAATCTTGCATTTAAAGATTACCTATATTAATTTTTATATTTATTAAATATTATTATACTAAGTGATGTTAAGTTAAGGTGGGGTTTAGTATAGCTATGTGTACGTAAAAATTGAAATTCTGTACAGTGTTCCCACTCAAATCACAGAATGAAAATCACCGACTTTTCAATGACTTTTAAGGACCTAAATAATGTTTTTAAGGACCTTTGAAAATTTGTTTTCAGGCATCATATCTATATATAAAATTTTAAAGAAAATATATTATACCAGAAAATTTACAAGTTGGCGCATGCGAAATAAAATATGTCACAGAATTCTGATACAGTGCGGATAAGTGGTGGTCAGGCGGGAATAGAAAGTCTGAGTAGTATTTTTATAAAATTTGCGGTCGGCAGAACAGCCGCAAAAATTAAGGACTTTTAAGGACCTCTAAGCATTTTCAAAGACTTTTAAGCACCTCTAAGCATTTTCAAGTACTTTCAAGGCCTTGAAAACAAGTTCAAAAATATTAAGCACTTTTAATGACTTTCAATGACCGTGGGAACCCTGCTGTAACAGGTCAATTATTCAGAAACTCATCCAAATGAATTCTCTTACCATACAATATGACTCAAAGCTGTAAAATTACCAAGCAAAAAAAAAAACCAACAAAACACATCCACGAAATATAATTTAGATCCACAATCAAAACACACAAAAAGAAAGGAAAACACGACCCCGTCATGCGTAAAGGAAATAAAAATAAAATAAAAAAATTACCCCCACTTTACAAATAATTTCCCCCTCCCCGCACCCCTATGTAAGCACTTTGTCGCAAAGTGTGCTTCTCCTGGGTCCGCAAATGGGATTCGGGGAAGGGGGGGGGGGGGGGGGAGTCGAAATGGAACAATGCAGGGCGTTGGAATGTTTGTTCTGGTATCAACGACAACTACTTTGGGACTTCATTGTCAGAATGGAATAAAAAAAAAGAAAGAATACGTACCCCCCTCCCCCCCTATATGTACGCTCCGGCACTTTTTGCCCCTCTCTTGCGGCGACGTTTAAAAGCCGCCAATTGACCTTTTGGCTCCCATTCCATTTGACGTGGGGTTTGAAGTCAACGTGGTTAAATTGCTTGTCCGGAGATCTTTTGGAATAGGTGTCGCCAAAGGGGCGCCAAATCTATTTTTTCGTGCCAATTTTGAAAAGGTTATTTAGGAGTAAATTCCTTTGATTTATTTATAAATAGTTTAAAATCATTTCTATAACTTAAGCCTTTTTTAGTGTTGTTCTGCTTCAAGTGTTTGAGAAGCAAAAGTTATTTATTTATACAAAGTTTAAAATCCTTTCCAGAACTTAAGCCTTTTTTAGTGTTGTTCTGCTTCAAGTGTTTGAGAAGCAAAAATGATTTATTTATACAAAGTTTAAAATCCTTTCTAGAACTTAAGCCTTTTTTTAGTGTTGTTCTGCTTCAAATGTTTGAGAAGCAAAAATGATTTGTTTATACAAAGTTTAAAATCCATTCTAGAACTTAAGCCTTTTTTAGTGTTGTTCTGCTTCAAATGTTTGAGAAGCAAAAATGATTTGTTTATACAAAGTTTAAAATCCTTTCTAGAACTTAAGCCTTTTTTAGTGTTGTTCTGCTTCAAGTGTTTGAGAAGCAAAAATTTAAAATTGGAGTACAATAAATCTTTTTAGCAGAAGACAGAAAGGCTATTATGGAGCTAGATCATAGTTTTGTTATAGTAGAACATCGAATTGTAGAAATTATGGACAACCTTGGGAACAAAATATATAATTTACAGTTTAAGAGGACTTGGTACCACTTGTTTTCAGAAAAAATAATAAAAATATAAATTTTCTATTTTTTGCGTGTTTATGATCTTTGGAACCTTCGCCTTATTCTGGCAAGTTTTTGAGCTGATCCGATAACTGCAATTGCCGAGAAACTATATTTTTATGGAGAATTTAGCATTGCTGCAATAGCTCTTTTGATGTTTTGAACGTATTTTTCTCAGTTCGTGATTTTTGAAATTCCCACCTTACTCAAAATGCTAAAACTTCAGCAAATACGTATGAAATGATTTGAAATTTTGTGTGTCATTCTCAGTATCTATTTGACAAAAAAAAAAGGCATGGATTTTTGAATAAAATAAAAACTTTTTTTTTACAAATTTAAATGTTGAAAAATACCCGTTTTTTTACGCTTTTTTTACATATAGGTACAGTAATCGTCGTTTTTCTCGAAAACTATTGTACTAATTCTAAATCCGATGACTTAAAAGGTTAAAGTATATTACTAGGAACATTAAAAAAAAAAAAAAAAATGTGAAAAAAAAATATTGAAAAATGAAAAAGATAGAATTTAAAATTTGGTTAATTTTTTAAAAAATTTAAAATTTTTGAAAATTTAGAGCACTATGTGATTTTTTTTTTTAATAAAATTTAGTTTTAACTTAGTAATACTTCCAAATATGCAAAAATTATAATTTTATAGACTTAAATAAAAAAAAAAAAGATTGAAGGGTATCAAGTTCGCTTAATGTATTCATCAAACAGCTTAATATATTCATCATTTTTAATATGGAAATTAATTAAAAAAATCAATTATTAGTAAAGTGTAATATAAACAGTTTATCGTCAACTTGGGTACATTTTTGCTTCGAAAAATCGTCGAATAAGTTTTTTTTTTTTTTTAATTGATATTATTAGAATTGTTTATTTGTCAAAAAAAGTGTGCATTGAAGCAGCTTGGAGTAAAAATGGGGAATTTATAAAAATAGAACAGAATTTAAAATTTAAGAAACGTGCTATCTATGAAAAAGTCTTAGAAACAAACTAAGTGCTCAATAAGGTTCCCAGAATAAAAAAAAAGGGAGGGGGGGGGGGGGAAACACACACACATTAGAAAGGTTAATATTTTGTGCTGGTACGCCTTTATACACATTATGCTCAGTATATAAGGGCCCCAGATAATTTTCAAAACCTAAGTTTAAAATCGATTATTCGGAATCAAGTTTACCAATCTGAAACGTAATTCTTTTAACAATGGCCACCTGTACAAAGAGATGGGCTTACGTTATCAAATAGGAGACGGAAAATTTAATGAACACGCTTTCACACTCCTCATTTTGTGAACTAAGGACAATTGAGGACTTTTCGGAGTTTAAATTTTCAACAATTCCTAAAAAAATTAAAGTACAATTTTAGGAATTTCAGAGCGAATGCGACCCCTAGAACCCTGACAATAAAACAGCCGTACACGTTTTCACACTCCTCATTTTGTGAACTAAGGACAATTGAGGACTTTTCGGAGTTTAAATTTTCAACAATTCCTAAAAAAAAAATTAAAGTACAATTTTAGGAATTTCAGAGCGAATGCGACCCCTAGAACCCTGACAATAAAACAGCCGTACACGTTTTCACACTCCTCATTTTGTGAACTAAGGACAATTGAGGACTTTTCGGAGTTTAAAATTTTCAACAATTCCTAAAAAAAAAATTAAAGTACAATTTTAGGAATTTCAGAGCGAATGCGACCCCTAGAACCCTGACAATAAAACAGCCGTACACGTTTTCACACTCCTCATTTTGTGAACTAAGGACAATTGAGGACTTTTCGGAGTTTAATTTTTTTAGGAATTGTTGAAAAATTTAAAGTACAATTTTAGGAATTTCAGAGCGAATGCGACCCCTAGAACCCTGACAATAAAACAGCCGTACACGTTTTCACACTCCTCATTTTGTGAACTAAGGACAATTGAGGACTTTTCGGAGTTTAATTTTTTTAGGAATTGTTGAAAAATTTAAAGTACAATTTTAGGAATTTCAGAGCGAATGCGACCCCTAGAACCCTGACAATAAAACAGCCGTACACGTTTTCACACTCCTCATTTTGTGAACTAAGGACAATTGAGGACTTTTCGGAGTTTAATTTTTTTAGGAATTGTTGAAAAATTTAAAGTACAATTTTAGGAATTTCAGAGCGAATGCGACCCCTAGAACCCTGACAATAAAACAGCCGTACACGTTTTCACACTCCTCATTTTGTGAACTAAGGACAATTGAGGACTTTTCGGAGTTTAATTTTTTTAGGAATTGTTGAAAAATTTAAAGTACAATTTTAGGAATTTCAGAGCGAATGCGACCCCTAGAACCCTGACAATAAAACAGCCGTACACGTTTTCACACTCCTCATTTTGTGAACTAAGGACAATTGAGGACTTTTCGGAGTTTAAATTTTTCAACAATTCCTAAAAAAAAAAAAAAAAGTACAATTTTAGGAATTTCAGAGCGAATGCGACCCCTAGAACCCTGACAATAAAACAGCCGTAAATATCACCAAAATAGCGATAAGACGCCAAAAAAGATTACCCCACCCCAAACCAACCAGCATGTCGCACTACAATAAATCCAACACGTGCTGCCTATAAGACGATGGAGGCACCAGAAGACTTGACTTCTTTAACTGACACTAAATGCTCCACCCCCTCCCACCCCACTCCCTTATGTCCACACTAAAAAAAGAGCAAGCCACACACCGACGACAATCGAAAAAAAAAACTTTTTTTTTTTGGTTGAGTATTTTTTTAAGGCTCTCAATCTTTTGTGAGCTGCAAGAAATCCATTGGATGGCTTTTAACCTGTCTAACCCCCCCGTCAATCTTAAGTTTGATTGGATACAACAAGAAAATTGCACTTTCTAAAAGCAGTTTTTGGCGGACGGATGTAGTTTGACCGACTGATCAGGGGAGGGGGGGTGTCTTTCAAAATGGTATTGACGCAGTCGAGGGTTGCGATGGAAGAGAGAAAAAAAAAGTATTCTTTTGTTTCTTTCAAAATACTTCTGTTCAAAGATAGACATTGCATTTGAAATTTTTAACAAGTTAAAGGTTACCCAACTGAACAACAAATTCAACTCGTTAAAACTGTAAAAGTCAACCAATGAGGAACTTGCACAAGTGAGGAAAATGAATATTTTTTTTTGTATTTTCTAGTGTTATCCAACGAATATATTTGAGCAGTGCAATTATTTTTTTTATCTTTATGCTTTTAATTAATCAAAAATCGAGTTCGAACTCAAAGCAAAGATCACATGACCAAAAACGCATGAAAAAACCGTCACGTTCTTACGCATAGATTCCGTCGAAAATCCAAGGAGAAACATGGTCTAAAACAGGTTTTACACTGGTTCATCATCTGCGCGTTGACGTCACACGCAAAAGTAGCTTTTTCCCGCCAAATCGCAAAGTGAAAAACTAAATATTTTTTTTTTACCTATCTATCCGAGCTCAAATTTTTGAAAGAATGGTATTGAAGCAGTCGAGGGTTGCGATGGAAGAGAGAAAAAAAAAGTATTCTTTTGTTTCTTTCAAAATACTTCTGTTCAAAGATAGACATTGCATTTGAAATTTTTAACAAGTTAAAGGTTACCCAACTGAACAACAAATTCAACTCGTTAAAACTGTAAAAGTCAACCAATGAGGAACTTGCACAATTGAGGAAAATGAATATTTTTTTTTGTATTTTCTAGTGTTATCCAACGAATATATTTGAGCAGTGCAATTATTTTTTTATCTTTACGCTTTCAATTAATCAAAAATAGAGTTGGAAATTAGCCGAAATCAAAGCAAAAGTCAGGTGACCAAAAACGCATGAAAAAACAGTGACGTGGTTACGCAGAGATTAAGTCGCAAAACGAAGGAGAAACCACGTCTAAAACAGGTTTTAGACTGGTTCATTATCTGCGCGTTGACGTTTCACGCAAAAGTGGCTTTTTCCCGCCAAATCGTAAAGTGAAAAACTAAATATTTTTTTAACTATCTATCCGAGCTCAAATTTTTGAAAGAATGGTACTGTGTTTCATGATTTTTTTCTCTACTTTTATTTAAAAATAAAACCCCAAAACGTGAAAGTTCGTCGTTGTGCAACAGATCAACATATTGAAATTGTAAAAGTTAGCCAATGGACAATTCCAGAATTTTTTTTTTTTTTTTTTTTTTTTTTTTTTTTTAAATTCAATTTTAAATGTTTCGAAAAGGCTATAAGCACAAAAATTTCTGCTAACTACGCCTTTTTTTTAAATTTACAACCATGTTTTGGCGGGAGAAACGGCACATTCGGATCGAATTGAATGTAACGTCAATTAATTTCAAACAATTTGGCTTGAAATGCAGCAGCGGAAACCAGTTTTGTAAGTATCTCGCAAATAGCGCCAACCTATACGGAATATGGCAATGGTCTACCAAACCAACGCCAACTATTTGGCAGAAACCTCACGATAACCATAGAAACGGAAGGAAGTTTTGACGTCACAGCTATAGATGAGTGTTTTGATTGAACTGGTTTTGGCTCGGTTTTAAGATATTTTCTTTTCTTAATATTTAAATAAGTAATTTAAAAAAAAAAGCTTTTGTTTGAATATTTGGAATCAGGAAGAAATTCTTCATAAATATAAATTAATTTCAATCCTTTTTAAAAAATGCGGGAATTGTCCATTGGCGAACATTTTGTCGATAACAAAAAGTTCGCCAACGGTCAATGGGGTAATACGCAAGTACCATTTCCTACTACTTTACTGTAGTATAGAAGCTGAAAACCTACACATTTTGACACTTCAAAATTACCCGTATGATTTTGCATGTAATGAAAGACCTGTGTTAAAACCTCTGCAGCAGCTTTGATTAAATGAGTAGACACGTCGTCGATTGCAAAAAGTAGTCTCGTTCGATTGTCGGGCTGCCTGATGGTATTTTCTTGCTGGGTAAAATGTTTGATAAAATAATTAAAAAAAAAAAAAAAAAATCTAAATTGACAGATTTTTTTTTTTTTAACAAGGTGGCTTTAACTTAATGGGAGTTAATTAAATACATTCATAGTTTAAATGTTAGGCAACGGGAAATTAAACGTGTTGAAGAAGAGTCCTCTTTCGACAGATTGGAAAAAAAAAAAAAATATCAAACAATAAAATCGCAGCGAAAAGGTAAAAAAACAAAAATACATAGGTAGTATTCCAACGTAATACGACAAACCCACATTCGCCAATCCTTCTCTCTTTCTTCCAACAACACTTACAAATCTCTCAGCTTACATCTTCGACAACACCTCTTCCCTCTAAAAAAAAAAAAAAAAAAAAAAAAAAAATCAAAACCCAAAACTGCTTTCGTGACCATACACCAAAAGATGCCATGTTGCCTATCCACCTTCCCCCCCCCCCCACCTCAGAACATTTCAAGTTCCCCGCACGTACCTCAATACTCCCCCCCTCCCCAGAAAAATCAGTTCGTGCTTTCGTAAGAGAGAGAGAGAAAGAGCAGCAAGATTCGATAATGGGAACAGCTGGTGCCTAGAATTCCGTCATTGTTTTCCTGGGGGGTTATAAATGAGGAGAGCCCTTGCCCCTTGACGTCCAATGACAGAATTCCTCCCCCCCCCACCCCCCTTCCCCTCACGGTGGACCAAATTACTACGCAAGGCAGCCACTCGATTAGTAGTGATAAACAGAGGACGCTATAGTAAAACCTCTTCTTTCTGTAGAAAGAAGTATTTTGTTCCATTGACGTTTTCTCCTTTTTGAGGATGCTATTTTTAATCGGGTAGTCGTCCCTTGCTCGGGGAAACTGTCACGTGACTGCGGTCGTCTTTTGTCCAAGGCTTGTTGAGAAAGGAGGGGGTAGGTCTCGTAATTTTGTAACTGTTAGATCAAACGGCTCGGCTACGAGCCTCTATTTTGATGAATGTCGAAAAGGGGAGAAAATGCACTGATATCTTGAGAGGGGGATTTGTAAGGGGTTGGAAAAACTGTCACCTTAAATTGAGACATCTACCCCTTCCCCTTACAAATCCCACTCTCCTTAAGATTTCAGGGCATTTTCACAAATTTCGACATTCATCAAAATGGAGGCTTTGTAGCCGTGCAGCTTGGTGTGCGCCCAGCCTTAAGCTTTCTCAGTGCAATGTCAAATAATGCACTGCTTTGAAAGCATTTCAAATGGATATGGGCTGTAAAACTTCAGTGAAAATGCTGTAACTTAAAAAGCTAAAAATCATAAGCCATATTTCTGATTCGCCCTTAATAAAAAAAAATTACACATTTAAGTCATTTTGATTTCAAATCGAGTTTCAGTGTTAGACAACGAAGAAAACCTTCCATAAAGTGCCAATAGAGAAGATTACCCGCCCCCCCTTCCCCGCCACCAGTAAACCCGAAAAATCATTTGGGGAGTGAGACTTATCTTGAAACTAACCGTCAACGAGTCTATCTATAAAGTTCTAGCTCGATTGGATGATGACAAGTGGGTTAGGTTAATTTATCTTCGGAATGTGCAATTAGCGGGTGTAAAAACGATATTTTAGTGATGCATCACAAAACTTGAGAGAATACAAAGTCATCCACAAAGACTCTATCTGCGAAGTTTCAAATCGATTGCATGGCTACAAGAGGACCTTAGCCCTCCAAAGATTTCCACGTCACAAACAAACAAAATCGAAGGTTGGTTGGTTGTTTTCAGATTATCTGGCGCCGTCAGCAACACGAGGGCTATAATGCGCCGAAACATTCGTCATTAGACAAGCCAACATACATTTACAAACACCCATGCCTAACACGGGACTCAAACCCGCAACCTCGCGGTCTAGAAGCTAGCACGCTAACCACTATACCGTTTGGTTGGCCAAAATCGAAGGTAATATAAAGGACAAAAAAAAAAACCTAGCATTTCTTTAGTTATTGGATTGATTTTTTTATAGTACTGTAATCAAGCTTTTTGATGACAACAATTGCTCTCAAGGGACGAATTAGATAGTGCAGAAATTAGCAGCCAGAAGTAAAATGAGGATTCGACTAATATACAGTTGCTAACTTCAATACCAGCCATAAAAAAAAAATGACGTCAGGAAACTTACGAGGCACTATTCCCCTTCATCAACATAGCCTTGGCTTCCCTCATCCGGATGCAAATGATCTCCATCCTCCCCATTCATCCATAATCCCTTGATAGTCCCCACCAAAAGGGAAAATATACGAAGGAGGGAGTGGAGGGACTATTAATCACAAGATGTATTTCGTGTATAGTGACTGCAGGACGGTACACACCAGGACGGAACGTTTTTTTTTTTTTTTTTTTTTTTACGTATAAGCATCGTGACTAATGTAAAAATGGATGGTCGATCGGGATTCGTTTTAGGGAGTTCCAAGCTCAATTTTACTTCGAAAAAAATCTACGCTTACGATGTCCTATGATTTCAAAAGGTACTCAAGGAATTCTACGACACTAAACGGTACACCGACACGACAGCTACAAACACTAAAAACCACAACAACCAGTCCTTAAAGAGTGCAGTAGTTATTTGGCAAAGGACGCACCCACAACTTCCAATTACAATAGATAAAACTTCAAAACGTACGCCAATTTGGCGAGTTGGCTGATATTAATTACATTGGCCAAGAAAAACTCCGATTTGGCGATAATTATCATATTGTTCCTTTACTCTTACAATGTCCTATGATTTCAAAAGGTGCTCAAGGAATTCAACGACACTAAACGGTACACCGACACTACAGCTACAAACACTAAAAACCACAACAACCAGTCCTTAAAGAGTGCAGTAGTTATTTGGCAAAGGACGCACCCATAACTTCCAATTACAATAGATAAAACTTCAAAACGTACGCCAACTTGGCGAGTTGGCTGATATTAATTACATTGGCCAAGAAAAACTCCGATTTGGCGATAATTATCATATTGTTCCTTTACTCTTACAATGTCCTATGATTTCAAAAGGTGCTCAAGGAATTCAACGACACTAAACGGTACACCGACACTACAGCTACAAACACTAAAAACCACAACAACCAGTCCTTAAAGAGTGCAGTAGTTATTTGGCAAAGGACGCACCCATAACTTCCAATTACAATAGATAAAACTTCAAAACGTACGCCAACTTGGCGAGTTGGCTGATATTAATTACATTGGCCAAGAAAAACTCCGATTTGGCGATAATTATCATATTGTTCCTTTACTCTTACAATGTCCTATGATTTCAAAAGGTGCTCAAGGAATTCAACGACACTAAACGGTACACCGACACTACAGCTACAAACACTAAAAACCACAACAACCAGTCCTTAAAGAGTGCAGTAGTTATTTGGCAAAGGACGCACCCATAACTTCCAATTACAATAGATAAAACTTCAAAACGTACGCCAACTTGGCGAGTTGGCTGATATTAATTACATTGGCCAAGAAAAACTCCGATTTGGCGATAATTATCATATTGTTCCTTTACTCTTACAATGTCCTATGATTTCAAAAGGTGCTCAAGGAATTCAACGACACTAAACGGTACACCGACACTACAGCTACAAACACTAAAAACCACAACAACCAGTCCTTAAAGAGTGCAGTAGTTATTTGGCAAAGGACGCACCCACAACTTCCAATTACAATAGATAACAATTCAAAAAGTACCCCAACTTGGCGAGTTGGCTGATATTAATTTACATTGGCCAAGAAAAACTCCGATTTGGCGATAATTATCATATTGTTCCTTTACTCTTACAATGTCCTATGATTTCAAAAGGTGCTCAAGGAATTCTACGACACTAAACGGTACACCGAAACGACAGCTACAAACACTAAAAACCACAACAACCAGTCCTTAAAGAGTGCAGTAGTTATTTGGCAAAGGACGCACCCATAACTTCCAATTACAATAGATAAAAATTCAAAACGTACGCCAACTTGGCGAGTTGGCTGATATTAATTTACATTGGCCAAGAAAAACTCCAATTTGGCGATAATTATCATATAGTTCCTTTCAGGTAAGGAAATGGAGGAGGAACTGTTGCAATGCTCAAGAGAAGAGAGATTGCACAGTCAAATTCCGTTAACGCGAAACCGCTTAACAGGAAATTAAGTTTAACGCGAATTTAAAAGTTCTCCGAACGTAAAACTTAAAGTTAATTTATTCGCTTAACATGAAATTTGGTTAACGTGAACAATTTCGGCGGTCCCATCGACTTCGCGTTAACGGGGTTTGACTGTATATGTTCGTGTTTCATCTTTTTTTCGCCTTTATCGAAATTTTACGGAAGTTACACTGTGGCTATACTAAACTTCAACTTAACTAGACATCACTTAGACGGTAGATCGTGACAGTGCTGATAGGTATTTAATCCATTTTGGCGGCGTGAAAGCATAATGTTCGCCAAACCACAACCCTGTAGAGAACAAAAGGCTATAAGGTTTGGCGAGAATTATGTCTTCACTCCGCCAAAATGGATTAAACACCTATGAGCACTGTGACGATCTACCGTCTAAGTGATGTCTAGTTAAGTTCAAGTTTAGTATAGACATAGTTAAGTCGTTTTCTTTGTGAAGGAGGTAATGCATTCTGGGAGTGCTTTTTCCCCAAGAAGAAACTGCCCACATTTATTCCAAGTAGGAGAAAAACCTTAAACTGGAACTAGCCAGTCTTACAATCAACCCGAGATTATCCTCCGACCAAACGGTGTAGTGGTTAGCGTGCTAGCTTCTAGACCGCGAGGTTGCAGGTTTGAGTCCCGTGTTAGGCATGGGTGTTTGTAAATGTATGTTGGCTTGTCTAATGACGAATGTTTCGGCGCATTATAGCCCTCGTGTTGCTGACGGCGACAGATAATCTGAAAACAACCAACCGAGATTATCTGTCACGATCCAGTGTGACCACAAAATTCAGGAAAAAAAGTTCCCTGGAAAATTCCATGGTTCCCCTGATATATTTCTAAAAAAATCCCTGATTTTACGGCACACTTTTCTTCCAGTTACCCCAACTTTTCCAGATGTGCAGATCAAATAGAACATTTATGCCAAAGAGATAGTATGGCATTTTCTAAAAAATAGTTAAATAAATAGCAATGAAAAATATAGATTATACTGTAACATGAAACTTCTAATGATTACCACGAAAGCACCAAAATACGGATGAACAGTGAAACGTACCTTCAAAGCAAAAGAAAAATTCCCTGAAAAGAAAGATTTCCGCATTCTAATAATATTCTAGGACAAAAAAAAAAGGGGGGGGGGGGTAGCAGATAGTGTTCCTTTAAACTTATGCATTCGAAGATTTAACAATACGTATTACACAAACACAAAAATTAAGCCAGTGCATTCTTATAAATGTACCGTAAAATGGGGTGAATCGGAACACTTTTCAACTTTTAAAGTAAAAATCGGTTGTAATAAAATCGTTAAGGAACATATTTTTGACATTGAAATTTGGGTCTTGCCTTCTTCTTTGAGGATCAACCCAAAAAATGTTAAAAAATTAGGACTTTAATTTATTTTGAATTTTTTCATGGTGTTCCGATTCACCCCTTTCTGCGGGGTGAATCGGAACACTCGTTACAATTTATGTGTCTGATCTTATTTAAACGTTTACAGGGTGACAAAAAACAAGTAATAATGCATTGTGGCGAATAGGAACACAAAATTATCATAAAAAAAAATCATTTAATATGACGGATAAAATTTGTGTTTGTCAATTATTGTCAAAACAAATCATATGTTTGTAAGTGTATCAACTCATTCTCCTATAACTCATCCAAATAGTCTTTAAAATTAATAATATTTTTTAATCTACTTTATGTTTGCGCGCCGTACGACTGCAAATTCCTTAAAATATCTTGAGAAAGGAGAAAAGCATCATCATTTGTTTCAGAAAATCTCTTCGTTCATGGATGCTTTTTGCAAAACACACTTATATACCAATAATCTTGTGGGAATAAGACTCTGCTCATTTAGAGAAAAAAAACACTGGAACAATTGGGTTTCCTGCCATGCGGAAACTAGGCCCCTCTTCTGATATTTATTCAAGCCTGCAATCTTGATTACTATCTTGAAGGGAGTAATTAGACTCTTCATCAGTCGTTGAATCTTGAGTGGAACATAATCTTGCCAAAAACAGCTTTTTAATATCACTTTTCAAGTGTTTCGATTCACCCCGCAAATCTCAAAATCGAGACGAGGCCAAACATAAAAATTCGTAAAATAAAAAGTTTTTAAAACCAAGTTAAATTAAGTATGGCATGCTGATGTGAATGTATTTACTTATCTCAAAATTTATTAGTTAAGTCTATAACTGGTAGATGTTATTATCTAAGGCAGGGGTTCCCAACCTTTTTGCGCCTGGGTACCACTTGACTTTTTAAGAAATTTTGGCGTACCACCAGACCTAAATATTTAAATAAACGTATAATATTTACTCTTCTAAAAATGTGCAAAGGCTTTTCGAATTAAATTCCTGAGAAAACTTCATATTTAATGGTTAGATATTTGTTTATTTATAACATGCTTATAATAAAGAAGAAATAAAAATATTAAAATGGTATTAATTTACAGTTTTATTTATTACCCATAGGTCTAAAACCATACAAATAAAAAATTAGTACAAACTCAGCAAAAAATTAATCATCATACAAAATATACTTTTATAGTCTTTAGTGCGAAACTTGTTGTATCTATGCCTGTGATTAAAATATCAACATTAGAAGTAATGGAGCTTATCTTCAATCTTAAGTTCTCTTCAACACTTATTCTGCTTCTATGTTTATTTTTTATGTACAAGAGTTCGGAAAATCCACTCTCACACAAGTAACTCGTAACAAATGGCATAAAAAAATAGCAGAGCTTGCCAGAAGATCAAAGGGTACTCGGTTTTACATCCGAAACAGAAGTTAATTAAAGATTTCTCTTTAAAATAATCTTTCATGGAACTATCTTCTGTAAGATCGATAAAACTTTCTTTTAGTTCACCTGAAACCACAGTACCACCTGAAACGTCCCAGCGCACCACCAGTTGGGAACCCCTGAACTAAGGGATAAGTTTTGGAGAGGTTAAAACTCATTGGATTGTATACACCCTGTTTCAGAATTTAAAAACAAAAAAAAAAGGACAGTGTTAAAAACCCCACAAAACATGTTCCAAGATTCCATACATGTTGGCTAAATAAAAATATATATATAAATTAATAAAACTGCTTTATTTGTGTAAAATAATAATTTCTTTGTAATTTCATGAAGTTTCGTTCCTATTCACCCTATTTTACGGTAAACGACATACTTTTTAATCTCAGAAAAGACAATAAAAGATTCTGTTACAATAAAATAAAATTTAATAAACTTATATAACTCAAACCATTAATAAAAAAAACTATAGCGAAGATAATCCAAAATGATGACTATTCAATTGAATACATTTGATACCATTTTTTATGATGAATAAATTAATAGTCTGGCTCTAAAGAACCTAAAGCATGAAGAAAAAAGACAAATGAATCAATTTTATAACGTAGCAAGCTATAAAGAGGGGCGAATTTCACTTATCCTAAGCTAAACATTCAATTTAAAACTCATAAATACTTCAATAAAAGTGACTAATAAAAAAAAACAGCCAAGTGAATCGAACGCCAAAATTAGACAAAGATCTCACGATTCAACCCTTTCTTCAATATAAAGTTTAAAATTAAACTAAACATAGGCTTTCTGAGAAAATTGTTCACCTCAATTACATTCGAATCTTCTTTCAAGATTCGACGAAAAGAACAAGAAAAGAAAAAAAATGTCGCAGCTTTGACGCCCTTTTACGAATAAACAATTACATCTCCAACCCAGAATTTAAATTCCTCCAAAAGACCATTATAATTGACGTCATCCTATATTATTTAATCCTATCCTTCAGGAATAGGACTCACTATAAATGAAGCCTGCTGAAAATAGGTATACGGCCAAGTTCAATCACCCAAATGAAATCCATTCAATAGCATAATGTAAACACTAATCAAATTGTTCCTGATGGTCGTGCTTCAATTAAAGTTGAGATTTAATATTTTTTGTTTAGGTTGTTTCGATAGATTTCCCTTTGTCGTTCCTTTTTGGCGGTGTGGAGGATGTTCCAGCAATTCATACGTGCATCGCTGGGCAGAATAAATACACTTTAATAATCGCTGGTTTATTGAAGTCGATCGAAGGTGACGGGAGTTCAAAGACGGAAAAGATCAATGGAAGAACTTCTTGAAATAGTTTTTTTTTTTTTTTTTTAATTGGGAAAAAAATTAATCGCAATTAAAGTCATCCGTAATGGTGTGTTGACTTCGGTAATTTTTTTAAAATGTGAATTTTACCTATTAATAATTAAAATACTGAACTTTACAAGCGGTTGAGGGTCATTAGCAATAATGCGATTGCGTAATTAATGTAATGTAAAGTTTAGTTTCAAATCCGTAATTACGCTGTCCAGTGGTAAGTATAAACATTTTAGCATTAACGAATCTTGAGATAAAATACAAATCTCTTCCAAAAGTTTTAATTATAAAAAAATAAATAAAAAATGTCGCTATGAGAACAATAAATTGAAATTTTTATTTATGCTAAAAATTAAGTCTTCGACTATAATGTGCACGTCCTGGTTTTTGTCCTGGGGATATATTTTTCAATCGCATTAAGGGGGTATGGTACCGAAATTTCTTCAAAAATCCCAATTTTTTTTTTCTGATTTTAAAAAATAGTTCATACATTCCTGAAGAGAATGATGTTTTTATCTTATTCCTCCGGTGATTAGAACGCCACAAAATTACCTGTGATTTAAACATCACTAATAGGCGTAACACCTTGAAGCGTCTGCTTAAAGTGCGTTTTTCGAGCACTAGTGTCTTTCACAGATGTTGCATATTCAAATCGATATATCTCCAGAACCATTAACAATTGGCTATTCAAATTTTTGGAGCATATAATTTATATAGTTTTAAATATTTTGTCTTCACAGAATTTTATTTTTTTAATTCTGTTTTAAAATATAATTTTTAGCGTAAAAGATAACAAAAAAAAGCAAAAATTTCGATATTTTAACTTTGAGAATTTTTTTAATTTTTTTTAGTTCACCTATCAAAATTCTGTGAAGACAAAATTTTCTTTATATAATTATGTATTACAGAAAGCTTTCACTTTGAAATATTTTTTATTTTTTCTTGACTTATATCAAAATACGCAAACATCAATTCTCAAAGATATATAAATAGTATCTCATACATAAAATAAATTTTTGACGTATAAATATACATAAATAAAGTTTTTTTTATTTTCGGTACCGCACCCCCTTAACAGTGGAACAATTTATCCCATCATCCCATCAGTAATCAAATTACAACAAGATTATTTGAGGGCCTGAGAAGCAAAGGGGTCCAAATGACTTTTCCTAACTTTTGGAGAAAATACACTTCAAAGTTTTTTTATTTACATTAAATTTGTATGTAAATTATTTGCTGTTCAAATACTAACCTCTGGAATGAAAATATCCCCCCAAAAAAAACACTTTTGAAAAGTAGAAGAACCACCAACCTCAAAAACACAAAAATACTTCCTTGCAATAAAAAAATCATAAACATGATGAAAATTTTCAGCCACAAATACAGTGATATAAAAAATGGCCAACCTCTGATTAGAACTCTCGGTTGTTACTCGCTTAAGAATGTTTGCTCACTTAGTTTATTTTTAAAATTTAAGTTCCGCTCCCATAAAAATTTACGCTGCTTGAAAATTTGGAGTTTTGATGAAGTATACGTTTGAATGTGAAAAATAATATAAAATTTGAATAAACAATAATTGTATAATTCCAAGTTTACTACTGGAATACTAGATAAAAGTAAATAACCCCAATTGTATGGTATATATTTCTATTATAGACATTAAACCAGTTTATTATGATTATTTGTTTGTTTAAAACTTTAAATGTGACTTATTGGATGGTACTATTATAGTACAACTATCCAGACGCAATCCAGAAAATAAAGAAAAGGGCACCAATCTATTAATCAGTTCGCAAGATACTAAACAACTCATACTTTGTTTAATTAATTTGAAGTCACATAAAACTACAAATCCGTTCACAGCACTGACCCCCCCCCCCCTTCCCAAGACACAAAACACAACTATGGATTACCACTTTCGAACACGTCTACTTACATATAAAAAAAAAATCTCCAGTTCCTAAACTTTATTTTGAAAAAAAAAACAACAAAAAGATAAAAACTTCCAACCCAATATTTTGAATATCCCCATCCCAAGCGTGTTGCTTACACAACCGAAGCAGTAGCGTATAGTGGCGTGACACAGAAGACAGCCCCCTCCCCCCCCCCTTCTACTATCCCCCCCCAATCGGCAAAGCGATAATCGACACAACTTTCATCACCCCTACCCCCCCGAACCAAGGGCGACAATAATCGACGACAAATCAATCCTTTCACTCCTCCACACCAGAAAAGAGGACCCAACGACTCCCCACAGCACAAGGATACTTCAAAGATAAAAGTCGCTTCAGCTCGTAACTTTGCTCTTTTTTTTTTTCTCAAATAGAGAATTTTGCTAGAAAATGGTACTTGGAAAGATAGTTAAGGCGTCTTCTCACTTTAGGCACCTCGAAAATAGGCTATTTTCGCGATTTTTTTTCGAGGATTTTTGCAAACAATTATGGGATAAAATGGATCCTATATAATAAACGCATCTTTCAAGTACAAGAATTTTTTTTTTTTTGAACAATTATTATAATAAAACAGTAGCATCGAAAAACCCGTGTAGAAATGTAATGTTCGTGGCTTGTTGATGACATTTCGGAAACTATCCGGCCGATTGTCATGAAATTTGAATGACATATTCTTCATAGTTATGGCTATAGCGCATATCATCAGATTTTTGATATTCGCGAAAATAACAAAATGGCGCACGTTTTTCGAAAAAGTAAAAAAAAACGCGGCACTAAAAGGGTTAATAACCAACAGAAAATAAACGCTTTTAAGTTTACATTTTAATTAATATTTGACTTCTCTAACCACGGAGTTTATAAAAGTTTTAATGAATCGGCCACACATCGTTCCAATCAGTCAATCAGGGAGTAGTAAAACCGGTTCACACATCATTGTAGCGTATTCAATGACCTCAAGTAAGCCCTTGTCCCAATACATAAAAACCACCCAACTACAAAACTTACGAGTCACTCGCCCCTTCCCATCTTCTAACCTTAAGTCTCTCGAGTAGGTCAAGAAGTAAAAGAAAACCGGTTCACACATCGTTGTAGCGTATTCAATGACCTCAAGTAATATTGTCCCAATACATAAAAACCACCCAACTACAAAACTTACGAGTCACTCGCCTCTTCTCATCTTCTAACCTTAAGTCTCTCGCGTAGGCCAAGAAGTAAAAGAAAACCGGTTCACACATCATTGTAGCGTATTCAATGACCTCAAGTAAGATTGTCCCAATACATAAAAACCACCCAACTACAAAACTTACCGAGTCTCTCTCCCCATCTCATCTTCTAACCTTAAGTCTCTCGCGTAGGCCAAGAAGTAAAAGAAAACCGGTTCACACATCATTGTAGCGTATTCAATGACCTCAAGTAAGATTGTCCCAATACATAAAAACCACCCAACTACAAAACTTACGAGTCACTCGCCTCTTCTCATCTTCTAACCTTAAGTCTCTCGCGTAGGCCAAGAAGTAAAAGAAAACCGGTTCACACATCATTGTAGCGTATTCAATGACCTCAAGTAAGATTGTCCCAATACATAAAAACCACCCAACTACAAAACTTACGAGTCACTCGCCTCTTCTCATCTTCTAACCTTAAGTCTCTCGCGTAGGCCAAGAAGTAAAAGAAAACCGGTTCACACATCATTGTAGCGTATTCAATGACCTCAAGTAAGATTGTCCCAATACATAAAAACCACCCAACTACAAAACTTACGAGTCACTCGCCTCTTCTCATCTTCTAACCTTAAGTCTCTCGCGTAGGCCAAGAAGTAAAAGAAAACCGGTTCACACATCATTGTAGCGTATTCAATGACCTCAAGTAAGATTGTCCCAATACATAAAAACCACCCAACTACAAAACTTACCGAGTCTCTCTCCCCATCTCATCTTCTAACCTTAAGTCTCTCGCGTAGGCCAAGAAGTAAAAGAAAACCGGTTCACACATCGTTGTAGCGTATTCAATGACCTCAAGTAATATTGTCCCAAAATATAAAAACCACCCAACTACAAAACTTACGAGTCACTCGCCTCTTCTCATCTTCTAACCTTAAGTCTCTCGCGTAGGCCAAGAAGTAAAAGAAAACCGGTTCACACATCATTGTAGCGTATTCGATGACCTCAAGTAAACTTGTTCCAATACATAAAAACCACCCAACTACAAAACTTACGAGTCACTCGCCCCTTCCCATCTTCTAACCTTAAGTCTCTCGCGTAGGCCAAGAAGTAAAAGAAAACCGGTTCACACATCATTGTAGCGTATTCAATGACCTCAAGTAAGATTGTCCCAATACATAAAAACCACCCAACTACAAAACTTACGAGTCACTCGCCTCTTCTCATCTTCTAACCTTAAGTCTCTCGCGTAGGCCAAGAAGTAAAAGAAAACCGGTTCACACATCATTGTAGCGTATTCAATGACCTCAAGTAAGATTGTCCCAATACATAAAAACCACCCAACTACAAAACTTACGAGTCACTCGCCTCTTCTCATCTTCTAACCTTAAGTCTCTCGCGTAGGCCAAGAAGTAAAAGAAAACCGGTTCACACATCATTGTAGCGTATTCAATGACCTCAAGTAAGATTGTCCCAATACATAAAAACCACCCAACTACAAAACTTACGAGTCACTCGCCTCTTCTCATCTTCTAACCTTAAGTCTCTCGCGTAGGCCAAGAAGTAAAAGAAAACCGGTTCACACATCATTGTAGCGTATTCAATGACCTCAAGTAATATTGTCCCAATACATAAAAACCACCCAACTACAAAACTTACGAGTCACTCGCCTCTTCTCATCTTCTAACCTTAAGTCTCTCGCGTAGGCCAAGAAGTAAAAGAAAACCGGTTCACACATCATTGTAGCGTATTCAATGACCTCAAGTAAGATTGTCCCAATACATAAAAACCACCCAACTACAAAACTTACGAGTCACTCGCCTCTTCTCATCTTCTAACCTTAAGTCTCTCGCGTAGGCCAAGAAGTAAAAGAAAACCGGTTCACACATCATTGTAGCGTATTCAATGACCTCAAGTAAGATTGTCCCAATACATAAAAACCACCCAACTACAAAACTTACGAGTCACTCGCCTCTTCTCATCTTCTAACCTTAAGTCTCTCGCGTAGGCCAAGAAGTAAAAGAAAACCGGTTCACACATCATTGTAGCGTATTCAATGACCTCAAGTAAGATTGTCCCAATACATAAAAACCACCCAACTACAAAACTTACGAGTCACTCGCCTCTTCTCATCTTCTAACCTTAAGTCTCTCGCGTAGGCCAAGAAGTAAAAGAAAACCGGTTCACACATCATTGTAGCGTATTCAATGACCTCAAGTAAGATTGTCCCAATACATAAAAACCACCCAACTACAAAACTTACGAGTCACTCGCCTCTTCTCATCTTCTAACCTTAAGTCTCTCGCGTAGGCCAAGAAGTAAAAGAAAACCGGTTCACACATCATTGTAGCGTATTCAATGACCTCAAGTAAGATTGTCCCAATACATAAAAACCACCCAACTACAAAACTTACCGAGTCTCTCTCCCCATCTCATCTTCTAACCTTAAGTCTCTCGCGTAGGCCAAGAAGTAAAAGAAAACCGGTTCACACATCGTTGTAGCGTATTCAATGACCTCAAGTAATATTGTCCCAAAATATAAAAACCACCCAACTACAAAACTTACGAGTCACTCGCCTCTTCTCATCTTCTAACCTTAAGTCTCTCGCGTAGGCCAAGAAGTAAAAGAAAACCGGTTCACACATCATTGTAGCGTATTCGATGACCTCAAGTAAACTTGTTCCAATACATAAAAACCACCCAACTACAAAACTTACGAGTCACTCGCCCCTTCCCATCTTCTAACCTTAAGTCTCTCGCGTAGGCCAAGAAGTAAAAGAAAACCGGTTCACACATCATTGTAGCGTATTCAATGACCTCAAGTAAGATTGTCCCAATACATAAAAACCACCCAACTACAAAACTTACCGAGTCTCTCTCCCCATCTCATCTTCTAACCTTAAGTCTCTCGCGTAGGCCAAGAAGTAAAAGAAAACCGGTTCACACATCGTTGTAGCGTATTCAATGACCTCAAGTAATATTGTCCCAATACATAAAAACCACCCAACTACAAAACTTACGAGTCACTCGCCTCTTCTCATCTTCTAACCTTAAGTCTCTCGCGTAGGCCAAGAAGTAAAAGAAAACCGGTTCACACATCATTGTAGCGTATTCAATGACCTCAAGTAAGATTGTCCCAATACATAAAAACCACCCAACTACAAAACTTACCGAGTCTCTCTCCCCATCTCATCTTCTAACCTTAAGTCTCTCGCGTAGGCCAAGAAGTAAAAGAAAACCGGTTCACACATCATTGTAGCGTATTCAATGACCTCAAGTAAGATTGTCCCAATACATAAAAACCACCCAACTACAAAACTTACGAGTCACTCGCCTCTTCTCATCTTCTAACCTTAAGTCTCTCGCGTAGGCCAAGAAGTAAAAGAAAACCGGTTCACACATCATTGTAGCGTATTCAATGACCTCAAGTAAGATTGTCCCAATACATAAAAACCACCCAACTACAAAACTTACCGAGTCTCTCTCCCCATCTCATCTTCTAACCTTAAGTCTCTCGCGTAGGCCAAGAAGTAAAAGAAAACCGGTTCACACATCGTTGTAGCGTATTCAATGACCTCAAGTAATATTGTCCCAAAATATAAAAACCACCCAACTACAAAACTTACGAGTCACTCGCCTCTTCTCATCTTCTAACCTTAAGTCTCTCGCGTAGGCCAAGAAGTAAAAGAAAACCGGTTCACACATCATTGTAGCGTATTCGATGACCTCAAGTAAACTTGTTCCAATACATAAAAACCACCCAACTACAAAACTTACGAGTCACTCGCCCCTTCCCATCTTCTAACCTTAAGTCTCTCGCGTAGGCCAAGAAGTAAAAAGAAGGGGAGGAGAGAGGGGGGGGGGGGGTGAGTCTCAAAATGAGAAAAGTGTCATTATTTTATTCCCAAAATAAATGTGTGCTCCTAATGACTCGAGTAATGGGTCTCTCGGCCTCCCCCGATAAATCAATACGGTCCCCTCACTGTACAGAGGAGTGTCGTAGAAGAAATGGTTGTGTTGTGCCCCAGATGGTGACAGTTGTCGCCGATTTTCTCGATAGCGATAAGCGCTGCCGATTAGTCGCTAGGCCTGGTGGAAGAGGAAATTATTTCTCTTCTCCGATGCTTTTTGGATACGTCTTGAAAATGTTGTCAGCTTAAATGAATCAACTATTGTGGAAAAGGATCGACTCTGGAAATTGACAAAGTGAATATTTTGATGACCACTATAGAACAAAACAAACTATCTCGAAGGAAAAATTGCTTCAGCAATATAAGTAGTAGTATTCAAGAACATTATGAAGGTTTTGGACGTAGATATTTGGTCCTGCAATTTCTCGTTTAGAGCCTATTCCCCAAAAGTCGATAAGCGCTGCCGATTAGAAGAGGAAATTATTTCTCTTCTCTGATGCTTTTTGGATACGTCTTGAAGATGTTGTCAGCTTAAATAAATCAACTATTGTGAAAAAAGGTCGACTCTGCAAGGACAAGGAAAATTGACCAAGTGAATATTTTGATGACCACTATAGAACAAAACAAACTATCTCGAAGAAAAATTGTTTTCTAAACTGTTTTCGGAATTTTAAATACATAAAGAAAAAAAGTACATCGAAATAAATGTCAATACATTGTTTGAGAAATATTTGCTAAAAAGTTCGCAAAATTTTAATTACTTGAGGAAATAATGGAATAAGAATTTTTGTTATAACGAGTTTTATAAGTCAGAAGTTACCAAATATGTGTAATTTAATAAATCTGTAAGGTTATCGAGAAAGTACTGATACAAAATTGTTTGTATTCAATGGTTGTTATTTCAGTCAAGGAGTGTTTCACAAAGGATTTTTTTTCTAGATGGGTGCAAAGCCAACGAATGGTGTGCAAGACGGCATAAATTTTGCTTAAGCCCTTATTTTTAATACATGCAATTCATTTTATAATAAAATGTTAATAGGTACAATTATTTTTTTTGTGTACATTGATAAATATAAATATATATTATTGAAAGACACATGGGTTATTACTTTCAATCACCCAGATGTATACATAGGGTAATGAAAGTACAGTATTTGGTCAAAACAAAAATTTCATTTTTTTTTCTTCTTTCTTCTTTTCTTTTATTTCTCCACGTTTTGGAACATCTTTATCTCAAAAAAGTGATTTAGAAAATATGTCTGTCTCTGTGTATGTCTGTGTCTGTGTTCAGCACAACTCCCGAGCAAATTGACCTAGGATGTTCAAATTTGGTGTGCAGGTTAGCGATGATCATGAGACCGACCATTAAGGTTTTCGTCAAAATCGCGCATGCGCATAACGTAGCTGCCATTGAAAAAAATCATGTTTTTCAACTACTGCGAAAACCCAGGCTCCAACGATTTTGATCAAAACCGTAGTGGTAATGTCTCGTAAGGTGTTCTAAATATGCCCACTTCCGAAATTCCCGTAAAAATGCTTTAATGGTGTAAAAAGTTGAAAAACGAATGCCTTCAACACAGAGTTCTCTCTGCTTGAACACAGATCATCAACGATCTTTTTTTCTCCTCTTCCAAGTCTCACTTATAAGAAAGGATAATATAAGAATTATCGAAATGATGGGAAATATAAAAATGGTAAATGACACAAATCCACGTTAGTATTGGAGTGTAATTGAAAGTTGTGCTATGTTCCAAACCCTTAGTTTTTTAAGGGATTTCTATCGCTTTTTTCCTCTTTAAAAAAGGGAAAAGGGCCAAAGGGAAACAAGGGCATCCCAATTGACCCTCCCTAGTGGCACCAATGTGAAAATAGATCCCTTATTTGGCATAATGTGAAGCTAAAACTTGCATGAAGTGCACTGCAAAAAAAATCCCGTCAAATTTACGGTTTTAAACTGGCAGCTGGGTCGCCAGTTTAAAACCGTAAAAAATACGGAAACATTCCGTATTAAGTACGGTTTTTGACTGATTGCAACAGTATTTCCCCGTAAAATGAACGGAAACTTTCAGTAATAATTACGGTCATTCCGTACAAAATACAGTATTTCCCCGTAAAATGAACGGAAACTTTCAGTAATAATTACGGTCATTCCGTACAAAATACAGTTTTCTCCCGTAAAATAAACGGAAGCTTTTCGTATTAAAAACGGTTATTGACTGGTTGCTAACATTGATCCCCGTAAAATAAACGTAAACTTTCCGTATTAAATACGGTAATTTCATGCAAAATAATTTACTCCCGTAAAATAAATTAAAATTTCCCGTATTAAGTACGGTGATTCCATACAAAATGCAATTTCCACCTGTAAAATAAACAGAATTTCTGTGTTGAATAAGGTCAATTCCATATAAAATACAATTTCTCCCGTAAAGTACACGGAAACTTTCTGTAATAAATTTCATATAAAATACACAGAAATTTTTCTGTATAAGAAACAGTTTACCCCTATAAGCGAAGTTTTTCTTATACAAAAACTTCCAGTGACAAAAAAGGTTTACAAATGTAAGTGAACGGTTTGCTTTTGCAAAATATTAAGAAACTTTACATATTAAAAGTAGTTTACAATTGTAGATGGAAAAGCTTCTGCCACAAAATATATGATTAATTTTAGTATTAAACAGTTTACAATATCAAGGAGGCATTTGTGTTCTGCTAAAGGTTTTGTTAGTAATAATGACCATATTCAATGGATGAAAATCATAAAAATTAAAGTACGATTCTGTATCACAGCAAAATATTCTATGTCCCATTATAAATTAAAGCGAAAAAAATTTCCGAAGCAATAAGGTAATCCTTCAACATAAATAGAAAGGTAAAAAATATATCACAAAATGAGCATGTCACACAAAATAATTTATTAATAGCTATCAGTCTTTTCTTATATCAAACTATAATAATAAATTTATTTGGTTATCTATACTATGATTACCTAGACTTTCAATTTGATTAAAACATTAAAAAAATGCAATAATTTACTAACTTTCAAAATATTTTTTAACGCGACAGGATTTAAATGTATTTTATGACACTGTGTATTAAGTATTAAGTAAAAAAAATTAAATTTGATAAAAATATAATTTTATTTCAATACACATAATATAAGTATACATAATTATAAAATTTCAATACACACGAATGAAAAGTGGTTCAGATTACTTTATTTAATAAACAAAATATTAAAAATTTTCTAGGAAGTATCTAGGAATAATTAATCATATCATTCAATACAAGCTGCGGCAACTTTTAAAGCCATATGAAAGTCATTATTAATTTTTCAATTTAGAAAAATATGCAAAATATACGAAAAGGAAAAATTTAGATTGCAGAATGTACAAATTATTGAACACATCTAATAAATAATAATTTTAAAATTTCAATACACACGAATGAAAAATGTACAAATTATTAAACACATCTAATAAATATAAATTATAAAATTTCAATACACACGAATGTAAAGTGGTTCAGATTACTTTATTTAATAAACAAAATATTATTGAAGCATATCTAATAATTATTGAACACATCTAATAAATTTTCAAAGTTGACAGTATAAAAGTATACATAATTATAAAATTTCAATACACACGAATGAAAAGTGGTTCAGATTACTTTATTTAATAAACAAAATATAAAAATTTTCTAGGAAGTATCTAGGAATAATTAATCATATCCTTCAATACAAGCTGCGGCAACTTTTAAGGCCATATAAAAGTCATTATTATTTTTTCAGTTAAGAAAAATATGCAAAATATACGAAAAGGAAAAATTTAGATTGCGGAATGTACAAATTATTGAACACATCTAATAAATTTTCAAAATTGACCAATGCAAGTTATATCTGAATAATTATGACTCTACAAAATAACCATCTTATAAAATGTCCAATTTACCACAGTAAACATACTTAAGGTATTTAACTGCTGCTGGAGAGTCTGAAGAATCATTCTTTCACTTACTTCTGTGTGTGGGAGCGAGTTGCCTGTTGTTGTTGTTGCTAATCCTCACTGTCTGACGGAGTGAGACAAGATCCACGAGTTCGTTGACTAAAAGGTAGTCGAAGACTAGGAGAGGATTGCTAAAGCGACCCTCCTTAGAGAGTCCCATGTAATCCAAGAGGTGCTCAGGAGAGGCCTGATGATTTTGGCACTTGGTGCAGGTGGCGAAAGTTTTCCTGCCCTCGTTGAAAGTGAAGCACTTGATGTGACCGCTAGCAAGCCTTGATAGAACAGTTGCTCCCTCAATGTACAGTAGGTCATACAGACGGCTTTGGGGGACGTATTATGCTTTGGGGGACGTTCTCTTGGGCGTCTCTGGGACCCGTGGTTGTGGTAGAGCAGACCATGAATGCTACAGGGTATCGGAACATCATTGCGGTGACTGAGCCTTTGTCTGGATTCATACCCAGAAGCACCTGTGATACAGATCAAAATAAAGTTTTTAATATAAATCCTTTATATGCATTGGCAACTTTTATGTGCAATTACAACCAGTGTTTAAGCTTTTCAAATGCCACTAGCATAGCTCTGTTACAATACTAATGTCATAATTAGCATTCACAAAAGCAAAACTATTTTTAAAACAAACCTCAAATAGTAAATGAAATAAACACTTATATGTAAATGATAGCAGATTATCAAAACTACTATTAACGGGTGGCCACAAAATTTACGAAAATAAATTCCCTGATTTTACTGCAAACTTTTTATCCAATTTCCACAGCTTATTCAGAAGTGTAGACATCCTGATCAAATAGAACATGTATGCTAAAGAGATAACGTACCAATTTTTTAAAAATAGTTTTGGCGGTAATGAAAAGTTCAAATTATTCAGAAACATTAAAATTTCAACGATTACTGCCACAGTTCTCTGGGTAAATGGTGCCAAAATGTGGATGAACAGGGAAACGTGCCTTCAGAACAAAGAAAATTTCCCTGATTTTTGTGAAATTTAAAAAAATTTCCTGATTTTTTCCAGAATGAGAAAGTTTCCTGACATTTCCATTTTTCCAGGTTTTCTGGCCACTCTGTATTAGTGTCATTTAAGTATAGCACTTCTAACAAAGGTGAAACAAGCAAGTTCTTGTAAAACTTATCTTCCCACGGAACGTTGCAAGAAATAAAAATGTTTAATTCTAATTATAATACACTAAGTAAATTTATTCTAAAAGCACTACAATTTATTCCAACAGTATTCTCACTTCAAATAAATAGTGTTGTATTTGTCCCTAAATCCTATGTATAAAGCAGTGTTGAAGCTGCTGTACAAAATTTTTTCAGCAAAAAAGCTCAAGTCACAATTTTCATTTCAGCAAAATGCTAAAATGGTTACGAGCTACATCCCTCGAGATGTTTAATTTAACTCAATGAAAACACTTTCATTGAGTTAACACACAGCATTTTGTTAAAACAGCACCCACAGCTTAATCCCAGCAACAAAATAAAATAATCTCTATAGTTTACCTGAAAAGTGCAGAGAGCTTTCGAAGTCTTCAAGGCATTCAGCACAACTGGTAGTTTCTTTTGGAAAAATTCCAATAAACTGTACAAAATATGAAAAATATTGTAAAATTTATCATCCTTATGTACATATATTTACACTCGTGAAAAGAATCAAATGAACTAGCTAGCATGAAATCGTCTTTTAAAAACCTTATTTTAAAATATGGATCTGCACATCAGGTGGGTAGTCTAGGGATGGGATAAATCACCTTCAAAAATAAAATTTAAGTTTATCTCCTTAAAATAAAGACTCAATATTTCACACAACAATATTTCTCATTATATCATTAGGTCCATGGCGTTTAATGTTATAAGTGATAAAACGATAATTTGCAGAAGGAATGGATTAGAAATTCTCAATTACTACTATCCGTTAACGCTAAAAAAAGAAATTTATCGAAAGAAAATCTTTTTTCTTTGCTCACAAACGTAGGCTCATTTTTCAGCTACGTTTTTAAAGAATTTTACATTAATTCAAGTAACACATTTCATAAAATGAAGAGGTCTTTTAAACCCTGCATTGAAAGGCTATATCACCACACCAATGCTATAGTACTTGAAAACAGCAACATTTTAAGTATCTGTTTTGCGATTAATTCAATCCCAAAGATCACCAGCCCTTCCCTTACTTTTGCCAGTGACCAAGTACGATAACATTTATGACAGATGATCTTGTCTTGACAAGCAAGCTATATAATCTTGAGGAAGTCAAAGTCCTCAGTCAAAGGCGGTGGGTGCCATGTAAGAGACTGAATATGTTCCCAAGTGATTTCTAATGCAATCCCAACAGACTGATTTGAAACAATCGCAATGAAACTGATGTGTCTTTTGACTGAGACTTCACACAATGGAACAGATGTAGTAGGACATTTGGCGATAAAAAAAATCAAAACAAGATCAAAAACATGGTAACTGAATAAGTTAAAACATAAACAATAATAAAATCAAATTAAAATATAAGTAATAAAACCGTTATTACATAACTAAAGAGCACATTTCTAAATGATAGCCAATGCAGTTACTTAAACTTCATTTAGTTTTACAACTCTTACAAACTCGTGAAATATTACGTACAATATTCTATATCACACGCATATGTTTCAGAAATGCAATAAAACAACAATTGCTGTGTGTTTTCCCATTAAATAAAAGAATAACATTTTCTGATTCTGATGTAATTTTATGTACATACATTAATTTAGAATTTATTAGTAATGAACAAATTAATTGTATAATGAAAAGAAACTTACGAAGGAAGCCACTTTCTTTCAAAACAAAAATGCCATCCTCGCCGTTCGGCGTCTATTTTGAAGATGGTGTAATGCGCATGCGCAGAGAGCGATTTTTGGTGAATGACGGTTATTAACCGTAGTCTTGCCTGTGAAAACTGCTTTAAACCGTAAATTCAGGTTTACGGATTTAAATCGTTACAATTACTGGGAATTTCCGTATAAGTGACGGTTTTTTTTTACAGTGTGTCTTTAGCAAAACAACCCCGATTATTTTTCTTAGAAAGCAAATCACCGTTTAACATAATTGGAAATGAGGGCCTGAGAAGCAAAGGGGTCCAAGTGACTTTTCTTAACTTTTAAGAAAATACACTTTAAAAGTTTTTTAATTATATTAAATTTGTATGGAAATTATTTGCTGTTCAAATTCTAACCTTTAGTTTTCATAGAATTAACCCTTTGCACTCGTAATTATGCTTTAGAAAGTTAGCAAATAACTCGGAATTTTTTTTCCTGTTCAATCAAGATGAATTTTTTTTATGGAAATGTGTTCCAATTTAACTAGAAGGTTTACCATCCTTAAATCAAAATTTTTTAAATATAGCACCTGAATACACCCCTTGACCTAGGATAGGAATGTGGCCACATAATATTTTATTTTTCAACGTGCCAAAATAATGTATTGAAACTACTAAGAATACTTAAGTATATTACACTACACCGCATTTACCATTTGCATTCCGTTGTCCCTTCTTAGGGGACATCGTAATCTTGCATATCACTCGGATGTGCCCTCTCAGGGGACATTCAAGTTTATTAGTGATTACGGAAAATTAAATTTTTCCAGCACAACTTTTTAAGAAATACATGTTTCCCTGAAGTTTTCTCTTGAAATGGCACAAGAAATCAAATCAAAATATGGTAAAATTACCAAGATATATATAAAAAAAACATTTGAGCGGGGATTTGTGCCAAAAGAAACAACCTGAGAAGTGTTGGTTCACGACGGTCCGTGCACTTTTCTGCGCCATTTGAAAGGAGCGATAAGGAGACTGTCGATGGTTGGGTTTGTTGAAATTTACTGGCGCAAGGGCAACACTAGGGCTGAGCTGCTGGTAGCCGTCCAGAATGGTTCGGAGTGCAAAAGGTTAAAAATCTAAGAAATGTAATAATATGAACAAATTATATAAACAATATTTAGGGACGGAACGTAATGCAGCAACCTCCATCCAAAGCAAATCAACTTAGAAATACTTCGAACTGAAATGTTTTGGTTGAGTTATCACAGTTTGCCCAATACAGATGCGATGTCCCCTGTACGGGGACATACGAGCGCGATGGTAAAACGAGTGATGTCCCCCATACGGAAACATACGAGTGAAAAGGGTTAAGTATAAACTAGGGGGCTTCACCCCCTGCTCGCTAACGCTCGCCAACCCCCAAATGCCTCGTTGCGCTCGGATTGAGGGGCTTTGCCGCTCGAACTTGTGGTTAAAACATCTTGCTGCGCTTTGCCAGCCATAAAAAAGGTAACAAAATTTTTATAAACTTAATGTAAGGCCTAATAGAGAAAACACCCAAATTGCAAGTTTCATAATAGAAAGTTATACTATCCGCCAACATTCTGACTTAAAACTTCATTAGCTATGCCCTTACATTGAAGTCCCAATATCTTTTAATTATTCTGATAAAAAACAACGCGAGCTACACTCACCAATCCCTGAATGCCTCGCTTGGGTTGGTTTTTCTGGATAGAAATATTTCAAAATAATAATTACTCTAATACAAAAATGCTTCAGAAAAACAGAAAAAATCAACTTTGAAACGGAGAGTTTAAAAAGAGCTTTAAAATTAGCAACGGGTTTGTTGTTTACATACGTAAGGATGTTGCCATTCATATATTGAAAATCATTGAGGCTTTGTAGTAGCTTAATGATGAAAAATATTGAAATTTAACTAATTAATAAAGTGTTAATAAATTATTTTGGCACGTTTTGGCAAATCTACAGCTTATTTCCTTTAAAATGACACCTTGATCATTGAAATTGGTTTAGCAGTTTAGGCGGACGGACTAACCCCAAAAAACGTATTGCCTATTAAATATATAGATAAGAAACTTTAAAGTATATTTTCTCGAAAGTTAAGAAAAGTCATTTAGACCCCTTTGCTTTTCAGTCCCTCAAATAGCATACATATTTTTCTTATTAGAGTGAGATAAAATCGAGAGACTTAACACAGTTTTCCATGTTCGCTTTTTCTTAGTTTGATATAATTGTGAAATTGTTCGATATTGAAGCGATATTTTTAGACACACACACAATAATGATTCTCTAACCCCTTGAAATACGGCAATTAATTACATTGTGTTTTAACAAATTGACGATGGAATAAATAATGCTTTATATAGTGTAGATTTCTAAATTGAACACGTACAAGAATTTTACACAATTATATGGTTTTCGGTTCGACAACACATTTCAAATGGTTTTGTTGTTTTTGGGTTAAGAAAAACAAATGACTTTTAAATGAATTTGATGGAATATTAGCTCAAATATTAAAAAAAAAATCAATTTTAACTATTTAATAATTTTTCTAATATTAAAAAACACATTTGTATAAGTGACAATTCTAAATTTAATTATAACTTCAAATCATCACACCTCTAACAGACATTATATATGCCAAATAAATGCAAAGTAAAATGTCAAGTTCGCTTAACATTAACTTTTTTTTTTTAAAGAAAATCAAATCGACTGGAAAGGCTACTTAATAGTAAAAGTTTATCAATAACAAACAGGCAAAATGTTACTTTCAAACATTATTTTTATTTCTCATTTTCAAAATCAGCTTTCGCAAGAAGCAACCGTCATTCCAAAAATTAAGCAACACGGCTAAATTAGTTGGAAGGTTACAAGGACAAAAATGTTGACCGAGTGAAAATTGAAGCAAATTGTGAAGTATTCTATACATGGACCACACGAACAGAGTTGGCTCTATCAGTGTTCCCACTCAAATCACAGGATGAAAATCAATGACTTTTCAATGATTTTTAAGGACCTAATTAATATTTTTAAGGACCTAATTAATATTTTTAAGGACCTTTGAAAATTTGTTTTCAGGCATCATCTTGATATATAAATTTTTAATAAAGTATATTCTACCAAAAAAGTTACAAGTTGGTGGTTGCGTACAAATATGTCGGAAAATTCCGATACGTTGTGAATAAGTGGCGGTCACGCGGGGATAGCAAGTCCGAGTTGTGTTTTCATAAATTTTGCAGTTGGCCACACAACATCTGCAAAAATTAAGGACTTTTAAGCACCTCTAGGCATTTTCAAGCACTTTCAAGGCCTTGAAAACAAGTTCAAAAATATTAAGCACTTTTAATGACTTTCAATGACCGTGAACTTTTAATGACTTTCAATGACCAACCCTGCTCTATAAACTCACCCAACAGGGTTCCCACTCAAATCACAGGATGAAAATCAAGGACTTTTCAATGACTTTTAAGGACCTAAATAATGTTTTTAAGGACCTTTGAATTTTTTTTTTTCAGGCATCATATCTATATTTAAATTTTTAATAAAGTATCTTCTATCAAAAAAGTTAAAGTTGGTGGATGCGCAATACAAATATGTCGGAGAATTTCGATACGTTGTGAATAGGTGGCGGTCACGCGGGGATAGCAATTCCGAGTGGTATTTTTATTATTTTGAAATTTGGCACACAACATCCACAAAAATTAAAGACTTTTAAAGACCTCTAAGCATTTTCAAGGACTTTTAAGCACCTCTAGGCACTTTCAAGGCCTTGAAAACATGATCAAAAATATTAAGCGCTTTTAATGACCGTGGGAACCCTGCCTATAAACTATCAGAAATCACAGTTTCACGTAAATAATAATTAAAAAAAAAAATAAAAAAATTTATCCATAAAATGCAGCACTGCATCTAAAGCCGAGCTATGATATTTTTCATGGCATTCAGTTATGAATTCTTGTTTCCTCTGCGTTTATCTCAAAACCAGTGCTTGCCTTTTTGAAAGACGCTGATATCAGATAAATGTCAGAAAACGACGAAAATTGAATCTACCATCTTAAAACACAAAATTGAATCCCATTATTTTCCCTCTTTATATCATCTCCATAATAAAACTCTTCTATAATAACCTATCGATGGGATTTATTACTTCCTATATCGCAGTCTTTATTACAACCACCGAAAATAACCGCACCGATATAATTTATAATTACATTTCAAACATTTTTATTAAAAAAAAAGAAGATAATATTAATCTAAACCTGATAAACTAATAACACACACGTCACTTTAAAAAAAAAGACCCGATCTGAAATCTACTTTTAAATTACCGATGTTACATCAGTCGCATCGGAAAACGGCACCTTTAATAAATACACGAAATTAAATTCCACGGATATATCAATCGCTATAAGTTCAACTCTTTTTCTTTCCGGACTTTTAATACCAAGTTTATTCACTCCTATCGGACCATTGTCAAGCCTTGCAAAATGATAGGATGTGCAAGAAAAAGGACACTAAAGAACATATTTCCACGTTTGTACCAAGAGTTCACTGGATTCCACCGCTGAGGCGATCCACCACTTTGTCGGCAGAACTGATTTCTCCATTTCCATATAACTTTATTTAACTATCATTATTATTACTTTTTTTATTCTTAAGTCGGAGGATTTCTGCAGCGAACAGCAATTAATGACCCGTTCGTGCGAAAAAGTCGAGGTCGGCAAAAGGGTTTTTTTGTGGGGCGTTGAACATGGTATCTCCGTCCGTGGTATCTCTGTTAAAAAAAAGAACGCACTTGACATTGCGTTTTCGGGAAAATAATGACTTTTTGGTGTTTTGCGGTCTGAAAAACAATAGAGCGCGGGTCGGCTTGCACTTTTAGGTTTGTCGATCTCAATTAAGTGGTTTCTTCGGCGCGTGCGAAATGATCGGATTTCTTCGGAATGCTCGATTCGCTTCATTGTGTTACCGACTTTTTTTTTTTGCCATTGTGAAAGAGATGAAAGGGGTCGAATTTGAAGAGTTTAAGAGGAAGAAGTAATTGAGTTGAGATGAGCCACAATAATTTCTTCGGAACGATATACAGACGTATATATTTTAAAAGAGGAAGGGGGGGGGGGGGGGAGGGATCACCTGCATCTTCTAAATCGCTAATTTTTTTTTTTTTTTTTCTTTTTCTTTTTTTTCTTTTCCCGTTCAGATTTAAAAATTAAAGTTTCAGACAACTGTTCACTGCTCATTTGAGGAATCCCATAATTCCGTCCAACTCTGTGATATCAAGACAAACTTATAGACAGAGAGGCGACTGCAATTTTTGGACCTCATCTAACATCATTCTGAATTTCTTATAGAAATTAGAGAAAAGTGAGTAGATTACGAATCAACTGGTCTGCCGTGGCTAAAATGGCCGAAACTGGTCAAAAATCGACTTTTAATAAGTTGAAATAAATCCGATTGCCAAATGCGCCATAACTTGCCGAATAATGAGCATTTTTTTATTTTATTTGGTAACCCTCACTCTTCAATTTTCAATTAAGGCGGATGCATGCAATTCGGATGTGTGGCTATGGCTTACTTGCATCTTTCATAAATGAGTCGAATTGGCAATAAACATTACGTCACGGATGACGTGAGTGATGTCGCCAATTCGGCTTACTTTTAAAAGATACAAGTTTTCCGAGCCAGAGATCAAAAATCGTTTGCGCTTTTTTCTCTCATTGAAAATCAAAATGAAGTGGGTTGCCACATGAATAAGTTTGTTCTATTTTCGGCAAGTTATGACATATTTGGCAATCGGATTTTAGTTCAACTCATTCCAAGTCGATTATTGATCAGTTTCGGCCATTTTTGCCACGGCAGACCAGTGAATTTCTAATCTACTCACTTTTCCCCAATTTCTATAAAAAAAAATTCAGAATGAGGTTCGATGGGGTCCAAAAATTGCAGTCGCCTCTCGGACTATTATCCACTGGTGAGTACGGTTCTTAGGAGGAAGTAACAGGAAGGATCATTCCCTATACTCGATATGCCGACCAAACTGTATAGTGGTTAGCGTGCTAGCTTCTAGACCGCGAGGTTGCGGGTTCCGAGTCCATTGTTAGGCATGGGTGTTTGTAAATGTATGTTGGCTTGTCTAATGACGAATGTTCCGGCGCATTATAGCCCTCGTGTTGCTGACGGCGCCAGATAATCTGAATACAGCCAACCAACCCTATACTCGATATGTTATAATCCTCTAGCTCAGTGCATTTAGAAACTACTTTGTATAAAACTTTGAAATTTAGCGAGTAGGTACTGAAACGAGCACTTAAAGAAATGACATAAATTAAAAACTCGAAAATAGCGTCAAATATATTTTATGTTATATTTGAAGTCCTTACGTCAATGTCTATGCAGTGGCTCCCTCTGCAGTAGTCTTTTGCTTTTTTAAAATTTTCCATTCACAAAATAAAATATGTTCAACGCGATTTTCGAGTTCTGAATTTATGTCATTTCTGTTCATTTTCGTACTTACTCACTAAATTTCAAAGTGTCTTATACAAAGTAGTTTCAAAATAAACTGGCCTACAAGATTGCAAACATGGCGAGTATAGGGAATGATATTTACAATACTACAAGGCGAGACCGAAAAGTAAGGTGACTGATGTCATAATAATCGCTGTATTATTATATTTGCAGATAAATACATCACTGTCCTTCAAAGTAGTTCCCGCCGTCTACAATACACTTCTGACAACGTTCATACAAGTTCTTGAAACTTCTGAAAAAGTCCTCCTTTGAGACTGTCTTAAATTCCTTGGTAACAGCAGCTTGAATGTCTGAGATGCTTGAAAATCGGTTTCCCATCAGTGTCAATTTCAGTCGCAGAAAGAGGAAAAAATCTGTTGGCGCTAGATATGGGTAAGAAGGAGGGTGTAATACTAGTATTACACCCACCTTATTTCCCCTCTTTCCACTACTGAAATTGGCACTGAAGGGAAATCGATTTTCAAGCATCTCAGACATTCAAGCAGCTGTTACTAAGGAACTTAACTCCGACCAGACGGTACAGTGGTTAGCGTGCAAGCTTTTAGACCGCGAGGTTGCGGGTTCCGAGTCCCGTGTTAGGCATGGGTGTTTGTAAATGTGTGTTGGCTTGTCTAATGACGAATTTTTCGGCGCATTATAGCCCTCGTGTTGCTGACGGCGCCAGAAAATCTGAAAACAACCAACCAACTTGATTGAACGCTTACTTGTTAATAAATGTGTGTGTTATTTTTATTAATGATTTAAAATTTTGTGGAAATATCAAATGAAATCGTATCAGGAACTTTGTGAATGAATTGGAATACATATTTTTAATGTTTGTTTGTATAACCCTTGAGTCTAAATCTTTAAATTCAGTCTTTGAAGTAAAATATCATACTTTATCATACAAACAACCAACCAAGGAACTTAAGACAATCTCAAAGGAGGATTTTTTCAGAAGTTTCACGAACTTGTATGAATGTTGTCAGAAGTGTATTGTAGACGGCGTTAGCTACTTTGAAGGACAGTGATGTATTTATCTGCAAATATAATAATACAGCGATTATTATGACATCAGTCACCTTACTTTTCGGTCTCACCTTGTATATTTAACGCTATTTTCGAGTTCTTAATTTATGTCATTTCGTTAAGTGTTCATTTTCGTACTTACTCACTAAATTTCAAGGTCTTATACAAAGTAGTTTCTAAATGAACTGGCCTACAAGATTGCAAACATGGCGAGTATAGGGAATGATCTTTACTATACTAGAAGACAACCTGACTTGAGTTCACTCAATACTTTACAACCATAGGGGAACCGGTTCCTACAGCGTATTCTGCGAGCTCAATTCATCCTGTCTTCTATACTAAACTTCAACTTAACTAGACATCACTTAGACGGTAGATCGTGACAGTGCTCATAGGTATTTAATCCATTTTGGCGGAGTGAAGACATAATTCTCGCCAAACCTTATAGCCTTTTGTTCTCTACAGGGTTGTGGTTTGGCGAACATTATGCTTTCACGCCGCCAAAATGGATTAAATACCTATGAGCACTGTCACGATCTACCGTCTAAGTGATGTCTAGTTAAGTTGAAGTTTAGTATAGTATAGGAGTTTCCCTTAAACACACACTTTTAAGACCCCCTAATGCTATACGAAGTGATTCAATTCCATTCGATTCTTTTTTCTAAGTAAAGGCCTTATCATAAAGAGCCACTCGAGTGGCGAACGCGCGCCACCGCTTCAATCACTCAGTCGAGCCACTCGCAGCGAAACATGCTATCCTATTGAACTTATCATACTGTTACGAATTTCTGTATGTTTTTAGATATTTCGTAGTATTAACTATGTAAAAAGAAAAATGTATGTACATTTCGCAT
Organism: Linyphia triangularis; assembly: GCA_963978545.1. Taxonomy (NCBI): domain Eukaryota; kingdom Metazoa; phylum Arthropoda; class Arachnida; order Araneae; family Linyphiidae; genus Linyphia; species Linyphia triangularis. Next base: position 8,250,674 of record OZ021723.1, on the reverse strand, counting down.
AAGGCAGTGCAAGAGATTGTCTTTACTTCGCTTTCCTGCAATGCGTCTCCTAATGCTTGATAACGAGTTCTACAGGGATAATGCTGGAAAGCAAGTTTTACAAGGAGAAGACCATTTAACATTGTGGTTAATGGCAATCTCGCCAAGTTGGCGAGATAGAGCCAAATTGGCGACGGTTTTGGCGACTAATTTTTGTCGCCAAATACGATGAGAATTCGCCAAATGTCGCCGAACTTGGCGACCATTTGGTGACACTTTCGGTCCCCATGTACCTGTATACGGCTTTTCGACTACGATCTGGAAAGTTCTCCAAATTTTGTATCTTTAGAAGATTCGCCTTCTTATACAAGACTAAGAGAGAGGGTGATGGAGTTAGTGAGTTAGTTAGTTGTCTCTCAGCGAGCATTCAGAGTAGTTCCGAAAAGTGAGCTGTATTGCATTGTCTTTTGCGTCGATTTCAGCAGTTGTGTATCTAGTTTTTAACCGCTGTTTGTGCTCCATTGTTGTGTAAAGAGCTGTATTGAGTCAATTAGAACGTGAAGTTCTGGAGTTGTACAAGAATCTGAGAAGAGTTATATCGGAATAAATCTCTTCCAAGTTTTAATCTGCTTTGGTTTAAAGTCTTTCGAACCCATCCACGCAACAATATTGAGCCACTGAAGTGGCCAAAAGCGGTGGGGCGCGTTCGCTATTTGAGGGGCTCTGTATAATAAAGCCCTAGGTCTACAACCTCAAAGAATCGAATTATTACTGAAAACTCAAAAGTCGGCAAAATTTGACTTTCGGTGTTCATTCCCAAATAAACGGTTCAAGTACGCATTAGCATAATATCGCGTGATAGAAATTATTCCCCTCTTTATCTAAAATCTAATTTAGTTCCTCAGTGGTCCAGCGGGAGACGTGCGAATTGTCACGTACACCAGCAATCACTAAGAATGGATACAAATAAGAGCAAGCAAGCTTAAGTTGCATTTAATAGTACAAGACAGACTTCCTTAAACCAAGGTTAACATAATTTTGGTAAAACAGTCCTGTGTCTGATAATCTCATGTTCGTAATTAGCTTATCTTTTGTCCTTGAGGACTACATTTTCTAATGCTATGCGAGCCATATTTCAGATTTTGTGATAGCATGCGACTCAAATGTGCTTTATGCATGCAAAAAAAGATTAGTTACCTATATAGGTATATTTTATTTAAATTTGTGAGCAAATATTACTTTGCAATAAGGAAAGTAGTATCTGGGTTAAAAAAAAAATATTGTTATGAATATTTGTATATTTGTAAATGTTTCGTAGTGTTAATTTTGTAAATAGTAAAATTTATGTACATTTCGCATAAGGCAGTGCAATAGTTCGTCGTTAGTTTGCTTCCCCGCAATGTGTCTTAATGCTTGATAACGAGTTTTACAGAGGTAACGCTGGGAAGCGAGATTTACAAGGAGCAGGGCATTTAACATTATGGTAATGGCAATCTCGCCAAATTGGCGAGATAGAGCCAAGTTGGCGACGGTTTTGGCGACTAATTTTTGTAGCCAAATTTGGCAACATTTTCGGTCCCCATGTACATGTATAGGACTTTTCGACTACGATCTGGAAAGTTCTCCAAATATAAAAACCTCTAGAAATTTCAAGAAGGTTTGACTTCTATATAAGGCCGGCCGTGAGTTGAGTCCGTGATTTTGAGTCACTGAGTTACATGACTGGTGAGTTGACTGGTATTACTGGGTTGAGATACTGAGTCTCAGTGAGCATTCAGAGTAGTTCGAAAGCGAACTGTATTGCATTGTCCTTTTGCGGCGATTTAGCAGTTGTGTGTCAAGTTTAACTGCTGTTTGTGCTATATTGTTGTGTATAGAGCTGTATTGAGTCTACTAGAACGAGAAGTTCTGGAGTTGTAAAAGGAATCTATGAAGAGTTATAGTGGAATAAACTTCTACAAGTTTTGATCTGCTTTGGCTTCAAATCTTGCGAACCCATCCACGCAACAATATTAATTTTTGTTTCATTTAAAATTATTGAAGCTAAGCCTACATTAATAATTTAAAATAACTTTGTCTCACGAACATAATTTTTTAGGTATTGAAAAATAGAAACAGTTCATAAATGCAGCTCTTTTCAGTGATGGATTCCTACCAAAACCAATTATTTACTATTGTAGGATATAAAACAATTACGTTCAAGAAGTTCAACGGTGATTGCTACTAGATACGATTTATAATTAAAAATAACAACTTGAATAACATTAGTAATCCATAACAATACAAATCCTCAAACGCCAGTAATAACAAAGAAGGTTGTCATAAGTAAAAGACGATTGGGGAAAGGAACGGTTTGAGTCAGTTGAAAGTAATTTTAAGAAAACGTAATTTAAAGGTTTAAAAAAATGTCGAAGCAAATTAAAATACTTAGACTTTACAGGGAATTATCTCTTAAATTAAACTTCTGTCCTGATGATCTACAATCGGAGAATAGCTAACTCTTCACTCTTAACTCTATGGCTATTTGCAGATTAGTATTTGCAGATCTAAAAAAATGAGACAAAACCAGTCTATCCATAATACGCAAAGTCAAGAGCATATCCCGACTGCACAAAGTGCACTTTCAGTGGATCCCGTCACATGTAGACATCCACGGAAATGAATTGGCTGACACTCTTGCTAAGGAGGGACTAGAACACCCTGTCCTCTCTACTCAAGAACTCACATATCAAGAGTTATACTCAAAGAAAATAGCTCAAAATAAAGCGAAATGGCATGTACCTCCATCTCACGAATGGTATAAAGCCAAAAAGCCAGGACACTCCCTATCTATTCCTTGTGATAGGCACACCAATACCCGTCTGTCCTGACTTGCTAGTGGTCACCTTAAAGGCCTCACATATTCTGGGGGAAGCAAAAATTTTCCTCTTTGCCCTAAATGCCAAAAAGAACAGGCATCACCTCAGCACATTTTGGACTGCCTTGGACTGGACTGGGAGGACATTTATAACTGTCCACAACTAGTGTCAGACTTCATTAATGTCAATGGCTTCAATGATATTGTCTGACTTCGTCAGACAAAAGGGAGATTAGAAACAACAACAACAGATCTAAAAATGCCCTTTCCCAGATGTAAGGGAAAAAAAGTGATCATGGAAAACTGTTTTATGTCCCTCAATTTTATCTCACTCTAACTTTGCAAGTTTAAGGAATGTTGTTTAAAGATTTAAGAAGAAAAAAAAAAAAATACATCAACAAAGTAACAAAATTCTATTTACATATTTGAAGATTGTATTTCAGGTTAATAAATGTGACAATTAAATTAAAAAATTGGATTAAAGCAATAAATAATTTCTATGGGGAAATATCTTGGATGAGATACAGATTTAAAAAACGCTTTTAACAAATTTGTGTAACGCTTTTTAAAGTTACAAAAAAAAAAAAACTGCGACAAAATCGCCAATCTACTATCACAACAAATTAAACAAATCACAGAGAGAAAAAAGTTTTTCGAAAACACCACAACTAAAGGAAAAAAAAAAGCCTACCCTCCCATCAGCCCCAACTGTCTTTGTCGTTCGCCTATCTACAATGATATCGCATCCCAAACTGATAATCCAACAAATCTTCACACGTAACAGTGCATTTTGCATTTAAAAAAAAAGTCTTTCCCAAAAAAAAAAGTCTTTCCCAAAAAAAAAGTCTTTCCCAAAAGGCTTGAATGTCGTTTTTACGGTAACACTTTCAAGTGTCCCGGAATTTTCCCGATTCTTCCCCCCCCCCCCACTCCTTTTTTCTCCTTTTACCATCACCCACCCCCGACCCTTCGCACGAAGCCTATCAGACGCGTATATCGGCTGCACTGTAATTGAAGCCTTTGTGCTCATTTTTTTATTTATTGTCGTCTTTTCTGGTGGTCTTCTATTGATATTCAATGGCACCCAATGGAAAATAACGATGGCATCGAAACGACAAACGATAAGCGTGTCATCGCATGCAAATGAAGTCACATGACAAGGGGATGATCGGATAAGATTGCAGTCCTTCACTCTTCCTTCCCTCACAAGAATTTTTTTTTTATTTTTTATATAGCAATACTTGGGATGGGTTGTTGGTTGATTTAAAATAGCGATTCTTGAATCGGATTTTATTTTTCGCATTGATAGAAGAGCAAACGTTTAAGGTATACATATACAATTGAGATGATTTTCTTTAGTTTTTAGGTAATAATTTCAAACTTTTTGGCAGTATAACATAATTAAAAATGATGCATTTATATATGTAAACTATTTTTTTCATCCATTTTTTAATCAGCTAATTCCAATTAAAGTGACTAATTAGGACATTATTAGAACATACATAAATAAACTTACAATTAACTTAGAGGTATGATTTTTACTGCAAATAAAAGATATTACATTGACGCATGTTCTTATGGAGAATTTTGAATTTAAGTGCAATATTTATTTAATTATAAATTTTTAAATAAAAAGTTTAAAAAATACATAGTTTTTAACAAAAATTTAAGATTAAAATATTCATATAAAATGTGTTTATAACAATATATGTTAGATACTCCATAGAAAACACATTCACAGCTTGCGTCTTCAAAACAAATCTAGAATTTTGCAAATCGGACAATTTATTATGAAGTTATGACAGTTGACGTGAAGTCATATAACACCAAAATGTCATTCTTCAGAAAACGCGTTTAAAGTTTACTACACTAATGAACGTGATACGAAACAGGTTCACAAAACCCACTGTAATTTAGAAAGTAAATTGGGTCTCAGGAATAAAATGGTATTATTTTAAAGGTAATGAATTCGAAAATATTTTAAAACAAAAAAACAAAAATGCATATTTGAGTCAAATTTTGAAACTCCTAATGTATATGTATACCTTAAGTTTTGAATGATAAGTAAAAACGATTTTTTTTAATTGCCTGCTTTTGGATGGTCTAGAGTGTAAAATCTATTAATTATCAAACAGTATGTTGGTACAGTTATAAATTTTAATAGAATTTAATTTGTGTAATTTATATACACACATGCTTAATTATAAATTTAATAGTGTAAGAAACACTAGGTTAGTTTATTTTCAGTTTGATTTATGACTTGCTGTAAATAATCTAAATTAAACTGTTATTATGTACCATTGGCTGGGACATTCTTTTATGTATACTTTGGCACAGTATAGCTCAAGTGTTACTCTTGCGCCAGAAATATCAAACCAACTTTTATGGACACTATATTACTCAGGGTCAAAATGTAAAAAAGATTGAAATATAAGTAGCGTTATTTTGAACTTTGAACTTCAAAACTAGCTGAATAAGAATATATTTGTGTACCAGGGGTCAAAGTGACAAAATAAGAATATATAGGATTTTTTCCAAAAAAATATAGGACAATATAAAACATCAAATAACTGCACACAGTTGCTACTGAACTTCAAAATTAACTCGTTATACATTTATATACTCGTTATATTGAATTTAAGAGAATAGAAAATACACCTTTAAAAAAAAGAAATCGCCTGATCCTGAATACGTGATCCGTTATTGCCTCAATATTCCATCCCTAAACCAAGTTTTATTAATTACATTATTTGCAATCATGAGTCTTTTGCTTCCAGCATTTTTAACTGTTCCAATTTCTTTTAAGTATTTTCTTTTTATCCCTGTTTGCAGTCTTTTGTTGATTCAGATTTACTGTTCAGTGTCGGCTGGATTGGCTGCGAAAAGTGGGAGATTTATCGCCGAATGTGGCGAACTTGGCACTTGGTTTTAAAGCAACCCTAGTGATCGTTTGGATTTGGCAACACAATGTATTGACGTAATTTTCAATTTCGGCGACTTTTATGAAAAAAAATCGTGGTTAATATTCCGAATCCGGTACGAATTCTGCGCCTAGGCGATTTTCGCCAAAAAATGGCAGCCTTGCCATTTTTTAAGAGCAAGATAACTAACTGCCTATTGTTGCCATAATTTGGAGCGGTTTGATGTAAACAATTCGTGGCGCAGAATCCGTACAGGATTCGGAATAAAAAAATCGCCATCCGACATCATACAGTAAATCTTAACCCTTTTGTTTCTTTCATCAGCACTCAAAATGTTCTTTAGTAGTCCGGCAAGTTAATCCCAAGTTGTTTTTATCCGTTTTTCCCGAGGCAGAGTTTTGTTGTTGAGTCTCTCTCTGCATTATGGCCAACTAATTTATTACGTTGGAGGAGTTGGTTGGTTGTATTCAGATTATCTGGCGCCGTCAGCAACACGAGGGCTATAATGCGCCGAAACATTTCGTCATTTAACAAACCAACATACATTTATAAACACCCATGCCTACACGGAACTCGAACCCGCAACCTCGCGGTCTAGAAGCCAGCACGCTAACCACTATACCGTTTGGTCGGCTACGTTGGAGGAGAAATCAGATCAGAAATTCAAGACCAATTGTTATGGAAATGTTCACATGTTTACAACTCCCGCCGGTCCAGTAGAGTTGAGTTGTAGGTTATGCAGCACGTGACGTCACAAGAGATAAAACGCCGCGCCGCCGTTACAAATATCGTTTTTGTCAGGTTTTTTTCACCTACGATCGCGCCAAAGAATCCGAAATATTAAAAAATGGCAACAAACGGCTCCGTTATTACGAATTCGAAGAAAATATAGATCGAATCAATGTAGAAATATAGGATATATAGGACAATTGTAAAATATAGGACAATATAGGACGTTTTTACCGATTTTTAAAAAAATATAGGATTTATAGGACATATAGGACGTCTGCGACCCCTGGTGTACTAATGTGTGCACAGAATACAGAACAGTGGTGCAAACAGATTTTTTTTTCCCTTCTGGGGAGGGTTTTAGGCAAGCTTATTTTAAAAAGTCCTATAAAGTTCATTAAAAATAATAAAATGGAAGAAAAGTGGAACTTCCCGGGGGGGAGGGGGGGGAATGCGGACATCCGTGTAAACACGGAAGATTTTCACGACTGATTATTTATGGACGGTGTTGACTATCTCTTTTTCTACCTTATACAATACCAACATTGATACATGATTTACTAATTTAAGGACTAAGACCTTAGCTTATGACGATTGGATAATTTATAATAGCACATCAGGGTCGGAAAAATAACAGGTTTTTTTTTTTTTTTTTTGTAAAAAAAACCTACAAATAAAGAGATTTTTTTTTGTTAAAACCAGGTTTTTTGTTTTTTTTTGTTTGTTTAAACAGGTTTAAAAAAAAACATCTTTTTCGGTTGGTTGGTTGGTTGTTTTCAGATTATCTGGCGCCGTCAGCAACACGAGGGCTATAATGCGCCGAAACATTCGTCATTAGACAAGCCAACATACATTTACAAACACCCATGTCATACACGGGACTCGGAACCCGCAACCTCGCGGTCTAGAAGCCAGCACGCTAACCACTATACCGTTTGGTCGGCAAATACAATTTGGATACGCTAATAGTTAGGTTGAGTTACTATACTATACTCACACGATCATACAATCTTCCCTGCCCATATCAACTCTTTCAACGCCATGAATATTTGGATGCAGGTTAGTTTCTCAACAATTATTTCGCAAATAAACCATTAAATAACACAACGATAATAAAGGATTTTGCTGACAACTAACCCTAATACTGGTTGGTTGTTTTCAGATTATCTGGCGCCGTCAGCAACACGAGGGCTATAATGCGCCGAAACATTCGTCATTAGACAAGCCAACATACATTTACAAACACCCATGCCAACACGGGACTCGGAACCCGCAACCTCGCGGTCTAGAAGCTAGCACGCTAACCACTATACCGTTTGGTCGGCAAATACAATTTGGATACGCTAATAGTTAGGTTGAGTTACTATACTATACTCACACGATCATACAATCTTCCCTGCCCATATCAACTCTTTCAACGCCATGAATATTTGGATGCAGGTTAGTTTCTCAACAATTATTTCGCAAATAAACCATTAAATAACACAACGATAATAAAGGATTTTGCTGACAACTAACCCTAATACTGGTTGGTTGTTTTCAGATTATCTGGCGCCGTCAGCAACACGAGGGCTATAATGCGCCGAAACATTCGTCATTAGACAAGCCAACATACATTTACAAACACCCATGCCAACACGGGACTCGGAACCCGCAACCTCGCGGTCTAGAAGCTAGCACGCTAACCACTATACCGTTTGGTCGGCAAATACAATTTGGATACGCTAATAGTTAGGTTGAGTTACTATACTATACTCACACGATCATACAATCTTCCCTGCCCATATCAACTCTTTCAACGCCATGAATATTTGGATGCAGGTTAGTTTCTCAACAATTATTTCGCAAATAAACCATTAAATAACACAACGATAATAAAGGATTTTGCTGACAACTAACCCTAATACTGGTTGGTTGTTTTCAGATTATCTGGCGCCGTCAGCAACACGAGGGCTATAATGCGCCGAAACATTCGTCATTAGACAAGCCAACATACATTTACAAACACCCATCCCTAACACGGGACTCGCAACCTCGCGGTCTAGAAGCCAGCACGCTAACCACTATACCGTTTGGTCGGCCCATCTTTTTCGGATTACATGATTTAATTTTGATCAATATTTTTGAATAATTATAAAACATTAATAAATCCATTAGATTAATATAAAAATTTATTGTAGAAACTAATAAAAACTTCAATAGTCAATCATTATAAGATTTATTTAAAAAAAGTTATTTACAACAACAAATAATTAAGAAAAAAATCTAATTATAAATAAACAAATAAAAATACAATTTTAAATTTTTCTTTAAAAAAAAACCAATTGGTTTTTTTTAAAGAAAAAACTTGAAATGTTTTATTTTGATACTCAATGAGAAGAGATACTATCTATGTAAAGGATATTTTGGTTCTCTATATTTTATAGAGAATAGTTTGGTACTCAAAAAGGGATTATAGTAGGTTGGTTGTATTCAGATTATCTGGCGCCGTCAGCAACACAAGGGCTATAATGCGCCGAAACATTTCGTCATTTGACAAACCAACATACATTTACAAACACCCATGCCTAACACGGGACTCGGAACCCGCAACCTCGCGGTCTAGAAGCCAGCATGCTAACCACTATACCGTTTGGTCGGCAGGATTATAGTAGGGATTCGTCGATTATTCCATCTTTGTCCACCGTACTTTAAAAATAAATGAATTTTTACGGTTTTAAAGGCGTAGTTCTTCGCTTAAAACAAGCAAACCTTTCAATATTTTCAAATGAATCGAACTTAAACGTTAAAAAAAATCTTCAATTGGATACTATATGATTCACGTATGGGATACAAGTTATCCCCATCATGTATATTGTTGCGTGGACGGGTTCGAAAGATTTGAAGCCAAAGCAGATCGAAACTTGCAGAAATTTATTCCAATATAACTCTTCATAGATTATCTTACAACACCAGAACTTCTCGTTCTAGCAGACTCAATACAGCTCTTTTCACGACAATAGAGCACAGAACAGCAGTTAAAAACTTGACGACACAACTGCTAAATCGCCGCAAAAGACAATGCAATACAGTTCGCTTTAGAACTACTCGGAATGTTCACTGAGACTCAGTAATTCCAGTCAACTAACTCAGTGAATCAAAATCAATTAACTCCATCATCCGGGGGAGGCGAACATATGTGAAACTTCTAGAAGTAGATATTTGGAGAACTTTCCAGATCGTAGTTGAAAAGTCCTATACATGTACATGGGGACCAAAAATGTCGCCAAATGGTCGCCAAGTTTGGCGACCATTTGGCGATTTCTAGCCAAATTTTATGACAAAAATTAGTCGCCAAAACCGTCGCCAACTTGGCTCTATCCCTCCAATTTGACGAGATTGCCATTACCATAATGTTAAATGCCCTGCTCGTTGTAAAACTCGCTTCCCAGGGTTACCTTTGTAAAACTCGTTATCAAGCATTGAGACACACATTGCGGGAAAGCAAACTAACGACGAACTATTGCACTGCCTTATGCGAAATGTACATAAATTTTACTATTTACAAAATTAACACTACGAAATATTTACAAATATATATACAAAAATTCGTAACAATATTCAGAGGTGAAAACAGTCAAAACGTTAAAAAAAAAAATACGTTAAGTTTTTTTTTTTTTTTTAGGAGGAATATTTAGGCAAGTTAGGTCTGATAAAGCTCTTTTAAGTCCACTAAAAATAATAAACTGTATAAAGCGGAAATTCTCAGAGAAAAAAAAAGCGGAAGATTTTCATCCCTGTATATTTAAAATGCAAGAAAAAAAATTATACTAAACGTAATAGTCCAAACACATTAATTAACACAAACTTACCCACTATGACAGTCAAATCCACTTCAGATTTTCACAGTAGTTTCCCTCTTTCATACGAACATATCTCAGAAAAAAAAAAAAAAATACACTAGAATTTCTTTACAAAATTGCTTTCCGATATTTACCCTATTGTCACCTCGAACCCAAATACACTGACTGCGTGTCACAATCGTCTTTTTTCAATGCTCAAAATCTGCATACAAATTCCTTTCGATTCCTCTCCGAATCATTTACCCAAAAAGATATTTGTTCGCAATAAAAAAAAAAGTTTCCCTAAATACATCCTGTCGACTAGCAAGTGACATTGATTTATTACGGTCCGCTATCACACACATCTCGGCACTCTCGAGTTATGAAATCTCCCTATTTCACCTCTTTTTCTCCCCAATGGCCGCATCAGATTCCCCCCTTTTTTCCCTACAGAAGAGATATCCGTCGTAAAAATCAATATTCAATAGGACGAATTATGACTAAGGCTTGATTTATGGCTAAAGTGTGGGAAGCTGCTTGATAAACAAAGAATCATGGTTGGTTAGTTTGTACGCTCAACGACCTATTTTTTTTAATGGCTAATCAGGCCGAGACCTATAGCTTAACGTTGATTCCGAACCACAACGATGCTAAACCAGAATTCGAACCTAGCACCTTTGGCATGCGAGGCCAGAGCGCTAACCCCATCAGATTCCTCCCTTTTTTTCCCTACAGAAGAGGCCGACCAAATGGTATAGTGGTTAGCGTGCTGGCTTCTAGACCGCAAAGTTGCGGGTTCGAGTCCCGTGTTAGGCATGGGTGTTTGTAAATGTATGTTGGTTTGTTAAATGACGAAATGTTTCGGCGCATTATAGCCCTCGTGTTGCTGACGGCGCCAGATAATCTGAATACAACCAACCCTACAGAAGAGATATTAGTCGTAAAAATCAATATTCAATAGGACGAATTATGACTCAGGATTGATTTATGGCTAAAGTGTGGGAAGCCGCTTGATAAACACAGAATCATGGTTGGTTAGTTTGTACGCTCAACGACCTATTTTTTTTTAATGGCAAATTAGGCCGAGACCTATAGCTTAACGTTGATTCCGAACCACAACGATGCTAAACCAGAATTCGAACCTAGCACCTTTGGCATGCGAGGCCAGAGCGCTAACCCCATCAGATCCCCCATTTTTTTCCCTACAGAAGCGATATTTGTCGTAAAAATCAATATTCAATTGGACGAATTATAACTCAGGATTGATTTATGGCTAAAGTGTGGGAAGCCGCTTGATAAACACAGAATCATGGTTGGTTAGTTTGTACGCTCAACGACCTATTTTTTTTTAATGGCAAATCAGGCCGAGACCTATAGCTTAACGTGGATTCCGAACCACAACGATGCTAAACCAGAATTCGAACCTAGCACCTTTGGCATGCGAGGCCAGAGCACTAACCCCATCAGATCCCTCCTTTTTTCCCCTACAGAAGAGATATCCGTCGTAAAAATCAATATTCAATAGGACGAATTATGACTCAGGATTGATTTATGGCTAAAGTGCGGGAAGCAGCTTGATAAACACAGAATCATGGTTGGTTAGTTTGTACGCTCAACGACCTATTTTTTTTTAATGGCTAATCAGGCCGAGACCTATAGCTTAACGTTGATTCCGAACCACAACGATGCTAAACCAGAATTCGAACCTAGCACCTTTGGCATGCGAGGCCAGAGCACTAACCCCATCAGATCCCTCCTTTTTTCCCCTACAGAAGAGATATCCGTCGTAAAAATCAATATTCAATAGGACGAATTATGACTCAGGATTGATTTATGGCTAAAGTGCGGGAAGCAGCTTGATAAACACAGAATCATGGTTGGTTAGTTTGTACGCTCAACGACCTATTTTTTTTTAATGGCTAATCAGGCCGAGACCTATAGCTTAACGTTGATTCCGAACCACAACGATGCTAAACCAGAATTCGAACCTAGCACCTTTGGCATGCGAGGCCAGAGCACTAACCCCATCAGATCCCTCCTTTTTTCCCCTACAGAAGAGATATCCGTCGTAAAAATCAATATTCAATAGGACGAATTATGACTCAGGATTGATTTATGGCTAAAGTGCGGGAAGCAGCTTGATAAACACAGAATCATGGTTGGTTAGTTTGTACGCTCAACGACCTATTTTTTTTTAATGGCTAATCAGGCCGAGACCTATAGCTTAACGTTGATTCCGAACCACAACGATGCTAAACCAGAATTCGAACCTAGCACCTTTGGCATGCGAGGCCAGAGCACTAACCCCATCAGATCCCTCCTTTTTTCCCCTACAGAAGAGATATCCGTCGTAAAAATCAATATTCAATAGGACGAATTATGACTCAGGATTGATTTATGGCTAAAGTGCGGGAAGCAGCTTGATAAACACAGAATCATGGTTGGTTAGTTTGTACGCTCAACGACCTATTTTTTTTTAATGGCTAATCAGGCCGAGACCTATAGCTTAACGTTGATTCCGAACCACAACGATGCTAAACCAGAATTCGAACCTAGCACCTTTGGCATGCGAGGCCAGAGCACTAACCCCATCAGATCCCTCCTTTTTTCCCCTACAGAAGAGATATCCGTCGTAAAAATCAATATTCAATAGGACGAATTATGACTCAGGATTGATTTATGGCTAAAGTGCGGGAAGCAGCTTGATAAACACAGAATCATGGTTGGTTAGTTTGTACGCTCAACGACCTATTTTTTTTTAATGGCTAATCAGGCCGAGACCTATAGCTTAACGTTGATTCCGAACCACAACGATGCTAAACCAGAATTCGAACCTAGCACCTTTGGCATGCGAGGCCAGAGCACTAACCCCATCAGATCCCTCCTTTTTTCCCCTACAGAAGAGATATCCGTCGTAAAAATCAATATTCAATAGGACGAATTATAACTCAGGATTGATTTATGGCTAAAGTGTGGGAAGCCGCTTGATAAACACAGAATCATGGTTGGTTAGTTTGTACGCTCAACGACCTATTTTTTTTTAATGGCTAATCAGGCCGAGACCTATAGCTTAACGTTGATTCCGAACCACAACGATGCTAAACCAGAATTCGAACCTAGCACCTTTGGCATGCGAGGCCAGAGCACTAACCCCATCAGATCCCTCCTTTTTTCCCCTACAGAAGAGATATCCGTCGTAAAAATCAATATTCAATAGGACGAATTATGACTCAGGATTGATTTATGGCTAAAGTGTGGGAAGCCGCTTGATAAACACAGAATCATGGTTGGTTAGTTTGTACGCTCAACGACCTATTTTTTTTTAATGGCTAATCAGGCCGAGACCTATAGCTTAACGTTGATTCCGAACCACAACGATGCTAAACCAGAATTCGAACCTAGCACCTTTGGCATGCGAGGCCAGAGCACTAACCCCATCAGATCCCTCCTTTTTTCCCCTACAGAAGAGATATCCGTCGTAAAAATCAATATTCAATAGGACGAATTATGACTCAGGATTGATTTATGGCTAAAGTGCGGGAAGCCGCTTGATAAATACAGAATCATGGTTGGTTAGTTTGTACGCTCAACGACCTATTTTTTTTTAATGGCTAATCAGGCCGAGACCTATAGCTTAACGTTGATTCCGAACCACAACGATGCTAAACCAGAATTCGAACCTAGCACCTTTGGCATGCGAGGCCAGAGCACTAACCCCATCAGATCCCTCCTTTTTTCCCCTACAGAAGAGATATCCGTCGTAAAAATCAATATTCAATAGGACGAATTATGACTCAGGATTGATTTATGGCTAAAGTGCGGGAAGCCGCTTGATAAATACAGAATCATGGTTGGTTAGTTTGTACGCTCAACGACCTATTTTTTTTTAATGGCTAATCAGGCCGAGACCTATAGCTTAACGTTGATTCCGAACCACAACGATGCTAAACCAGAATTCGAACCTAGCACCTTTGGCATGCGAGGCCAGAGCACTAACCCCATCAGATCCCTCCTTTTTTCCCCTACAGAAGAGATATCCGTCGTAAAAATCAATATTCAATAGGACGAATTATGACTCAGGATTGATTTATGGCTAAAGTGCGGGAAGCCGCTTGATAAATACAGAATCATGGTTGGTTAGTTTGTACGCTCAACGACCTATTTTTTTTTAATGGCTAATCAGGCCGAGACCTATAGCTTAACGTTGATTCCGAACCACAACGATGCTAAACCAGAATTCGAACCTAGCACCTTTGGCATGCGAGGCCAGAGCACTAACCCCATCAGATCCCTCCTTTTTTCCCCTACAGAAGAGATATCCGTCGTAAAAATCAATATTCAATAGGACGAATTATGACTCAGGATTGATTTATGGCTAAAGTGCGGGAAGCCGCTTGATAAATACAGAATCATGGTTGGTTAGTTTGTACGCTCAACGACCTATTTTTTTTTAATGGCTAATCAGGCCGAGACCTATAGCTTAACGTTGATTCCGAACCACAACGATGCTAAACCAGAATTCGAACCTAGCACCTTTGGCATGCGAGGCCAGAGCACTAACCCCATCAGATCCCTCCTTTTTTCCCCTACAGAAGAGATATCCGTCGTAAAAATCAATATTCAATAGGACGAATTATGACTCAGGATTGATTTATGGCTAAAGTGCGGGAAGCCGCTTGATAAATACAGAATCATGGTTGGTTAGTTTGTACGCTCAACGACCTATTTTTTTTTAATGGCTAATCAGGCCGAGACCTATAGCTTAACGTTGATTCCGAACCACAACGATGCTAAACCAGAATTCGAACCTAGCACCTTTGGCATGCGAGGCCAGAGCACTAACCCCATCAGATCCCTCCTTTTTTCCCCTACAGAAGAGATATCCGTCGTAAAAATCAATATTCAATAGGACGAATTATGACTCAGGATTGATTTATGGCTAAAGTGCGGGAAGCCGCTTGATAAATACAGAATCATGGTTGGTTAGTTTGTACGCTCAACGACCTATTTTTTTTTAATGGCTAATCAGGCCGAGACCTATAGCTTAACGTTGATTCCGAACCACAACGATGCTAAACCAGAATTCGAACCTAGCACCTTTGGCATGCGAGGCCAGAGCACTAACCCCATCAGATCCCTCCTTTTTTCCCCTACAGAAGAGATATCCGTCGTAAAAATCAATATTCAATAGGACGAATTATGACTCAGGATTGATTTATGGCTAAAGTGCGGGAAGCCGCTTGATAAACACAGAATCATGGTTGGTTAGTTTGTACGCTCAACGACCTATTTTTTTTTAATGGCTAATCAGGCCGAGACCTATAGCTTAACGTTGATTCCGAACCACAACGATGCTAAACCAGAATTCGAACCTAGCACCTTTGGCATGCGAGGCCAGAGCACTAACCCCATCAGATCCCTCCTTTTTTCCCCTACAGAAGAGATATCCGTCGTAAAAATCAATATTCAATAGGACGAATTATGACTCAGGATTGATTTATGGCTAAAGTGCGGGAAGCCGCTTGATAAATACAGAATCATGGTTGGTTAGTTTGTACGCTCAACGACCTATTTTTTTTTAATGGCTAATCAGGCCGAGACCTATAGCTTAACGTTGATTCCGAACCACAACGATGCTAAACCAGAATTCGAACCTAGCACCTTTGGCATGCGAGGCCAGAGCACTAACCCCATCAGATCCCTCCTTTTTTCCCCTACAGAAGAGATATCCGTCGTAAAAATCAATATTCAATAGGACGAATTATGACTCAGGATTGATTTATGGCTAAAGTGTGGGAAGCAGCTTGATAAACACAGAATCATGGTTGGTTAGTTTGTACGCTCAACGACCTATTTTTTTTTAATGGCTAATCAGGCCGAGACCTATAGCTTAACGTTGATTCCGAACCACAACGATGCTAAACCAGAATTCGAACCTAGCACCTTTGGCATGCGAGGCCAGAGCACTAACCCCATCAGATCCCTCCTTTTTTCCCCTACAGAAGAGATATCCGTCGTAAAAATCAATATTCAATAGGACGAATTATGACTCAGGATTGATTTATGGCTAAAGTGCGGGAAGCCGCTTGATAAACACAGAATCATGGTTGGTTAGTTTGTACGCTCAACGACCTATTTTTTTTTAATGGCTAATCAGGCCGAGACCTATAGCTTAACGTTGATTCCGAACCACAACGATGCTAAACCAGAATTCGAACCTAGCACCTTTGGCATGCGAGGCCAGAGCACTAACCCCATCAGATCCCTCCTTTTTTCCCCTACAGAAGAGATATCCGTCGTAAAAATCAATATTCAATAGGACGAATTATGACTCAGGATTGATTTATGGCTAAAGTGCGGGAAGCCGCTTGATAAATACAGAATCATGGTTGGTTAGTTTGTACGCTCAACGACCTATTTTTTTTTAATGGCTAATCAGGCCGAGACCTATAGCTTAACGTTGATTCCGAACCACAACGATGCTAAACCAGAATTCGAACCTAGCACCTTTGGCATGCGAGGCCAGAGCACTAACCCCATCAGATCCCTCCTTTTTTCCCCTACAGAAGAGATATCCGTCGTAAAAATCAATATTCAATAGGACGAATTATGACTCAGGATTGATTTATGGCTAAAGTGCGGGAAGCCGCTTGATAAACACAGAATCATGGTTGGTTAGTTTGTACGCTCAACGACCTATTTTTTTTTAATGGCTAATCAGGCCGAGACCTATAGCTTAACGTTGATTCCGAACCACAACGATGCTAAACCAGAATTCGAACCTAGCACCTTTGGCATGCGAGGCCAGAGCACTAACCCCATCAGATCCCTCCTTTTTTCCCCTACAGAAGAGATATCCGTCGTAAAAATCAATATTCAATAGGACGAATTATGACTCAGGATTGATTTATGGCTAAAGTGCGGGAAGCCGCTTGATAAATACAGAATCATGGTTGGTTAGTTTGTACGCTCAACGACCTATTTTTTTTTAATGGCTAATCAGGCCGAGACCTATAGCTTAACGTTGATTCCGAACCACAACGATGCTAAACCAGAATTCGAACCTAGCACCTTTGGCATGCGAGGCCAGAGCACTAACCCCATCAGATCCCTCCTTTTTTCCCCTACAGAAGAGATATCCGTCGTAAAAATCAATATTCAATAGGACGAATTATGACTCAGGATTGATTTATGGCTAAAGTGCGGGAAGCCGCTTGATAAATACAGAATCATGGTTGGTTAGTTTGTACGCTCAACGACCTATTTTTTTTTAATGGCTAATCAGGCCGAGACCTATAGCTTAACGTTGATTCCGAACCACAACGATGCTAAACCAGAATTCGAACCTAGCACCTTTGGCATGCGAGGCCAGAGCACTAACCCCATCAGATCCCTCCTTTTTTCCCCTACAGAAGAGATATCCGTCGTAAAAATCAATATTCAATAGGACGAATTATGACTCAGGATTGATTTATGGCTAAAGTGCGGGAAGCCGCTTGATAAATACAGAATCATGGTTGGTTAGTTTGTACGCTCAACGACCTATTTTTTTTTAATGGCTAATCAGGCCGAGACCTATAGCTTAACGTTGATTCCGAACCACAACGATGCTAAACCAGAATTCGAACCTAGCACCTTTGGCATGCGAGGCCAGAGCACTAACCCCATCAGATCCCTCCTTTTTTCCCCTACAGAAGAGATATCCGTCGTAAAAATCAATATTCAATAGGACGAATTATGACTCAGGATTGATTTATGGCTAAAGTGCGGGAAGCCGCTTGATAAACACAGAATCATGGTTGGTTAGTTTGTACGCTCAACGACCTATTTTTTTTTAATGGCTAATCAGGCCGAGACCTATAGCTTAACGTTGATTCCGAACCACAACGATGCTAAACCAGAATTCGAACCTAGCACCTTTGGCATGCGAGGCCAGAGCACTAACCCCATCAGATCCCTCCTTTTTTCCCCTACAGAAGAGATATCCGTCGTAAAAATCAATATTCAATAGGACGAATTATGACTCAGGATTGATTTATGGCTAAAGTGTGGGAAGCAGCTTGATAAACACAGAATCATGGTTGGTTAGTTTGTACGCTCAACGACCTATTTTTTTTTAATGGCTAATCAGGCCGAGACCTATAGCTTAACGTTGATTCCGAACCACAACGATGCTAAACCAGAATTCGAACCTAGCACCTTTGGCATGCGAGGCCAGAGCGCTAACCCCATCAGATCCCTCCTTTTTTCCCCTACAGAAGAGATATCCGTCGTAAAAATCAATATTCAATAGGACGAATTATGACTAAGGCTCGATTTATGGCTAAAGTGTGGGAAGCAGCTTGATAAACACAGAATCATGGTTGGTTAGTTTGTACGCTCAACGACCTATTTTTTTTTATGGCAAATCAGGCCGAGACCTATAGCTTAACGTTGATTCCGAACCACAACGATGCTAAACCAGAATTCGAACCTAGCACCTTTGGCATGCGAGGCCAGAGCGCTAACCCCACAGCATATCAAGAAGACAACACAGAATCATGAATAAAATGCACTGGAATAGAAATATTGGGATTCAATCACATTCAAATAATTAGTAGTTTAGTTAATCATTTCATTTACAGGATGGACACAAAATTCAGGGAAAAAGTTTCCTGATAATTCCCTAATAAAAACTTTCCCTGACATTACGGAAAACTTTTTTCAAATTTCCCTCACTTTTCCCGTTTTTCCAGATATGTAAACACCCTGATCAAATATAACATGCATGCCTAATAGATAGTACGCCAATTTTTTTAAAAATAGTTTTGAAAAAGTTTAAATTATTCTGTAGCATGAAATTTCCAACGATTACCGCCACAATTTTCCGGGAAAATGGCGCCGAAAAAACGGATAAACGGTGAAACTTACCTTCTAAACAATGATAGCAACTTTCCCCGATTTTCGTGAAACTTAAAAAAAAATTCTCTGATATTTCTATGATTTTTTCCACAATCAGAAAGCTCCCTGAAATTTCCCTGATTTCCAGAATCTGAGCCACTCTGATTTAAGGTGATGTGTTACTTAATCTAGTACTTGCCGATAATGTTGGTGTATTTAATTATTTTGTAGTCATAACTCAAGAAGTTTGCTGATTTAAATTATGTGTCTCAAGACTATACTAAACTTCAACTTAACTAGACATCACTTAGACGATAGATCGTCACAGTGCTCATAGGTATTTAATCCATTTTGGCGGAGTGAAGACATAATTCTCGCCAAACCTTAGAGCCTTTTGTTCTCTACAGGGTTGTGGTTTGGCGAACATTATGCTTTCACGCCGCCAAAATGGATTAAATACCTATGAGCACTGTGACGATCTACCGTCTAAGTGATGTCTAGTTAAGTTGAAGTTTAGTATAGCAAAATTTGTTTCGGCGTATTATAACACTAAATAAATTATTTTCCCCCTCGCTTGACTATCCAATGAAAACGCGACGGGAACAGATATTTCAAATAAGATTATTTTACTAGATATCATGTTAAAACTTAAAATTAATTTTGTGGATAAAATAATCGTAAACATTTTCAGACAGAACGAAACCATAAAAACGTTGATTAATGCAGAACTATATTTTTAAAGATGCATGTCGAGGACATGAACGCGATAGCAATGAAAATCATATGTTCGCATGCACATTCAAGATGCGCAAGAGGGCGCTGCATGTCGGGAGAAAAGGTGGCTAGGGTAAAGTGACGGAAGGCATCACATAAATGTATGCATAGTCGATTGTCATTCCACAACTGCAAACACCCGTTTCAAAAGTTCCTACAAAAGGTTGGTTGGTTGTATTCAGATTATCTGGCGCCGTCAGCAACACGAGGGCTATAATGCGCCGAAACATTTCGTCATTTAACAAACCAACATACATTTACAAACACCCATGCCTACACGGGACTCGAACCCGCAACCTCGCGGTCTAGAAGCCAGCACGCTAACCACTATACAGTGTGGTCGGCTCCTACAAAAGGATTCTTGCAGATTATAATGCTCTCATTTTCCATGAC
Organism: Linyphia triangularis; assembly: GCA_963978545.1. Classification (NCBI taxonomy): domain Eukaryota; kingdom Metazoa; phylum Arthropoda; class Arachnida; order Araneae; family Linyphiidae; genus Linyphia; species Linyphia triangularis. The sequence goes on along the minus strand of OZ021723.1, from coordinate 8,230,320 downwards.
ATTTTCTGAAGTATAGTTCTTAAATTACTTTGTAGAGGCGTTTAAGGACATTGAAATTCAAATTACAAAAATCTAAGTATAATATTATCAAATTATTTATATAGTTATTTAACGCTGAACTTTCAAAAAGCTGTAAAAAAAAAAAAAAAAAAGAGATACACTGGTCAGAATAATGTAAAAAGCTGTAAAAAAAGAGAAACACTGACCAGAAAAATGTAAAAAGCTGTAGATAAAAGAAACACTGGTCAGAATAATGTAAAAAGGTGTGAAAAAAAAAAGAAACATTGGTCAAAATAATGTAAAAAGCTGTAGAAAAAAGAAACCCTGACCAGAATAATGTAAAAAGCTGTAGAAAAAAAGAAACTCTGGCCAGAATAATGTAAAAAGGTGTGAAAAAAAAAAGAAACACTGGTCAAAATAATGTAAAAAGCTGTAGAAAAAAGAAACCCTGAGGGTAAGAATAATGTAAAAAGCTGTAGAAAAAAAAAGAAACACTGGCCAGAATAATGTAAAATTTGCCCAGCAAATGGACTAAAATTAAATAACTCATAAACAAAGATTGATAGAATAATGAAACAAAAAGTATAGTTATTTTGAAAGTTGTAAAAATCTTATACTAAATTTTCAAAATTAGTTACAAATATTGCCAACAGGTGGCGCTGTACACTATAGCTCTTGTGAATAGAGTGCTTTGAAGCCCAGAGCGATCACTCTTTCAACAGTTCCACAGTTTAAACGTGAAAGGAAGTTAGCGTGATTGCATCGACTGATTTCAGAGAACACATTTTTTTTTTTTTTTTTTTTAATTTTGAAACTAAAGCGCCATCTGTTGACAACAATTGTAACTAATTTTGAAATAACTTTACTTTTTGTTTCATCCTTTTATCTTCGTTTTTAAGTTATTCAATTTTAAAATCAGGAAGTAGTTCTGAATTTTTTTTTTTTTTTTTTTATACAGGGAGTCCCTGTATAAGAAACACTATTTCAAGCAATATATTTTTTTCTTCCTTATGCCATAACCACATTTCCTTTTTCACGCATACTCCAGTTTAAATTTCAGGTGACCAGCGTATCTTTTTTTTTCTACAACATTTCGACGGTTGAACTTTAATTACAGTCCCACTGTAGATTAAATTGAGAAGTTAAAATCTGATATCTAATTTTCATGTAGCTTTAGAATACAAAAAAATATAACTATCGACTAAAATAGTTTTTTTATCGGTATATCAAATTGATTTCTACTAGAAACTTGAAATAAAATATTGCAATACAATTTGTCTCGGTCTCAGAAAAGTTATATGCACTTCAACAACTAACTAAACTTATAATCAACATAATAATAGTAGTCTCAAATAAACACATGGATTTCTGAACAAATAGACCTATCGTGTAGCTAATGACAGCATTTGACTTTATCAACTCCGAAATTATTCTTCCGTTAACACCCATTCTATTCATTACAATTTTATTTTTATGTTCATAATTAAAGAAAGAAAACTAAAAATCCATCTCAATTTAATAGTTCATTCAAGTGTGACCCGATCTTCAATTTCCGGAGACGATACTAAAACTTTAATGATTTGAAATGAAGTTTCATAACAACTCACAGTCAGTTTTGATTCAATATTTCTACTTGTAGGTCAAGGGGCAGTTTCCGAATGAAGAATAAAAACCTTTCTAAAGCCGGTATTTGAACTAAAATTTAAAAAATGATTTTAGCAATTGTATAATGTTATGGCACTGATATACATGGGCCGACCAAACGGTATAGTGGTTAGCGTGCTGGCTTCTAGACCGCGAGGTTGCGGGTTCGAGTCTCGTGTAGGCATGGGTGTTTGTAAATGTATGTTGGCTTGTCTAATGACGAATTTTCGGCGCATTATAGCCCTCGTGTTGCTGACGGCGCCAGATAATCTGAATACAACCAACCAACTGATATACATGGAATAAATATACTTTATGTATGTTTTTAATTTAGAGCACACAAAGTATTATCTGCAAAAGCATTCATATCGATCGAGGTGAAATTAAAAGAATTTAAATTTATGGCAATATATACGTTTAACATCGATTTTAAGGTAAAACTATGGGTGTGGAACATAGCACAACTTTCAGTTACACTATATAACTTATGTTGATTTTTATTATTTACTGTTTATATATTTCCATGATTCGTTTAAAAAAAAATTGCCAATTTGGCGATATTTCTTGCGATAATTATTTTTATGGGACTTTAAAAAAAAAACCTTCGCCAAAATCGTGATTTTGGCGATCGATACTTTTATTATTTTTTATTATCGATACTTTTCTATAATTCTTATAAGTGAAACTGAGAAGTTGAGAAAAAACGATCGTTGATGAGCTATGTTCAAGCAAAGAGGACTCTGTGTTGAAGGCATTCGTTTTTAACTTTTTATGACATAAAGCATTTTTTCGGGAATTTCGGAGGTGAGGTTATTTAGAACACCTTAAGAGGCATTACCACAGCGATTTTTAACAAAATTTTTAGAGCCGTTTTTTAGCAATTACTGAAAAACATGATTTTTTCAATGGCAAATACCTTACGCGCATGCGCGATTTTGACGAAAACCTTAATGGTAGGTTCTTGAACCATCACCAACCCGCACACCTAATTTGAATGCCGTATGTCAATTTGTTCGGGAGTTATGCTAACCACAGACACACACAAACAGAAATTTTTTCTAGATCACTTTTTCTTAAAATCAGGATGTTACAAAACCTGGAGAAATGCCAAAAAAAATTTTTTGACCGAATCCTATACTTTCATTACCCTATGTATACATATGGGTAATTGAAAGTAAAAAATCCGTTTCATTTGCCTACTTTTGTTGTTTGTATTCTTGTACATGTGTATTCTTCTTTCATTCAATGCTCGTAATTATAAAAATGAAAATTTGTTTTTCTAAACAAGAAGGATACTATACTAAACTTCAACTTAACTAGACATCACTTAGACGGTAGATCGTGACAGTGCTCATAGGTATTTAATCCATTTTGGCGGCGTGAAAGCATAATGTTCGCCAAACCACAACCCTGTAGAGAACAAAAGGCTCTAAGGTTTGACGAGAATTATGTCTTCACTCCGCCAAAATGGATTAAATACCTATGAGCACTGTCACGATCTATACCGTCTAAGTGATGTCTAGTTAAGTTGAAGTTTAGTATAAACATTTTTTTATACAAGATAAGTTAAATCGTTATCGAAATTTTTTCCAGTGTTCATTCTCTTCGTCTCTAAAAATTAAAAAAAATTTGGTCGATTTATTTGGTTACTGCCTTATATTGAAAACAAATTAAGAAATCCATTTAAACATAAAATTTTATAGTACGTGTAGTCCGATCTTTTCAGAAAAAAAAATTTATTCAAGAACCAAGAATTTTGAATAGTGTTACTTTTGTAGCAAGGTTACACTATCTGTAGAACCTTCTTCCGTGCAAGGTCCGAAATTTGGCAGAGAAAATTCACAGTAAACTAAGGATGAGGAACATCGCACAACTTTCAATTACACTGTAATACTGGACACTGTTCTTAAATATTTAAATATGACATGGATTGGTAATATTGTTGCGTGGATGGGTTCGAAAGATTTGAAGCCAAAGCAGATCAAAACTTGCAGAAATTTATTCCGATATAACTCTTCGCAGATTCTCTTACAACTCAGAACTTCTCGTTCTAATTGACTCAATGCAGCTCTTTACACAACAATAGGGCACAAAACAGCAGTTAAAAACTTGACAACACAACTGCTAAAATCGCTGCAAAAGACAATGCAATACAGTTCGCCTTAGAACTACTCTGAATGCTCACTGAGAGACAGCTAACTCAGTATCTCAACTCAGAAATTCCAGTCAACTCACTGACTCAACTCACGACCGGCCTTATATAGGAGTAAAAACCTTCTTGAAACTTCTAGAGGTAGATATTTGGAGAACTTTCCAGATCGTAGTCGAAAAGTCCTATACATGTACATGGGGACCAAAAATGTCGCCAAATGGTCGCCAAAACCGTCGCCAACTTGGCGAGATTGCCTTTACCATAATGTTAAATGCCCTGCTCCTTGTAAAACTCGCTTCTCAGCGTTATCTCTGTAAAACTCGTTATCAAGCATTACGACACACATTGCAGGAAAGCAAACCCTTGCACTGCCGTATGCGAAATGTACAGAAATTTATCTTTTTACACAATTAATGCTACGAAATATTTGCAAATATACAGAAATTCGTAACAATATGTACCGTTTTCATATTTCCATTCATTAAAAAAATTGTCAGTTTTGGCGACATTTCCGACGATAATTCTTGCAATAAGGGTAAGAAAAAAAGTCAAACTGGCAAATTTGACGATAACACGAAACAGAATTTTGAAACAGGAACCATAGAAGAAAAGTTATTGATGGCAATATTCAAAGGAAAAGAACTCTGCGTTAAAGACATTCATTTTCCCAACTTTTTACGCCCCTATAGCATTTTCACGGAAATTTCGGAGTTGGGGATGTTTAGAACACCTTAAGACAGCGATTCTCAACCTGTGGGGCGCGAGCACACTAGAGGGGAGGCGCGAGAATATCCAAGAGAAAATATTATTTAAAAAAATTGATTAACTGACTGAAAGGAAAGCACACATACACATAGAAAACAAAATGGATTTCGACATATTTAACAAATAAAGTAAAACAACTTACTAAATCAAAACTTACTTAATCAAAATATACTAAATTAAAAACAAATTTAATAATTATTAGTGACTTCCTTGGGCCTGTCTTGCAGAGCAAGGTTTTTCGAAGGAAAGGAAGGCTTAGTATTAGAAATAGCCACTCTCAGTTCTGTTTCTATATTTAGCCGAGATCTATATTTTGTCTTCAAAGAAGCCACAGCAATAAATCCAGTTTCACAAAGGTAGGATGTTGAAAATGGTAATAGAATGCGAAATGCCTTTGTTTTTAGTGCAGAAAAATCATCCTCTGCTCCTGCCCAAAATTCAAATAGTGATTTTTTACTAAATTGTCTTTTGGTTTCGCCACTTGTGAAGTCTATTGAATTTTACTTCCTTATCAATTGCGAAGTCAATTGTCTTATGAAATGGATCCCTAACCCACTCGTAACTTTCTATCAGTTTGTCATCAGCAAGAAAATACTTTTTAAAATTCTTTGCCAGAATGGCTAAATGATTTTCAATGGTTACAAAAACCACTTTTACATGTTCTTCTTCAGCCTTGTAAGTTTTAGTACAATCATCCACATTTGCAAACATTGCTAGGTTTTTTTGCTTTAAATTTCTGCTCCGCAATTCAATTTTCTACAAAAAGCCATCAACTTTATCACTCGTATCCAACATAAGTGCATTTGCTCCTTGGAGTTGAAGATTCAAGTTATGTAATTTCTCGAATATATCGACCAAGTTGCTCAATTTCATTACAAATAAAATATTGCGAAAATTCTCGGCTTCCGGTCTGTTTTCTTCTTCTAGGAAAATGGTGATTTCTTCTCTTAATTTATAAGCACGTTGCAAAAATTTCCCACGTGATAACCATCTTGCCTCACAATAAAATAGTAACGCTGAATGTACTGAACCCATGTCTTTACAAAGTGCGGAAAAGATTATCGATTTCAGGGGTCACATTTTTATATAATTTACTACGGTTACAACTGTAGTTAACACAATATTCAGACCAGGGTTCATTTCTTTCGAAGCCAAAGCTTCTCTGTGGATCATGCAATGTGTCCAGACGCACTGAGGCGATTTCTGTTTTACAAGTGCTTGCATACCTTGGAATCTTCTGGAGATTGAACGAGCACCATCGGTGCATATTCCGACAAAATTTTTCCATTCTATGTTTGCCTCGTTCATAAAATCATTTAAAATAGCACGCTGTTGTTTGGAGTTCTATTGGTTTTCAGAAAAGTAGTTCTACTACAAACATATAATCACAAAATCGAACATAGGCAATTAAATGAGCATCTTTATTACTATCTGTTGCTTCATCAAGCTATATTGAAAACAATTTGTCACGCAAACTTCGAGAAAAACTGACACTGTACATCTTCAGCTATATCACCAATTCGACGAGCAACAGTATCATTTGAAAGAGGTATGGACTGCAATTGTTTAGAAATTTTTTCTCTAAATATAGTTTCTACAATTTCAATTGCTGCTGGCAAAATAAGCTCTACATCAATGTGTGAGGTTTTTTTACACCTGGCTATTTTATATGAAACTTTGTAAGATGTAATTAAAGCTTTTTTATTCAAAGACAAAGTTTCTTTAAAAAAATGATTTTTGCTTTTTATAAGATTTTAATTTTAATTCGAAGAATTCTCTGGGTTTGTTGACGTACTCGCTATGAAGCGTTTCTAAATGTCGTTTAAGTTTATTATGTTTCACGATGTCTGCGGCCAATATTTTTGAGCAAATGATACACAGGGGTCTTTCTTTATCATTTACTTCAGTAATGGTAAACCCAAAATTTAAATATTCTTGAGAATATTTTCTTGATTTTATTTTCGGAACCACGCTCGTCTGTCTATTTGTTGATGCTTGACTATCGTCTAATGCTCGCTTACATATTCACGATAGATACGATAACGATAGAAAGATCGACTCGAATGAGACTGGCTGGAATTGAAACTTGTGTTATCGAACATTTCCCTTCTTCCTATGAAAAAACATTTGCTTTGCGCATGCTCGAGACGTCATCGGTCGTGTTCATCGCCCGCTTGGCAAAATACCAGGTGTGGTTTCTCGCTAATGTTGTCTCGCTTTCACTCTTGTTTTGGCAGTTAGTTGAAAATAATTTAAAAACAGAATCCAAAATACTCAATATACATTATTGTTGTATACATTTATTGTAAGCGGGGGCGCGATGAAATTTATGATTAAAAACTGGGCCGTGAATACTGAAAGGTTGAGAAACGCTGCCTTAAGAGGCATCACCACATTGATTTTAATCAAACTCATTAAAGCCATTTTTAGTAATTACTGTAAAACATGATCTTTTCAATAGCAGCTATCTTTTGCGCAATTTTAACGAAAACCTTAATGCAGTTCCCATGGCCACCAATAACCTATATGCAAAAATTTAACATTGTAGGTCAATCCGTTCGGGAGTTATGCTGAAAACAGAGAGACATTTATACTAGACCACTTTTTTGAAGTTACTTTGACCCAATGTTAGTATATGAGTAATTAAAAGTAAAAAAAAAAAAAATCTAGTTAATAATTAGCGATATTCATATCAAATTTAACTATTACAGAATGTATAATTTCCAAAAAGTATCTACTAATTTAAATAAAATATGTTGTAGGCCAAATCCTATTTTAGGCTAAATTACTGTCTGTCTATCAGAAGGCTAGCTCCCGCCCACTTGTCTAGCGTTGTCTGTTGCCGTGGAAACAAGCTCAGTCCCATTTTCCACAGGGGGTCCAGACGAAAAACCTCGATGCATTTGCGGAATTGTAACCTTTTACCTGCCAACCAATTACTATTTATATATCCTAAATATCCCAATGTAAAAACTCACCTAATTTTAAATAAATCTGTTCCGGCAGTGCCGGGTTGCTCGGGGGGCCTCCTCGTGCTTGGGGTGTCACTTTCCTCCCGGCCAGGGTTTATCCAAGCTCTAAACCCTTCGGGGTGAGTTCCCTGGCCTGGGCAGTCCAACCTTTTACCTGCACGGATCACCCCTCTTCTAAATCGACGAGTCTTTGTTTCTATAGTAATCGTCACCATCTAGACTACATAGTACTTTGACTTAAGAGTTGGTTGGTATGTGCGCTCAAGGACTTATTTTTATACACATTGAAGGCTAATAAGGCCGGGACCAACAGCTTAACGTGGATTCCGAACCCCAACGAACATCCATGTCCTAACCCGGTAAAACACATATGGCATGCGAGGCCAGAGCATTAGCCATCAGGTGGATGATTCTACTTGGAAGCCATGATATGGATATTCGACATGCTTCATTAAATATTATTACCTTCCAAAATTCTATAAATGTTAAGAGTTAGGCTTTGCCTTAAAAAACTTGATGCAAACACAAATACAGTAAAACAAATCCCCCCTCCCTCAAACTCAATTATATTTCCAAATTCCATTCTCAAACAATAAAACAACTTTCTGCTCGCACCGTTTCGATTAAGGTTGTTTTCAGATTATCTGGCGCCGTCAGCTACACGAGGGCTATAATGCGCCGAAACATTCGTCATTAGACAAGCCAACATACATTTGCAAACACCCATGCCTAACACGGGACTCGGAACCCGCAACCTCGCGGTCTAGAAGCTAGCAAGATAACCACTATACAGTTTGGTCGGCACCGTTTCGATTAAAAATGAAGTCGCTGAATTTATAGCAATTTCGACGACATTTTACACTCTTGGATTTTCAAAACAAGAGTCAAACTTTAGGCCACTTGAAATTTCAAAAAAAAACAACAACAACCCCACCCAGCAATATCCACCAAAAGGCGTAAAAATATCATCTCTGACGAACATAATTTAAGATCTTCTGAATCAAATTGGATCGGAATTTTTTTCTACAGGTATCTTGACAAAACCTGATTTCGTGAACATAATGTCAAGCCGATGCTGAAATGGGAGAAAGGCGGTTAAGTAGGGGGAGGGGGGAGCAAGCTTATAACTTTCAATCGACTGAACCAATTTGAACCACATCTGTTTGAAAACAGGGATATTACTGACCAAATTTACCAAGTAATGCTGGCAGACCAAACGGTATAGTGGTTAGCGTGCTGGCTTCTAGACCGCGAGGTTGCGGGTTCCGAGTCCCGTGTTAGTCATGGGTGTTTGTAAATGTATGTTGGCTTGTCTAATGACGAATGTTTCGGCGCATTATAGCCCTCGTGTTGCTGACGGCGCCAGATAATCTGAAAACAACCAACCAAGTAATGCTGAACAACATGCAATGCGGAAATCCAACAGTAATGCCGAAATTAACATGCAACGTGGAAATCCGACAGAAATGTTAGTTTACGCCAGAGTTGGCTAGATTTCACAAATGTCCTTCATTAATTTAAAAAGTGCACTCAGAATAATCAACTAAAAAACAACCCAAAAAGCAAAAGCCAAGTCATACCAGGCACCTTCCGCTTACTAAAAAAAATAAACAGAAGAGATTAGACCATCTTCCACCGGTATCTTAATTGCGTCAATTTCTTATCGAAAGCATCTTCTTCCAAAAGCATCCAAATCGAATTAAAACCATCTCTTACCCTCTCCAGCATCAAACCCATTGGCGGGAAAAGCGATTCTTGGGGTTAAAATGAACTTCCTCCATCCCCAGATTACAACCCGGGCAACAGATTAAGCCTTCTTAATCAACCCCCCTCAAGGAACGAAGATCATCATGATTAAACCCGGCTCCGATAATGCGTCGACAACCAGCTTCAAGAGCTCTCTTATGAGCTTTCAATTAAGGCACGAGTAAATAAACAAAGAATTGGTTTTTGCACTAACGAGGGGAGAACATAATCATCGACACTTTAACTCGCTAAGAATCGCTTAACGAAAGGATTCCGTGTCTAAGTAATTACACGGGCGAGAGAAGATTTTTTTTTTTTTTCTTCTTTCTTTCTTTTATTGCTTGATTTTGGAAGGAATAACAGAGAAAATGTAACAGGAGTACTTAAATAGGCGACTTTTATGTAGTTAATAAATTAATAGATTAAAATTTTGATGAATTAATAAATGTTTGAATCATCGATATAGATAAACAACTGGAAAGACTGCTTAACGCTGGGAAAATGAAGCCATTGCCAGATGCCATTGCCATAAAAAATACGGATTGCCGAGGATTGAAAATAAAATTTTGGGTTGTACACAGCAGGAAATGTCAATAGTAGACCTTAATTAGTAATAATGTGCAAAAAAATATCTATTCAAGCAATTTGCAAGGATTTTCGCATTTCCATCCAACTATAAAAGTGAACTGTGATTGGTTAATCATCCCACCAGCTTCGCAATCCCCGGCGCGTTTTTCTCTTTGCATTTGCAATGGAGCAGTCTATCCAGTTGTTTATCTATATCGATGGTTTGAATACATCATTATTATCTGTTTCCTCAGTAAGGGCGAATCAAGGTCATGATTTTCCATCTTATGAAACCAAGTTACCAGTACTGGTTTAGTTAAATACTATTCTTTCATCGCATCAGTTCAGCTAGTCTCTTGAACTACTAGGTTGGTTTGTTGTATTCAGATTATCTGGCGCCGTCAGCTACACGAGGGCTATAATGCGCCGAAACATTCGTCATTAGACAAGCCAACATACATTTACAAACACCCATGCCTATCACGGGACTCGGAACCCGCAACCTCGCGGTCTAGAAGCTAGCACGCTAACCACTATACAGTTTGGTCGGCCTGTTTCCTCAGTAAGGGCGAATCAAGGTCATGATTTTCCATCTTATGTAACCAAGTTGCCAGTACTGGTTTAGTTAAATACTATTCTTTCCTCGCATCAGTTCAGCAAGTCTCTTGAACTAATAGGAAAAAATAATTCAGGGAGCATAACCTGTACTTGAGATTTTATGGTAACAAGGGTTCCCACTCAAATCACATAATGAAAATCAATGACTTTTAAGGACCTAATTGATGTTTTTAAGGACCTATGAAAATTCGTTTTCAGGCATCATATCTATATTTAAATTTTTAATAAAGTATATTCTACCAAAAAAGTTGAAGTTGGTGGATGCGCAATACAAATATGTCGGAAATTTTTAATACGGTGCAGATAAGTGGTGGTCACGCGGGGATAGCAAGTCCGAGTTGTATTTTTATAAATTTTGCAGTTGGACAACATCTGTAAAAATTAAGGACTTTTAAGGTTGGTTGGTTGGTTGTATTCAGATTATCTGGCGCCGTCAGCAACACGAGGGCTATAATGCGCCGAAACATTCGTCATTAGACAAGCCAACATACATTTACAAACACCCATGCCTAACACGGGACTCGAACCCGCAACCTCGTGGTCTAGAAGCCAGCACGCTAACCACTATACCGTTTGGTCGGCGGACTTTTAAGGACCTCTAAGCATTTTTAAGGACTTTCAAGGCCTTGAAAACAAGTTCAAAAATATTAAGTACTTTTAATGACCGTGGGAACCCTGGGTAACAGGAGAGGAAATTGAATCGCCTATGTTAAGGATACAAAATATAGAAAACACTCCTAAACAGAAAAGATTCAAGCAATTTGAACTCCGAACTCTGTAGAAGTCTCTTTCCAACAAGGTATAAAACTTGACAGGGAAGTTCTCAGAAGAAAAAAAAATAGTGTCCAGGCAATAAATACATTTAACCATAGGATACCTTAAAATATTTATTTGGAATACCATGTTACTTTGTAAACAACGTCGTATCCCAAACATTTTAAGATACCCCATCATTTAAAAATACATTTATGGTAAGGAAAACATTTTTTTTTTTCCAGCGAACTTTGCCGAATTGTGTATCTTGTTGAGAAAGACTCCTTTTGAATTCTCAGAATTTTTTTACTTTCAATTATCCATATTGTTACGAATTTTTGTATATTTGTAAATATTTCGTAGTGTTAGTTTTGTAAATAGTAAAATTTATGTACATTTCGCATAAGGCAGTGCAATAGTTCGTCGTTAAGTTGGCTTCCCGGCAATATGGGTATTGATGCTTGATAACGAGTTTTACAGAGGTAACTCTGGGAAGCGAGTTTTAAGCAGCAGGGCATTTAACATTATGGTAATGGCAATCTCGCCAAATTGGCGACGGTTTTGGCGACTAATTTTTGCCACCAAATTTGGCGAGAAATAGCCAAATGTCGCCAAATTTGGCGACTATTTGGCGACATTTTCAGTACATGTATCCCATGTACATGTATAGGACTTTTCGACTACGATCTGGAAAGTTCTCCAAATTTCTCTTTCTGGAAGTTCCGCGAAGATTCACCACTCCTATATAAGGACGGCCGTGAGTAATGTTGTCAGTAGTTGACTGATTTTGAGTCACTGAGTTAGTTGTTAGCTGAATCCGTTAGTTGACTGGAATTACTGAATCTCAGTGAACACTCCGAGTAGTTCTAAAGCGAACTGTATTGCATTGTCTTTTGCGGCGATTTAGCAGTTGTTGTCAAGTTTTTAACTGCTGTTTTGTGCTCTATTGAGGTGAAAAGAGCTGTATTGTGTCGATTAGAACGAGAAGTTCTGGAGCTGTAAGAGAACTGTGAAGAGTTATTTTGGAATAAATTTCTGCAAGTTTTGATCTGCTTTTGCTTCAAATCTTTCGAACCCGTTCACGCAACAATATGTATACATAGGGTAATGAAAGTATAGCATTCTGTCAAAAAACAGTTTTTTTGCATTTCTCCACGTTTTGGAACATCTCGATTTCAAAAAAAGCGATTTAGAAAAAATGTCTGTCTGTGTGAACGTGGGTGTACGTTCGAATTGGGTGTGCAGTTGGTGGTGTTCATGGGACCAACCATGAAGGTTTTCGTCAAAATCGCGCATGCGCATAATGTTAAAATCATGAAAAAATCATGTTTTTTTATCGTAAAAAAACGGCTCTAAAGATTTTTATTAAAATTTATGTGCTAACGTTGAATTTTATTTTCCCGTAAAAAAAATTCCCGATAAAGACATAGAAAACGTGCAAGTTACCAGACTACTACCTTAATTCTCACCAAGTCAGGCAGGACGATAATTGTAACAAAATTCGTAAAAAAAAACCCCTCCACACCCCCCCCCCCCCTCCAGGACATTTCGACCCTTTTCCTAAAATAGTACAGATAAATTGGAACAAAAAAAAAAAAAAAAAAAGAGATCATTTAATATCATAATTTTTTCTCAATAATAGCGTGTAAAAATTTAAACTATTTAAATCAAAATTCGTGGCAAAAGTAATATTATCACGAAGCGTTCGGTAAAATATTTTATCGCACTAGTGTGATAAAGTATTTTACGGCACGCCTTGTGCTCAAGTTTTATACAGTCTTGGTACAAAAGTAACATTTTCCGAAGATATGCATACACTGGAGTGTTACCAATATTAATATATGTATAAAATAAAAATATTTTTTTGTATATGATCATAAAAATATTGTATTTAACCCTTTTCACTAGTATGTCCCCGTATAGGGGACATCACTCGTTTTACCATTGCGCTCGTATGTCCCCGTACAGGGGACATCGCATCTGTATTGGGCAAACTGTGATAACTTAACCAAAACATTTCTGTTCGAAGTCTTTCTAAGTTGATTTGCTTTGGTGGAGGTGCCGGCATTACGTTCCGCCCCTAAATATTGTTTATATAGTTTGTTCATATTATTACATTTCTTAGATTTTTAACCTTTTGTACTCCGAACCATTCTGGACGGCTACCAGCAGCTCAGCCCTAGTGTTGCCCTTGCGCCAGTAAATTTCAACAAACCCAACCATCGACAAACTCTCCTTATCGCTCCTTTCAGGTGACACAGAAAAGTGCTCGGACCGTCGTGAACCAACACTTCTCACGTTCTCTTTTGACACAAAACCCCACTGAAATGTTTTTTTTTTTTTTTTATGTATCTTAGTAATTTTACCATATTTTGATTTGATTTTTTGTGTCATTTCAAGAGAAAACTTCAGGGAAACATGTATTTCTCAAAAAGTTGTGCTGGAAAAATTAATTCTCCGTAATCACTAATAAACTTTAATGTCCCCTAAGAGGGCACATCCGAGTGATATGCAAGATTACGATGTCCCCTGAGAGGGGACAGCGGAATGCAAAGGGTCAATGCGGTGTAGTGTAATATACTTAAGTATTCTTAGTAGTTTCAATAAATTATTTTGACACGTTGAAAAATAAAATATTATGTGGCCACATTCCCATCCTAGGTCAAGAGGTGTATTCAGGGGCTATATTTTTAAATTTTTGATTTAAGGATGGTAAACCTTTTAGTTAAATTGGAACACATTTCCATAAAAAAAATTCATCTTGATTGAACATGAAAAAAAATTCCGAGTTATTAGCTAACTTTCTAAAGCATAATTACAAGTGCAAAGGGTTAACTTATGCGAAACTACTTTTTCAGAGTCAATAAAATATTCCAATGAGTGCTAAAGCACTCGGTCAAATAAGCATTTTGTCTTGTTTAAAAAAGTATTACTTTCGCTACTAAATGCAACAAGATAAAATTTAAAAAGAAAAAAAAGCAACAAAAAAAACCCCCCGAATATTCAACAAATTTCGAAATTCAAGCAAAAAACCACAAGCAGTCAAAACGATTAATAAGGAACCGTATAAAAACTATTTGATAACTACAAAATCTCATTTAAAAGTTCAGATAAAATTACCTCCTAAAACACAAACTTCTATTACAAAAGAACAATTAGTAGAATAACAAAACAAAAAAAATAGACCTCGAATAATCCATAAATCTTAAAATAAACAACGCAATCCTCAAAAGCGCGTGCAAATCCTACATTTTCCTTTACCCCCAGAAAACAGATTAAAAGCCCAGTCCCATTTGAAATACACCTTAAAAAAAAAAAAAATACTTCGATAGGACAAAAGTGAGCCAGCCCTCTTCTATATGCTATCAATCAACACTCCTTGAATTAAACGCTTTGAAGGCATTTTCATGCGGGGATACAGACGGAATAATTCCAGCAGGGGCCGCATGTCATTTAATCCCAGATCCATTTTTGAATAATCACCCAACAAAAACAAATCCATTTGTCTCGGATATAACGGAACTTCCTCCCCATTTTTCTCTCGGTTGCAATTTATTTCCGCACGGTTTGCTGACTCCCCCCCCCCCCTTCGCCCTCTACTGCTAATTTAATTTTCCGAGGCTAGGAATATTCCGGAACACCCCCCTTAACCTCAGGGAAAGGTAAAAGGGGATAGGGGAGAAGGGGGGGGGGGGACATATGCATAGTATCGAATTTTGAGTTCATCAGAAGCAAAGTGATACATTTTTGCATCTTTGACGGAGTCTCAGTTGAACTTATGCAACGGAGGGGGTTGATATTGTATCGTGTTATGCAAGGTGTTATCGAGACATTTTTTTTTTTTGGGGGGGGGGGGGGGAAGGACATGGTTCATAAATATAAGACAATGTTTCACAAAAAACACTTAGTATGCGAGGTTATTTGTTTTTGGATGCGAGGTTGTTGATAAAAAAGTATAATTATATTATTTTGGTAATTCAATGGCTATTTAAATTTTTAATTGGCAAATGAAACAAAATATTAGAGATTTTTTACTTTCAATTACTCATATCTACACATAGGGTGATGGACCAAACGGTATAGTGGTTAGCGTGCTGGCTTCTAGACCGCGAGGTTGCGGGTTCCGAGTCCCGTGTTAGGCATGGGTGTTTGTAAATGTATGTTGGCTTGTCTAATGACGAAGGTTTCGGCGCATTATAGCCCTCGTGTTGCTGACGCCGCCAGATAATCTGAAAACAATCAACCAACATAGGGTGATGAAAGTATAGCATTCAGTAAATGTATGGTGTATGTGGTCATCATAACTCCCGAACAAATTGACCTACGATGTTCAAATTTGGTGTACGGGTTGGTGGCGTGACAGGGACCTACCATTTAGGTTTTCATCGAAATCACGCATGCGCATAAGGTAGCTGCCATTGAAAAAAACTATGTTTTTCAGTAATTGCTATAAAACGGCTCTAACGATTTCGATCAAAATGACTGTGGTAATTATTCTTACGACGTTCTAAACATCCCCAGCTCCGAAATTCCAGTAAAAATGCTATAAATGCTTAAAAAGTTGTAAAAACGAATGTTTTCAACACAGAGTTATCCCATACAAGAATTATCACCATAAATATAGCCAAACTGACCATTTTTTCTAAAAGAATGATGAAAATGTCAAAACGGTAAATAAAACCAATCCACGTCAGAATTAATTGAAATTTGTGCGATGTTCCACACCCCTTAACTTTATTTTGCACAACAATATAACCTCACTATACTAAACTTCAACTTAACTAGACATCACTTGGACGATAGATAGTCACAGTGCTCATAGGTATTTAATCCATTTTGGCGGAGTGAAGACATAATTCTCGCCAAACCTTAGAGCCTTTTGTTCTCTAATACAGGGTTGTGGTTTGGCGAGAATTATGTCTTCACTCCGCCAAAATGGATTAAATACCTATGAGCATTGTGACGATCTATCGTCTAAGTGATGTCTAGTTAAGTTGAAGTTTAGTATAGAATACAGACAAACTAAGTAGAAATGTAACAGTAATTGTCCGTAAAACGTCGTTTCTACTCACCTATCTAAAATAAAACGTTTTGTCAAGTAAAAAGTTAGTATAACTAAATAAAAACTAAACCCATAAAAACTTAATTTTTACTCTACATCCCTTATACGCATTGCCAACTTTCATGGGAAATTAATTGCATTGAACTTTTATTCCTCGTCTTCTGGGAACATATACAGAACATATTGATTGATTGATTTAATTTCAGAAGAGATGGAATTTACTGAAGCGATTTTAAGCTCAGATTGGTTAAATCATAGAGTTTGACTACTACAATGAAAACCATACTATTTTATGCCATTGGTTAACTTTTTTTTGCACAAAAAACTTATTAAAATATATTATCAACGACAACGATGCTATCAGCAAAATTTCTGCTTGATGGGATGACGACAACTTATTTAATTAAAGCCCGCCAAAAACTAATGGTTGGTTGTTTTCAGATTATCTGGCTCCGTCAGCAACACGAGGGCTATAATGCGCCGAAACTTTCATTAGACAAGCCAACATACATTTACAAACACCCATGCCTAACACGGGACTCGGAACCCGCAACCTCGCGGTCTAGAGGTTAGCACGCTAACCACTATACCGTTTGGTCGGCCAAAAACTAATAGAATGGAAGTTAATCTAAAAGATTAAACAAAGAATGAAATCTCCAGACTAAGAAGTTGACGGCATATTGATAACAAAATCCATACTAATTTGCAGATTTTTTTTTCCCAAAATAACAAAACTTAAAACAATCTTATTTGTGGATATTTTTCTTTAATACATTCAAATCTGTTACATTTGTGTTTCCATTATTTTTCAGCGTATAAAAATAGTTTTCCCGGTTCTTTTTTGCCAGCTTTGCACTTGTCAATGTTAATAGCTCTCAATATGTGGCAAAAAAATTAACATTTTTTTTTACACCAAAGCTAAAAAAAACCGGTTTCGTTCGCAGAGTTTGTACAACAAGTTAATTAATTTTCGAGCACAAATAAAAAAAATGGGAGTAAGAAAAAAGCTCTTTAGGTAACATAAAAAAAAACTTCCCCACCCACATAACTTCGGGAAAAAAAAAAAACTTTCTAGGTGTTAAGTGATGGTTTATGGCTCAGTAATTGTGAATTTAATTAAAACTTGATTTAAAGTTTCAGACGTATGATCTATAATGAAATGTGGTAGGAGGAAGTAATTAATGAGCAGTTCAGATATTTTAATAGATTTAAGTGTCAAAATTGAATTTAGATTAAAAAAATTATTGCTGATATTTTATTTAATAAAACTTGCAACACAACCAAATGGTAAAATAAATTTAGAACTAGAAAGAGTTTTTTTTTTTTTTTGGTTGCAGTAATTAAGAAACTTTATTATTTTCAATGCAATAAAAAAACTAGGGGTGTGGAACATCGTAACACTTTCGATTACACTATAATACTGACGTGGATTTGTGTCATTTACCGTTTTTATATTTTCATCATTCATTTAGAAAAAATGGTCAGTTTGGCTATATTTATGGTGATAATTCTTGTATGGGATAACTCTGTGTTGAAAACATTCGTTTTTACAACTTTTTAAGCATTTATAGCATTTTTACTGGAATTTCGGAGTTGGGGATGTTTAGAACGTCTTAAGCATAATTACTACAGTGATTTTGATCGAAATCGTTAGAGCCGTTTTATAGCAATTACTGAAAAACATAGATTTTTTTCAATGGCAGCTACCTTATGCGCATGCGTGATTTCGATGAAAACCTAAATGGTAGGTCCCTGTGACGCCCCCAACCCGTACACCAAATTTGAACATCGTAGGTCAATTTGTTCGGGAGTTATGATGACCACATACACCATACATTTACTGAATGCTATACTTTCATCACCCTATGTTGGTTGATTGTTTTCAGATTATCTGGCGGCGTCAGCAACACGAGGGCTATAATGCGCCGAAACATTCGTCATTAGACAAGCCAACATGCATTTACAAACACCCATGCCTAACACGGGACTCGGAACCCGCAACCTCGAGGTCTAGAAGCTAGCACGCTAACCACTGTACCGTTTGGTCGACGTATAGTGGTTAGCGTTGTTAGAGTTTGAAAAACGGCGACTGAATATGTGGGATAACTCATTACATAATACAAATTAACTCTCATTCCGATGATTAACACACCCAAAAGTGCAGGCCGACCAAACGGTATAGTGGTTAGCGTCCTAGCTTCTAGACCGCGAGGTTGCGGGTTCGAGTCCTGTTTTAGGCATGGGTGTTTGTAAATGTATGTTGGCTTGTCTAATGAAGAATGTTTCGGCGCATTATAGCCCTCGTGTTGCTGACGGTGCCAGATAATCTGAAAACAACCAACCAACCCAAAAGTGCAGTCTTAACCTTAACACGTTGACTACCATATGAGTTGCATTCAACTCACGCCACTGGTTCAATCTCTTCTCCAATCAACTCTTCGACGAGTACTTGTGGTCGGGTGGTTTGATAATTTTGGCGCAAGGGCAACACGTGGTTCAGACTGCACCAAAGAAATTAGTGAACATCAATTTAAAATTTAAGAAACGAAGTATAAAAAAAATTAACATAAAAGTCAAAGTTGAAATATTTTAGTGGGTGGAAGCATTCCACAAAAAATGACTCGCGGTCTGTCAGACCGCATGCATATAGCAGTTTAAAGGTTAACCTTTAACTGCTGCATGCGGTCTGACAGACCGCGAGTTATTTTTTGTGGAATGCTTCCATTCCCTTAAATATTTAATCTTTGACTTTTATATTAATTTTTCCGATACTATGTTTCTTAAATTTTAAGCTGATGTTCACCAATTTGTTTGGAGCAATATAGACCACCTGTTGCCCTTGCTCCAAAAGCGTCAAATGACCCAACCACAGCAGTTGAAGGTTAAATAAATTTGGCTCTTTAGACCGCTATTGTGTCAAAATTCCGTGGCAGTCACCCGTGTTAAATTTGAAATTCTGTATTACGATTGCACATTTTTAAAAAAGTATAACACTTCAATGCAAGATTTATTATTTAAACATAAGAAAAAGTTTCGTTTTAAATATAATCATAAACAATAAGAGATATGGTTGGTTTGTACGCTCAACGACCTATTTTTATGCGCAATGACGGTTAATCAGGCCGGAAACTGCAGCTTAACGGGGATTCTGAACCACAACGAACATCCATGCCTAGCCCGGGATTCGGACTCGGCACCTTTGGCATGTGAAGCCAGAGCGCTAATCTCACAGCCACCAGATGGGCCAATAAGATAGATGAGAAATTTATTTAGAATAAATTGTTTTTGGCAGTGAACAATTAAAGATTTGAATAAATTAGAAAAACGAAGCAAGGTCTATTCCTAGTTGACGTTAAAATATCGCCAAGCCGATTTGGCGCTGTTTTGTAGGCGATACAGTTCTAAATTTGGCAATCCCATTTTTTTTATTGACGCGCTTTGGCTTCAACCTTCCTATACTACAAATCATGGAGCTGGTTCGTTTCTCAATTTTTTATATTGGAATTCCGAATTGGCGACATTCTGGCTTTGTCGCCAACTTTTCAAAAGTGCGCCAACCCATAAACGTGAACTAGGAATTTACCCGAAGCAATGAATAATTGGGAAAGTATTACTCAACTAATAATGGCATTAATCTAGATCAATTCCGCATAATTTCTACAAAATCGAGGTATGTCATATTAATAATAAACTTTCAGAAAAGTTTAAAAGTTTTCATTAAAAGATTAAATTTCACTCTCATTTCACAGTCGACGCTTTTTTTTTTTTAGATTAACTAAAATATTTCAGTATTACCAAAGTTTTAAAACTAAATAAGCAAAATAGCACAAAACAAAAAAAAAGAGTGCAAAATACAGTTGGCGATAAAACAAAAATGATACGGAAACTCAATAAATCTTGCTTATTAGCTTATACAGCCATCCAGTTAAAAAATCTTAATTTTGTTTTGTGGACATTTACTTTGGGTTCTTATACTTTCAAACACATTCAAAATAACATTCAAACAATTCAAAATCACTTACCATGCGTCGAAAGTCAAATCATCAGGTAAATACCAACTTCAAAATCTATAAATTAGAACAAAACGAACGTGCTAAAATCCTTGCGAAAATGCCAAGTCGTGTTTCTTAAACAAGTTCTTATTTGACAAGAAATTGTTTTTTGAAGTATCGTACTTTCCAAAAGTTGTACAACCGGCGGTTTACATTAAACGTACACATCTTGTAATAGCAGAATGCTCGACTGCAGCCGACAATTTGTCATCCGATGTCTCGTAACTTTCATTCACTCGTTACGTCACGTAGTGATGTCACATTTCAAACGTGCGGACAGATTCAGGTTTGGCTTCTAATAATGTCTCAATTTTGACTTGGGAATTTGTCCGAATTGCGTAAAAAGTCGCCAAAAAAAGCAGCATACAGAAAACTTTGACGAAAGACTTGACGAAAACTTTGACAAAAGTCATTTGAAGAAGTTTGACATGGATTTTCGAAGTTCAGTGTTTTTGCATATTTAATATAATTTGTGATTTTAATGACAATTTGATTTATCGATGTATCTCGATTGGTTGGTTGTATTCAGATTATCTGGCGCCGTCAGCAACACGAGGGCTATAATGCGCCGAAACATTTCGTCATTTAACAAACCAACATACATTTACAAACACCCATGCCAACACGGGACTCGAACCCGCAACCTCGCGGTCTAGAAGCCAGCAAGCTAACCACTATACCGTTTGGTCGGCTCGATGTATCTCGAACAATTGAAATTGAGCAGCCGCAGATGACATTTTAAAACTATGTATAGTATACACATATTGAGTTATAGACCGCGAGGTTGCGGGTTCGAGTCCCGTGTCAGGCATGGTTGTTTGTAAATGTATGTTGGTTGTATTCAGATTATCTGGCGCCGTCAGCAACACGAGGGCTATAATGCGCCGAAACATTTCGTCATTTAACAAACCAACATACATTTACAAACACCCATGCCTAACACGGGACTCGAACCCGCAACCTCGCGGTCTAGAAGCCAGCTCGCTAACCACTATACCGTTTGGTCGGCTGTAAATGTATGTTGGCTTGTCAAATGACGAATGTTTCGGCGCATTATAGCCCTAGTGTTGCTGACGGTGCCAGATAATCTGAAAACAACCAACATATTGAGTTAACCTTTAACTGATGTAAGCGGTCTGACAGACCTCGAGTCATTTTTTGTGGAATGCTTCCACCCCCTAAAATATCGCATCTTTGACTTTAATCTTAATTTTTCTGATACTATGTTTCTTAAACTTTAAACCTATGTTCATCAATTTGTTTGGTGCAGTTTGGACCATGTGTAGCTCTTACGCCAAAAACCTCAAACCATCCAACCACAGCAGTTAAAGGTTAATATAATTTGTGATTTTAACGAAAATTTGGTTTATCGATGTATCTCGAACAATTGAAATTGCGCAGCCGCAGTTGACATTTTAAAACTATGTATAGTATACATATATTGAGTTATAGACCGCGTGGTTGTGGGTTCGAGTCCCGTGTCAGGCATGGGTGTTTGTAAATGTATGTTGGCTTGTCAAATGACGAATGTTTCGATGCATTATAGCCCTAGTGTTGCCGACGGTGCCAGATAATCTGAAAACAACCAACATATTGAGTTAAGAAGCCTTTTCTTAATTCAGTACAAAGCCCTTTCCCTTGGAGTTAGATACAAAGGTGCCGGGTTCGAATCCTGGGTTAGGCATGGATGGTCGTTGTGGTTCGGAATCTACGTTAAGCTGTACGTCCCGGACTGATTAGCCGTTATTGAGCACAAAAATAGGTCGTTGAGCGTACAAACAAACCAAACCAAACTCTTGGTTGGTTGCTTGTTTTCAGATTATCTGGCACCGTCAGCAACTCGAAGGCTATAATGCTCCGAAACATTCGTCATTAGACAAGCCAACATACATTTACAAACACCCATGCCTGACACGGGACACGAACCCGCAACCTCGCGGTCTAGAAGCTAGCACGCTAACCACTATACCGTTTCTAAACTCTTGAAGTTAGATCGGAAAAATTTACTTCCGTATTTGAAATTCAAACTTTTTTTCGATTGATTACATATGAGATTTTTTGACACAACAGATACATGAAGTTCGTAACATTGTTAAAAGCATGTATTGATCTACTTTAGTTGATAAAGATTGAGAGAAGGGATTTCATTCCGAGAGAACTTTCAAACACTAAGCGTCTCGAATGGGAGAAAATCCGTAAAAAGCAATTACAACGACAGTCAACTTACTGACACTAGATAATCAACTTCCAAGCTGAGGCAAGATACAACTATAAATACAAAAATAACGACAAACTACAAGCACAAGATCACCAAGATTGGTCCAATTTAATTTTACTGAACAAATCCTCCTATATCAATATCAGAGTCCAGCAACCTTACATTGCAAAACTTGCAATAAATATTTTAAAAAACGTTTACCCACTTTAAATTATGAATTCAAAAGAAGCCTTTATTCAATTGCGTACTACAATCTTTCTTTCTGGACAGATCCTGAAAATACAGTTACGTATTTGAAATCGAAACTGTTGGGATTAGTATTTGGAGCAAATTCGGTATTGATGGTGTTATGAAGGGAAAAAAAAAGCGATTCTTTAGTAAACAAAAATGTCAGTGAAAGCTGGCTAAAAACATTCAATGATAGGTCGTCAATGTACAGCTAGTCACTTTCGTCGGCTTGTCTACTCGTTTCTCAAAGCAGAATTTGTAAAAATCCTTCTTCTGGCAACCAATTCCAAATATCGTCAAATGCTAATGTTTGCTCTATAGTTTAATAAGTAATACTTTTTTTTTAAATAAAAAAAGAAGTTAAAAAATTTAGATATGCATACGGGGATTATCGATAACTGCCGCCAAAATCGTCTTGTATCGTCTATTAATAAAACAGTTGCTTGTGATGTCACGAAACTTTATAACTGGAGTTAATTTATACTAAACTTCAACTTAACTAGACATCACTAGACGGTAGATCTTCACAGTGCTCATAGGTATTTAATCCATTTTGGCGGCGTGAAAGCATAATGTTCGCCAAACCGCAACCCTGTAGAGAACAAAAGGCTATAAGGTTTAGCGAGAATTATGTCTTCACTCAGCTAAAATGGATTAAATACCTATGAGCACTGTGAAGATCTACCATCTAAGTGATGTCTAGTTAAGTTGAAGTTTAGTATAGAAACTTAAATTACTTTGCAAGCCTAAAAGAAGTAATGGGATTACAAAATTGTTGCGTTTCATCCTCATTTCCTGCAAGGGAATTTCCAATTCTTTTTTCCATCTTAAAGTTAATTCTATAAATCGAATCCAACGCGCTCGACATCAAATAGTTATTTATATAATATTATAGTAACAGTTAATTGTAGAGGTCGGCGATATATCGATACGACGATATTATTATCGATATTTTTGAAGAATATCGATAGTAAAAATATCGATACAAGTCACCGATATATCGATATTTTAATTTTTTTTTTAGTTCTTTAATGATTGGTTTTGTAGTTTCGTGTGAATTTTCAATTTTCTTTATTTCCTTTTTAAAAACTTCAAAACTAAAGTTCGGACTAGGCTGAGAGACACTTAAAATGGCACCCTAACCAAAAAGAAGACAATGTAAGTGAAAGATTAGATCATTTATTAGTCGTCATTTCTGTTGCCAACGTGTGCCTGGAATTTGCATCTAATTTTAAATATTAAAAACATCTCTATCAGCAATATATGCGGTAAACTACTTTTCAAAATTTCTTCTTTAAAAATAAATGTAACTTATATGCATTGACATCCAAATGTATATTATTTATTCTGATTGATAATATAATTTATTTATAAAACAATTTTTATAATTTATTTATAAAAAAAATTCTTATAATTTATTTATTATAACAATTTTGGTATGAATTCATGAAAAGTAGAAATTTAAGCTGAAAAACTTCGTTTCTGGCAAAATTGAAAGTCAAATAAAATTAAAAAAAAAAAAAATCATATATCGATTTATAGATATTTTATCGATATTTTTTCTATACAACGATATAGTATCGATATTTATTTTGATCGATATTTCCGACCTCTAGTTAATTGAGATTAATCGACACTAAAATACCTCTTCTACACTCGCCTTAAGAGGAAATACTTATAAAGATCATTCCTTATTACTCGCTATGTTACAATCTTTTAGTCCAGTGCATTTAGAAACTAGTTACTTTCTATAACCACCTTGACATTTGGCGAGTAAACGAAACAGGTCACATAATGAAATGACATAAATTGTTTTCATTTAATGTCTATCTATTGTAAATAAAAATTAAAATAGCAAAAGACAAACCCAGATGGAGCCACTGTATATCCTTTGATGCAAGGACTTCAAATCTATTATAATAAAACAAGCTGTGTGTCTGTCTGTGGCTCTATAAAAACCTACTTAAAATTGGAGTAGAGGTCTGAAATTTTCAGCATATGTAGTTTTGGCTCTCTAATTGTATACATATCAAACATAATGTTAAAATTTTAATTAGTTCTTTTTTAATTAATTTGTTTTTTACAAAGTGACTTCAAATAGAGATACAGCTCTGAAATTTTCAACATAAGTAGTTTTAGCCTTCTAGTTGGACTTTTGAAAAACTGAGTGTTGAAATTTTAATTAGTAATTTTTTTATTAATTTTTTTAATTAATTAATATATATTTTACAAAACAATTTCTAATAGGACAACAGCTCTGAAATTTTCAACATAAGTAGTCTTGGCCTTTTAACTGGCCTTTTGAAAAACAGAATTTCACATTTTTTTTTAGTTCTTTTTTAATTAATTTTTTAATTAATTAATAAATATTTTACAAAAAATTTCTAATAAGCTACAGCTCTAAAATTTTCAACATAAGTACCTTTGGGCTTCTAGTTGGATTTTTGAAAAACAGAATTTTAAACTTTTATTTAGTTCTTTTTTAATTAATTTATTTAATTAAATAATAAATATTTTACTAAACTTCTAATAGGGCTACAGCTCTGAAATTTTCAACAAAGTAGTTTGGCCTTCTAATTAGGCTTTTGAAAACAAGAATTTTAAATTTTTATTTAATTACCTTTTAATAAATTTTTTTAATTAATTAATTAATTAATTAATTAATTATTATTTTACAAAACGATTTATAATAGGGCTGCAGCTCTAAAATTTTCAACAGAAGTAGTTTTGGCTATCCTATTGGCCTTTTAAAAATCAGAATTTTAAATTTTTATTTAGTTCTTTTTAATTAATTAATAAATATTTTACAAAACGATTTCTAATAGGGCTACAGCTCTGAAATTTTCAACAAAAGTAGTTTTAGCCTTTTAATTGGACTTTTCAAAAACAAAATTTAAATTTTTTGTTTAGTTCGTTATTAATTAATGTTTTAATTAATTAATATATATTTTACAAAACGATTTGAAATAGGGCTACAGCTTAGAAATTTTCAACATAAGTAGTTGTATCCTTCTAATTGAATTTTTGAAAAGCAGATTTTTTTTTTTTTTTTTTAAATAAATTAATATATGTTTTACAAACGATTTGTAATTGGGCTACGATTCTAAAATTTTCAACACAAGTAGTTTTGGCCTTCTAATTGGACTGATAAAAAGAATATTAAAATTTTAATTTTTTTTAAATTAATTATTTTTTTCACAAAAAGCGACTTTTGATAGGCCTTGAGTTCTGAAAGTTTCAACATAAGTAGTTTTGGCCTTTAATTTTGCTTTCCACAAATGTTAGAGTAATCTTAAAGGGATGTTATATTATTAACGGGTAATTTTTTTTCTTTTTCTTCTTTCTCGACAAGAAGAGGTTTTCAATATTAAGGCTTTACGTAGCTAATAGATTTTAGTAAGTGAAGCGAGCTTATGCTTGCACAGCAATGAACCTTTCAACGAGTGAAGTAAGCCTGTGTTTATGTTCTGTGTTTATTCGATTTTGCGTAGCGATGAACCTTTGTGTGAGCGAAGCGCCAAAAACTAGGACCTTAACAAGAATGACAGATTTCCACAACGCGAGGCCTTACAGCTAACTAAAATATTGCACATGTTAAAATTTCGTATCGAAGCATGGGTATTCAGCTAGTATAAAATCAAATATATTAGAAGGCTATTTTCAAGTTTTTAATTTATATCTGTGGGTTGGAGACCCCTCCAATAGATAGCATTCTTTTCAACGGATGTCGCCCCTGGCGGGGAAGTTGTGAAGTAGGAGTACGTGATGACGGAAGGAGAGAGGGAGAACATTCTTCTGGAGAGAGAGAACGAGAGCGGAAGGTGCTGTGGGGTTTTGTCCCCCTGACGGTGTATAATAACCTTAATAGATGTTAATTAAAGTTCAATGAACAACTACTGCCTAATTATTCAGCCCCACTAGCCTTCCCACATGGGGGCTCGGCCTAAGGAAAAAATGGAAAGGTCTTCGGTCTACATCTGCCAACGACGCCATACAGAAATTAAAACAACAGCAAGCCATTTTTGGAAATCCGTCACGAATAATAGCGGATAAAGGTTCAGCTTTCACGCCGAAGCAGTTCGAAGAGTATTGTAAGTATAGTTCGAAGAGTATAGACTTGCTGTCAATGACAATGATTTTGAGACAGAAACGTTAGTTAATGGCTCGGAATAGACCTCTTTTTTTTCAAACACTATCAAAAACTTGATCTGAACAACAAACTGCTAAAATAATTTGAAATTGCTCATAAAAGTTGCCAACGTATATAATGAATTCATACTAAAATAGCAGTTATTTATGCAACTAGTTGAACAAGTATTTTCCCACGTGTTGCATACAATATGTTTTATAATCATAAGCAAAAAATATTTTAATACATGTATAAACTAATGTTGGCAACTCCAGGCAATGAATCTCTTCTTAATATATCATAGTCCGAGAGGCAATTTTTGGACCCCATCGAACATCATTCTGAATTTTTTTATAGAGATAGGAGAAAAGTGAGTAGAATAGGAATCCACTGGTCTGCCGTGGCAAAAATGGCCGAAACTGATCAAAAATAGACTTGGAATGAGTTGAACTAAAATCCGATTGCCAAATATGTCATAACTTGCCAAAAAGAGCACAAACTTTTTCGTTTGGCAACCCTGCATTTTGATTTTCAATGAGAAAAAGCGCAAACGATTTTTGATCTCAGGCTCGGAAAATTTGTATCTTTTAAAAGTAAGCTAAATTGGCGACATCAGTTATGTCATCCGTGACATAATGTTTATTACCAACTTGGCTCCCTTGACAACTGGAATTCCGAGAGGTAACGGACAGATCGAAAGAATTCATGGAACTTGGCACCAATCCTTGCCAAGCTGTCGATTGAGTCCAGCGAACGATGAATTCAACAACAAGTCGAAGTACCAAGAGAACTCCTTTCGAATTACTAACCGGAGTCAAGATGCGAAATAAAGAAGATTTTGGAAATGCTGGAAGAGGAGAGAATTGCAGAGATGATGAACACTCGTGAAATAGAACGCGAAGAAGCTAAGAAGAATATTCTTAAACTACAGGAAGAAAATCGGAGAAACTTCAACAAGAAGAGAAAGGTCGCCCACAACTACAAGATCGGAGACCTAGTAGCAATACAAAGAACACAGATGGGGCCAGGAATGAAACATTAAGTGATTCATTAAGTAATCATTTTCATACCTACTCACTAATAGTCAAGGTTTCATAGAAAGTAGTTTCTAAATGCACTGGTCTAGAAGGTTGTAACATAGCGAGTATAGGGAGGGATTCTTACTAGGACTTAGTCTTAATTAAGGTTTATCCGATAAAAAAAAAATCCATTTAAGTTTTTGTCAATCGGAACAAAATTATTATTATTAAAATTAACAATATTGGAAAAAAGGGATATTTCCATAAATGATAATTATACATGAAAAAGGTGCAAAATAACTGGGCTGGACTTCCAACTACAATACAACAAAGGCGATTTAAATTAACAAATGGTATCAGAAGTGCAATTGGTTAACGGAATTAATGTAAAAAATTCTTGGCGCAAAAGCCGTACCTTAGTTGGAAATCCTACCAATGATTATAAAAGTAATTTGATTACTGTCAGTGGTAGAATTGTAAGAGCTGAAATACAATTCAGAAAGGACTGGAGATATATATAAGCGAAAAAAAAGTAGCTACTTTATCAATAGTATCAAGAAACAAAAAATTTCAACCACATAGGTAAGTTTGGGCGAAATTTAGCAACTAAAAACATCTCCAAGCTAGCAAGTTTTTCAAAAATATTGGCAGCTATATTTGAAACTCAAATATCCAAGTTCTAACACGCTATCACAATTTATAGCCAAGATACCGATTTTACATACACTTGATCAATTTGGCAAAACACTTGCATCGTACTCTTTCTAATAGGAGATACTTCATGTCTGAATAATTTATAGTTCAAGAAGAACAAGTCAAAAAAAGGACTTCCGGTTGAAGCTTAGAATCAGAACTCGTTGACCTTTCACTTGACATATAGCACGAGTTTGTAGCATTCGTAGTTATGACTGGGAATACTGTTGCGTGGACGGGTTCAAAAGATTTGAAGCCAAAGCAGATCAAAACTTGCAGAAATTTATTCCGATATAATTCTTCACAGATTCTCTTACAGCTCCAGAACTTCTCGTTCTAGTAGACACAATACAGCTCTTTTCACAACAATAGAGCACAAAACAGCAGTTAAAAACTTGACAACACAACTGCTCAAATCGTTGCAAAAGACAATGCAATACAGTTCGCTTTCGGAACTCTCTGAACACTCACTGAGACTCAGTAATTCCAGTCAACTAATGGACTCAGCTAACAACCAACTCAGTGACTCATAATCACTCAACAACTGACTAACCCTACTCACGGCCATCTTTATATAGGAGTGGTGAATCTTTGCGAAACTTCCAGAGAGAGAAATTTGGAGAACTTTCCAGATCGTAGTCGAAAAGTCCTATACATGTACATGGGATACATGTACCTATACATGTAACGAAAATGTCGCCAAATGGTCGCCAAGTTTGGCGACATTTGGCGATTTCTCGCCAAATGTGGCGACAAAAATTGGTCGCCCAAACCATCGCCAACTTGGCTCTATCTCGCCAATTTGGTGAGATTGCCATTACCATAATGTTAAATGCCCTGCTCCATGTAAAACTCCCTTCCTAATAGCGTTACCTCTGTAAAACTCGTTATCAAGCAACAAGAGGCCCACTGCAGTGAAGCCAAATTAAGACGAACTATTGCACTGCCTTATGCAAAATGTACATAAATTTTCCTATTTAGAAAATTAACACTACGAAATATTTACAAATATACCAAAATTCGTAACAATACTGACGTCAGATAGAATAGCAGGGTCTTTTTTCTGAACTGCATACCTACATAGCAGATCAGAATTTAAAATGAAGAAGTCCAACCATTAAAATCATAAACGGTACGACGTCTTTGTGTTTGTAGTTTAATTATCACACCAGCAGCTCTGTGATTGAGCAAAAAGCGAAATCGTAGAATGGACCACATGGCACTTGTCATTCAAGATGACACTTGTGACAAGTCGAAAAAGTTGCGTAACTTGCCGATAAAAAGGAGACGGAAAAGAGGCACAAGTCAAACAGGTGCGAGGACATGAAACACGTGTCGAAGCTTTTTTTACAAAAGAAAAATCGTCTGCACTTTTGTCGGAAGTAATTACAGAACGATTGCACTCAAAAACGCAAATGTGAAATTTAAGAAGTTTTGAAAGTGTGTTGGAAACAAGTTTCGAATTTAAATAGTCATAACTAGCTGCATGACTCGATTTTGCAAGGTTTCCGTTAGTAGTATACATATATTAAAAAAAAATTAACTCATGAAAACTACAATTTGAATATTGTTGCGTGGATGGGTTCGAAAGATTTGAAGCCAAAGCAGATTAACACTTGCAGAAATTTATTCCGATACACACTTCACAGATTATTTTACAAAACCTGAACTTCTTGTTTTAGAAGACTGAATACAGCTCTTTACACAACAATAGAGCTCAAACAGCAGTTAAAAAAAAACTTCACAACTGCTACAAATCGCCGCAAAAGACAATGCAATACAGTTCGCTTTAGAACTACTCTGAATGCTCACTGAGACTCAGTATCTCAATTCAGTAATTCCAGCCAACTAACTGACTCAACTCACGGCCGGCCTTATATAGGAGTCAAACCTTCTTGAAACTTCTAGAGGTAGATATTTGGAGAACTTTCCAGATCGTAGTCGAAAAGTCCTATACATGTACATAAGGACCGAAATGTCGCCAAATGGTCGCCAAGTTTGGTGACAAAAATTAGTCGCCAAAACCATCGCCAACTTGGCTCTATCTCGCCAATTTGGCGAGATTGCCATTACCATAATGTTAAATGCCCTGCTCCTCGTAAAACTCGCTTCCCAGCGTTATCTCTGTAAAACTCGTTATCAAGCATTAAGACACATATTGCGCGGAAGCCAAGTTAAGACGAACTATTGCACTGCCTTATGCGAACTGTACATAAATTTTCCTATTTACAAAATTAACACTACGAAATATTTACAAATATACAAAAATTCGTAACAATATAAAACCTTTATATATAATGGTAACTTTTCAGTGTGCAATTACAGCTTATTTAGGCAATTCTGAACTTGGATCGAGTTTTCAAAGTGTTAGACTACTACGAAGAAAAACATTAATTCCGCGTCATGAATTAACTTTTTTTTTTCGCCTCTGAAACTTGCATTGCCATCGACAACGAGTCTATCTGCTAAGTTTTAGGTCGATTGGATGACCGCAAGTGAGTTAAATTATTATCCGAAGCGTCAATAGAAGCATGTGTAAAGAGACGCTTTTTAGTAACAGCCCCAAAGCTTGATATAATATATTATCATCGACAACAAGTCAGGTTGACTATCTGTCAAATTTCAGCTCGATTATAAGAAGGAAAGTGGGCCCTCGGCAGATTTGAAGACAGACACAATTCAAAGTTAATGCTATTTTGAATTTAAAAAAATATTAATCCTAAAAAGGGCATATAATAGTCTTTGAGAAGTAACAAAGCACGCTCGTTAATCGGTACAATTGTATTCACGATAATCTGTATTTGTCAATACACCTATAAGAAAAAAAGGTTCAAATTGGATAAGGTTGGTTGGTTGTTTTCAGATTATCTGGCGCCGTCAGCAACACGAGGGCTATAATGCGCCGAAACATTCGTTATTAGACAAGCCAACATACATTTACAAACACCCATGCCTAACACGGGACTCGGAACCCGCAACCTCGCGGTCTAGAAGCTAGCACGTTAACCACGATACCTCAAATTGGATAAGGAATACCTGTGCCAAATTTCAGTAGTATGTGACGTCACGATGGATAAATTCTTTAGACGTTAAGCTTGAGGAGGAGGATGACACAACAGACAATTGCTTTTAGTTTCAGATAATAAAAATAAACAAATAAGCGTTTGAGATTAGCTGAAAATTCAATTTTACTTATAAAGGGTGTAATGTAATTGGTCACCGGAATTTTGCCAAATGATAATACCCATCTTCAAATAAGATTGCCAATAAAGTACACTGATAAGTTTCATGTTGCTTCAAGTTGAAAACGACGTTTTAATGCGCAAAAGCAATTCTTTTAAACAACACAAGGAAGCCATTCCAAGTTAGCACGCAATCTGATACCAAAAAGGGTAGCTAATCATTAATTAAAACACAAGACGCGAAAGTAATTCATTGACAAATCTTTGTAGTAAAAGCAAACAGAATTTAAGTTTTGGATATTCCGAAATTAAGTTTGTAATTGAATGAAGGAAAGAAAAATTTTCATTTCTCCACACACAAAACAAATACAGAACTCACGCAATAGAACACAGTATCACGTGTTTCTGACCCATACATCAAATATTTTTAAATAAACAATGGCAACACGGAATTCTTTTTTTTTTTTTTCATTTTATTTTTGCAGACAGAAAAAGTCAGCAATACATAAACAGATTTCACCATACGTTTATTTAATCTTCATTTATAAGACAGAAAACACTATTTTTGCCATTTTTTTTTTATCATCCAATTCGAAAAGCAACTTTTCCCGCTAAATTTTTTCTTCTTCTTCCGACAAGAACATACTTGCAGCAGGAGACAAAATTAAATGCACGTCGAAGAACACCAGATTCGAAATTTTCAATGGAGGATTCTTAAATTACTTTCATTCGCCCTTCCTGGAAAAAAGAAGAAAGAAAAAAAAAAAAGAACATGAAATTTAATCATTCCGTTTTCATGTTTCGAACATTGTTCCATCTGGTTCTTCTCTATTCATTGTAGTAGTTTTTTTTTTTGTTGCTCGTTTGATTCTTCGGTTCCTTGTAAATAGGGTGCTTCTATTTATATCGCTCCTTTGCTACCGATTCCGAATTCATTAAAAGAATATTAAAGTGGGATTAAAGCGTTGCGCCGGGAGAAAGAACAAAAAGTAGAAATAAACGGAAAAACAATAAAATGGAATACCTCATCTGTTTAAAAGAGAAGGAGGAATACGCAACCGGTACCATGCTTTGAAAAAAGAAATGCTTTTTTAATGCAATCACCTGTTTTGAAGTTCCTATTTTGCATAAAGCTGCCGGAAATCATTTACAATTGGCGACTGTTTCCTCCGATGCGGTTTATCTCTTGGCGAAATGTGTATTTAATGATGAAAATACAGACGATTTTCTTTCTGTGCTGTTGATTAATTTCTGCGTTACTATCCAATACATTTTTAGACTACGTAACGAAATTAATTCAAGAGTACATTTTTAAATTTGTCGATACTACAAAGCAGTGTCGGTGGTGGTTGGGAGCTAAAAAGTACCGGATGAAATAATTTAAATTCTAAAAAAAAAGCAACTCTTCCTTCTTTCCCAGTGTAAAAAAATTAAAGAAAACCCAACATTTTCTAAATGTATTGTTACGAATTTTTGTATATTTGTAAATATTTCGTAGTGTTAATTTTGTAAATAGTAAAATTTATGTACATTTCGCATAAGGCAGTGCAATAGTTCGTCGTTAGTTTGCTTCCCCGCAATGTGTGTCTCAATGCTTGATAACGAGTTTTACAGAGGTAATGCTGGGAAGCGAGTTTTACAAGGAGCAGGGTATTTAACATTATGGTAATGGCAATCTCTCCAAATTGGCGAGATAGAGCCAAGTTGGCGACGGTTTTGGCGACTAATTCAGTCCCCATGTACATGTATAAGACTTTTCGACTACGATCTGGAAAGTTCTCCAAATATCTTCCTCTAAAAGATTCACGTTGTATTCGCTTCCTCTATAAAAGCTCAAGAGAGTGGGTGATGGAGTTAATTGATTTTGAGTCACTGAGTTAGTTGACTGGAAATACTGAGTCTCAGTGAACATTCCGAGTAGTTCTAAAGTGAACTGTATTGCATTGTCTTTTGCGGCGATTTGAGCAGTTGTGTTGTCAAGTTTTTAAGTGCTGTTTTGTGCTCTATTGTTGTGAAAAGAGCTGTATTGTGTCTACTAGAACGAGAAGTTCTGGAGTTGTAAAGGAATCTGTGAAGAGCAGTGGTGTAGTGTAAAATAAAAAGGTTTAGGAATGCTTTGTCGAGTCGTTACAAACGTACACTTTTTTTTTTCTATGGGGGCGGGGGTGAAAGTAACTACTAGGAGTAAATAACTTTATTAATATTACCTTAATAATCTCAAAACAAATAATGAGCCCCTCAAAAATTAAAATGTCTGTGTTTAAACATTTTTATTTAAATGGTTTTTTTAAAACTACTAAGTTGTATGAATTTTTAAACAAATGATCTACAACACATTTTAAACAGATTATTTACCTGATTTAAAAGATATCGAGTTTCGATTCAGACACTTAGAACGCACCCTAATAGGGTCATCAGCTGATCTAGGCTTTCGAAGCCTAGATTTAACATAATCATCTGACTTCCAGAATTTCTGAGATGCCTATAACAATCAATGGGTTCGAATAAATTCCCAGATTCTGTAGCTTTTCGAAGTCTGTTTTCAAAATGAATGAAAAAGATTACGATTGTTGTAGATATTGATAGTTTTATGGTTTTTCTCCTTCTCGCGATGAAAATGCAGAGAGACGATTCGAGTGATAATCATGAAAAGTGGGTATAAATTGGAGGAAAAAACAAACTGCAAATTTTATATGATATTGCCATCAAAATCACTGAGTTTAAAAATTATCAGAAGCAATTTCCTCCCCTCATTCTCGCCACTTTATTTAGTGTTGATTAAAAAAAAAAAAAAAAAAAAAAAAAAACTTGGTGGAAAAGATTTTTTTAAAGAACTGCTGCTATATTTTTGGAATAAACACGGAAATAACTGTAAATGTAAACTTTCCCATTCTCAAACCGAAAAGCAATTTATTTTTGCATTTTGAAATACATTTGAATTGATTTCCTACTATTTCACAGTCTTAATTTCGAAGAATACCTTAACTTTTAGGAAAAAGGCAGAATCATTGGCATGGGTAGAAGTTTGCTAAGAAAAAGTTTTTTTTTTTTATTCAAAATTTAATTTTTCAAAACTATTTTTCTTACAATGACTAATATAAAATCTATCATTAAAAGGAACACAGTTAATTTTTTTCCTTTAAATTTTGCCCTTTTCTCCAATTTTATAAAAAGTTAAGCAACTACGAGAATGCCATCCTCCCGTGCATCTTCCTAGCGCCACCCATATCCATCATTTTTACGCTGTTTTGAATATATTTTGCCATGTTCAAACAACGCATCAGTTTGATTTTCTCCATACTTGGCAAGCCAATATCAATGCATAATTGCATGATTTCAAAAAACCTTAAAAGCTAATACAAAATTTTAACTTTCTGCAACCCCCCCCCCCCCCTTTTCATCTGAATTCTTTAAAACCCAATTAGTTAATTCCGTCAGAATCGCAGGTTTGCTTTGAATGTCCAAAAAACGTATCTTTTATTGTCATTTATTTTTCCTGGTATACATATACAATTAAGATGATTTTCTATAATTTTTAGGTAATAATTTCAAACTTTTTGGCAGTATATCAGAATTAAAAATGATGCATTTATATATATAAACTTTTTTTCCGTCAATTTTTTAATCAGATAATTGCAATTTAAGTGACTAATTAGGACATTATTAGAACATACATAAATCAATTTGTAGTTAACTTAGAGGTGCGATTTTTATTGCAAATAAAATATATTATATTGACGCGCATGTTCTTATGGAGAATTTTGAATTTGGCTGCAATATTTATTTAATTATAAATTTAAATTTTTTTTTTTTAAAAAAATACATAATTTTTAACAAAAAATTAAGATTAAAATATTCATAAAAAATGTATTTATAACAATATATGTTAAATTCTCCATAGGAAGCACATTCACAGCTTGTGTCTTCAGAGCAAAATTAGAATTTTGTAAATTGGACAATTTATTACGAAGTTATGACCGTTGGCGTAAAGTCATATAACACCAAAATGTCATTCTTCAGAAAACGCGTTTAAAGTTTAGTACGCTAATGAACGTGATACAAAATAGGTTCACAAAACTCACTATAATTTAAAAAGTAAATTGAGTCTCAGAAAGAAAATGGTATTATTTTAAAGGTAATGAATTCGGAAATATTTTAAAACAAAAACGCAGACTTGAGTCAAATTTTGCAATTCCTAGTGTATATGTATACCTTGAACGAATTCATTTCTTAGATACGTCGCAAGGTTTACAAATATAAGTGGGTGATTTAAAAATTTCTATATCTTTTTTTTTTAAAAAGATGCATCACTTGTGCTGATAAATCGGTTAGTGTTTTTTCGTTTAAAATTAGAGGAGAAACATTCAAGGAGAGAGCACAAAGAACTGTATGTGTCAGACCACAGTTTTGTTTTTAAAAATGGAGACTTAGTTGCCGTGAACTTGTGTAGGGAAGTTATAGTCCGTATTCATGACGAGTCATACACATTTGGCGTCTGGAATTCATCCACAAATACAGATCATTCGTTGGAGAAGATAATTGGCATAGGATGAATCAATGAATCATAGTTAAGTGTAAACATATGTCAGAGTTCTTTTGCAGGAGCATTGAGATGGGGTGAGGGAGGGAGTTTAATGTATGTGTCGGATTGTTGATAGAATCGCCACGGTGCAGGTTACCGCACCTCTTTTAAGTGTTTTGCAAATACTTGAGCATGCCTGCTCAGCTCCGAAGTTATTGATCGAAAACGAAAGCATAGTTTTCACGAAAGAATTTTTTCATTTTCTTATTTGACTTTGCGTTTAATGTCTCGTAAAGAAAAAAAATTAAAAAAAAAAATTTTTTTAGGTGAGGGAACGCCGTTCCTCCTTCTAAAAAGGTAAAGGATCGCCGTTCCCACGCGTTCCCGCTCCACTACACCC
Organism: Linyphia triangularis; assembly: GCA_963978545.1. Classification (NCBI taxonomy): domain Eukaryota; kingdom Metazoa; phylum Arthropoda; class Arachnida; order Araneae; family Linyphiidae; genus Linyphia; species Linyphia triangularis. The sequence continues at coordinate 8,193,598 of OZ021723.1, read as the reverse complement.
CTGGTGAAGAGTGATATTGGAATAAATATCTGCAAGTTTTGATCTGCTTTGGCTTCAAATCTTTCGAACCCATCCACGCAACAGTATGCTGAACTAATGGACTTTCATTAGAGATCTTGAAGTTCATCAGAGTTAGAAGTATTCTATTCGTGAAGGATATCATGAAGCTTGGTTTGGGAAGCAGAACTCTGCACGGCTCGTGTAGATGGTGATAAATCGTATTCCGTACATTCACCATATATCATCTAATGCAAATATTTAAACTTTTAAGTACGATTTATGAACAATTAACGAAAGGAATTGTTGTTAATTGTTTTGTTATTGTTAATTGTATTTTGAAGTGCGAAAAGAGTAAAGGATACCATTGCTGAAACGAGTCGATGCATTGCAATCCCTATAAAGCAGTGTTCGCCACTAACTTTTAGAGACGGGCCATATATGACTCATGTTGGAACTTTTCCCTGGCCGGATGAACCAATAAATGTATCTTTAATTATTATCGATTCAAAAATACATAGCATTTCTGAAAACTGAAAAAAAAATATTGATTTTTTTTTTTTTTTATCTTTATCAAGTATCAATTATAATTTTATTATTTTTTCAAATAATTAAAAAATAACAATTTGCATTATCAGTAAATTGAAATCTAAAAGAGATTGCCATATGATGGAACCAAACTAAAAATAATGCTTGATATAAAGTCCATTCTCACCAACATATGTTGAAAAGTTAAAAAAATAAATAATTTAAACCCAATTCTTTTTATTTTTCATAACTTTATTAGAAGTGTTTCGATTTGAAAGAATAATTCGAAACTGAATAACACGATTCAACGATGCAGGTCAAGGACGATTAACACACTTGCCTTCATCCAATCGAACTGAAACTTGGCAGATACACTCGTTACCGAAAACAATGATTTCTATCAAATTTCGGAGCAGTCACTAAAAGGCTCCTTTTATACACGTTTCCAATACCTTACGTCAGACTTATAAGCTTTTCTTAACGTTCTATAATCCAGATCCCAAGCTTAATTTAAATATGTACAATTTGGCGATATTTAAGACTGAAACCTTCCCCTATTAAAGTTGACGAGGCAGTCTTCTCGATGACTGATTAACCCACTTGCCTTCATTTAATCCTCCTGAAACTTGGTACATAGAATCGTTGTGGATGACAATGCATTCCATCAAGTTTTAGGGGTTGTTACTAAAAGACATCTTTTACACGCGCTAAACTTCGATTACCGTTTCGAAAAGCTAATTAACCCATTTGCCGTCATCCAATCGTGCTGAAACTTGATAGACTAGACTTGTTGTCAATGACAATGATTTTGAGACAGAAACGTTAGTTAATGGCACGGAATCGATCTTTTTTTCAAACACTATCAAAAACTTGATCTGAACAACCAACTGCTAAAATAATTTGAAATTGCACATAAAAGTTGCCAACGTATATAATGGATTCTTATTAAAATAGCAGTTATTTATGCATTAGTTGAAAAAGTATTTTCCCACGTGTTGCATACAATATTTTTTATAATCACGAGCAAAAAAAATATTTTTAATACATTGTATATCAACTATTATTGGCAACTCCAGTAAATGAATTTCTTCTTAATATATCATATTGTTGCGTGGACGGGTTCGAAAGATTTGAAGCCAAAGCAGATCAAAACTTGCAGAAATTCATTCCAATATAACTCTTCACAGATTCTCTTACAACTCCAGAACTTCTCGTTCTAGTAGACACAATACAGCTCTTTTCACAACAATAGAGCACAAAACAGCAGTTAAAAACTTGACAACACAACTGCTCAAATCGCTGCAAAAGACAATGCAATACAGTTCGCTTTAGAACTACTATGTATCTCAACTCAGTAATTCCAGTCAACTCACCAGTCAACTAATTCAATTCAGTCAACTAACTGACTAACCCAACTCATGACCGGGCTTATTTAGAGGATGTGAAACATTCTTGAAACTTCTAGAGGTAGATATTTGGAGAACTTTCCAGATCGCAGTTGAAAAGTCCTATACATGTACATGGGGACCGAAAATGTCGCCAAATGGTCGCCAAATTTGGCGACATTTTGCAATTTCTCGCCAAATTTGGCGACAAAAATTAGGCGCCAAAACCGTCACCAACTTGACTCGATCTCGCCAATTTAGCAAGATTGCCATTACCATAATGTTAAATGCCCTGCTCCTTGTAAAACTCGCTTCCCAGCTTTACCTCTGTAAAACTCGTTATCAAGCATTAAGACACACATTGCGGGGAAGCAAACTAACGACGAACTATTGCACTGCCTTATGCGAAATGTACATAAATGTTACTATTTACAAAATTAACACTACGAAATATTTACAAATATACAAAAATTCGTAACAATATCTACACCAAAACTATGTAATATTTGAGCACGAGGCGTGCGTGAAAGTACTTTTCTCACACTAGTGCAAGAAAGTAACTTTCCCGCACTCGTCGCGGTAAAGTAGTTAAGTTCTACTTTCGCCACGATTTCTGATTAAAAATGATCAAATACAGTTAAATTTTTTTGCACGTTGTTATAAAAACTTTGTTTTTAAAGGTAAATTTCTTAGTAATCAAATTTTTTAAATTTAATTTTTATAGTGTTATTTTAATGCTACTTTTTTTAAATAAATTTCACTATTTTGAGGCGAGTGAAGGTAAAATCTATTCATTTGCCATTAATATAGATCCGTATTCTGCTAAAGCACAGATTTAAAACTGAAAATAATTTTACCAAAACATAGATTTTTAAGAGTAATACTTTATTCATTTAAAGATACCAAAAAATTACAGTTTTAAAACAGCATTTTTCCTTTAGTATAATTTTTTTTTTTTTTTTTTAAATGGCAAAGAAAATTGGACGCTTGCAATCCGAAATGGCTAAAATATACAAAAAAAAAAAAAAAAAAAAAAAAAACTGTGATCGAAAGCGTAGTTACTTTGAAACACTTTGAAATTTCTTACATGGTGTAAACAAAACTCAAATCCTATCTTAAGGAAGCTCTCGCTATCGAGCAGAAACATGAATATAAAAGATAAAGGAACTAACAAAAAAAAAAGTAGTTGAAAAAACAGTTCCTTTTTCAATTGAATTTCATCCGACGTGGGGAGGTATCAATGGATTCGGCTGTCAAAATTCATAAGTCACGTGATCTAGTCCACTTCCGAGTAAAGGGTATCGCTCCGCAGGGAAATTACTCGGCAAACTATATGCAGAGATACAGGGGTCAGGCAAAACACTGAGACGGCCGAGAATAAATGTTTACCTAATATCCGATTGACGAGCGGGGATGCCACATTTGGCACTCACTCGCTGAAAATCTTCAATTCAGGTTGGTTGGTTGTTTTCAGATTATCTGGCGCCGTCAGCAACACGAGGGCTATAACATTCACCGAAACATTCGTCATTAGACAAGCCAACATACATTTACAAACACCCATGCCAACACGGGACTCGAACCCGCAACCTCGCGGTCTAGAAGCTAGCACGCTAACCACTATACCGTTTGGTCGGCCAATTCAGGTTGGTAAGATTGGATATTTGCAAGAACAAGTTGGTTGTATTCAGATTATCTGGCGCCGTCAGCAACACGAGGGCTATAATGCGCCGAAACATTCGTCATTAGACAAGCCAACATACATTTACAAACACCCTTGCCTAATACGGGACTCGAAACCGCAATCTCGCGGTCTAGAAACTAGCACGCTAACCACTATACCGTTTGGTCGGCTTGCAAGAACAAGAGCTATGCGATTGGTATTGGCTCAGCTCCCGCTGGATAGTCTACTTGGTTGCGGTTGCTACAGTAACAAGACTCGTTGGTTTAGAATAGGGATGATGCATGCAAGAAATTGGGGTCCTTGTATGTTAATGCAGATGATAAATGTAGATGTCTTCTCTTGGAATCCCTCTGTAGTTGGTTGTTTTCAGATTATCTGGCACCGTCAGCAACACGAGGGCTATAATGGGCCGAAACATTCGTCATTAGACAAGCCAACATACAGTTACAAACACCCATGCCTAACACGGGATTCGAACCCGCAACCTCGCGGTCTAGAAGCTAGCACGCTAACCACTACACCGTTTGGTCGGCGGAATCCCTCTGTACAAAATTGGGCTAGTATTGTTTCCATGGCGACACACAACTCTAGACTTCTTGGTGAGAGCTATTATTTAGATAGACAGATCGTATAATGTGTCTAAACTGCCGAGAAGCCTACAGAGCTATGGAAGGTGGCTATGAAATTCAGAAGAAAAAAAGTTCCTTGAAATATCCCCCTTTAGATTTCTAAGAAATTCCTTGATTTTATGGCAAACTTTTATACAAATTTGTCCAGGTCTTCCAGATGTGTAGACCCTCGGATCAAATAGAACATGTACGCTAAAGAGATAATATGCCGATTTTTAAATAATAGTTTTGGCGGAAAATAAAAGTTTTAAATTATTCCGTAACATTAAACTTGTAACGATTACAGCCCATCGATATAGATATTACCGCCACAATCCTCTGGGGAAAATGGCGCCAAAATACGAATGAAAGGAATGACGTACCCTTCAGAACAACGATAGAAAATGTCCCTCATTTTCGAGAAATTTAAAAAAAATTCCCTGATTTTTTCCAGTATCAGAAAGCTCCATGACATTTCGCTGACTTCCAGGTTCTGTGATCACTCGTTATGTTATGTAGAGGTTGGTTGGTTGGTTGGTTGTTTGGGATTTATTGGCGCAAGGGCAACACTTGGGCCATACTGCGCCACATGTTATGTAGAGATTGAGACGGCAAAGTGTTCCAAAATTTATCGTGAAGAATTATTTATTACGTAACAAAACAACATAACATAATTAATGAACGTAAATGATGCCAGATCCCTATACATATTGTCCTGAACACATATTTCCCCTTCCAGTACTGGTATAGTGGTTAGCGTGCTAGCTTCTAGACCGCGAGGTTGCGGGTTCGAGTCCCGTGTTAGGCATGGGTGTTTGTAAATGTATGTTGGCTTGTCTAATGACGAAATGTTTCGGCGCATTATAGCCCTCGTGTTGCTGACGGCGCCAGATAATCTGAAAACAACCAACCAACCCCTTCCAGTACTCATAACACTAATCCTTAACTGTTAACTTCTGGGTTTCTTATAAGTGGTTTCTGCTCTGCTATCAGATGAAGCCAAATGAGTGGCCCCCATACTAAGCCCATCTGATGTTGTGTAATGTGTTGTCCTTGGTTACCAACAAACGCTAACTAATTTGGGGGGGGGTATCTATATTGGTAATTGGGGATTGTTAAGTCTTCTTCGGTTTCAAGCCAATAGCCAAGCGTGCACTATCCAGAAGTTGCACTTACAGATCAGTGACTGACCACGGCGTACATGAAGTGGTACGTATTCAGAGAAAACACAGATAACTTTCATCAGACGGCCTGAAACACGAGACTGCCACAATATCCTAAGGGTGCTTACAATGGAGTCGGGATGGGTGCTTACTCACATACTCGCATAGTGCGACGTAAAACTAAACCATGCTTCTCCATGGGGACGCACACAGTGGAGACTGGCCGGTTTACGGTTTAATTTTACCTAGCACTATGCGAGTAAGCACCCATCCCTAAGTGGAGCCGGGATGGATCGCATAGTGCGAGGTCAAATTAAACCGTAAACCGGCCAGTCTCCACAGTGTGCGTCCCCATCATCGATATAAATAAACAACTGGATAGACTGCTTAACGCTGGGGAAATGAAGCCGTTGCCAGATGCCGTTGGTGGGATAAAACATACGGATTGCCGAGGATTGAAAATAAAATTTTGGGTTATACACAGCAGAAATGTCAATAGTAGACCTTAATTAGTAATAATGGGCAACAAAATATATACTCTAACATTTTACAAGGTTTTTAGCATTTCCATCCAACTATAAAAGTAAACTGTGATTGGTTAATCTTCCCACCAGCTTCGCAAAGCTTTGCAATCCCCGGCGCGTTTTTCTCTTTGCATTGACAATGGAGCAGTCTATCCAGTTGTTTATCTATATCGATGGTCCCCATAGAGAAGCATGGTTTAATTTTACATCGCACTATGCGAGTATGCAAGCACCGATCCCGGCTCCACTGTATAAGTACTTACAGTTACGTTTTCATTTTAAAAAGTGCCAACCTGATGGCTGAGGGGTTAGCGCTCTGGCCTCGCATGCCAAAGGTGCAGGGTTCGAATACTGGGTCAGGCATGGACGTTAGTTGTGATTCGGAATCCCCGTTAAGCTGTAGGTCCCGGCCTGATTAGCCGTCATTGTAAAAAAAATATAGGTCGTTGAGCGTACAAACCAACCAACCAACCTTTTTAAAAAGTAAATTTCACAGAGGGCCAAAACGCTGTCCTCCAACAGAGAAAGCAAACATTATGTACCTGATACTTGAGTTCTGCTTCAAGTTTAGGATATGAATCACTGCAAAACTGGAGGTTTGAAAGAGCAAAAACTTATTGCATGACTATTTTTTTAACATTTTATTACGAAATCCAATTAAAAAATAAAGATTGTGTTGTTCTTTACCAGAAAAAATAGTCCATGAGGTAGGGTAGACAAATACATTTAATAACAGGACGGACAATTAACGATCTACGGAGATATAGTTCACTAAGAACCAATTCGGTACACAGCCTATAAACATCAGACAGAACCACACAGATCTTCCCACGTTCATGTTCACAAGAGGAATGGTCGTTTACCGGTAGAGGAACGAACAAACTACATCTACACGGATCTTGTATCAATCCGCATAAAATATAGTTTGCTCGCCCCAATACCAACAGATTGGAACAGAATCTAACACCCTTGCAAACCAGAAGTGTGCTTGTGCGTTGAGTGAGAGTTGTAAGGCTGCACGAACGTTTACGTTCACGGACCGCCACTGCTGTCTATTCATCTATGTACGAGCAGTGGTTGAAGTGAGAGAGAAAAAAAAGTGATGGGGATGCGCAAAGGTTGGTGCCAAGTCCAACCCCCCCCCCACCCCCTTCTTCCTCCAATGATAAATTTTATAATTTCGTATCTTATAATAAAAAATATGAAATAGTAAGGAAATAATTTATACTTCCTTACACACTAACATTGAACAAGGTTGCAGAATTTATTTGTTATTTTAATAAATATTCTGCTACTTAGTTTTCCTAGCTTGGAAGTAAGAGAGAAGGTAAGTAATAATTCAACATTACATGAATATATCTGTTTATTTAGATTTAAATAGTCCTTCTAAATGTGCATACTTTCATGAAATTAAATTAATAGAGAACTTTAAAATGTTATGAGTGTTTTTTTTATTTTTTTTTTTTTATTTTAATAGCTTGTTTTAATATGAAACAAGAATAGAAATTTAAGTTAAAAGAAAGTTCCTCCTCAGTTAAAAGTTGACCAAGTGTAACAGTGTTTGTTACTAAAAAATACTTTTATCTTTTTACAATCCCTCTAACACATTTTTATTATAGAATAATATATATACCATAATTTTTTTTTTATATATATATATATATTTAAAAACTTTAAATCACATTTCCTCTGTGTCAGTGTCACTACATTTAAAGGTTAATGCTATTTTCTTTACCAGTTCTTAGACGGATTGATGTTTTTAAAAGTGGATGGATGAATTTCAGTGGTTTTAGAAGAGGGGGCTTTTTGAAAAAAAAAGGGGGGGGGGCGTCATCCCCTGGCTACCCACACTTCTAGCACTGCGTACGAGTTTAATTCAGCTTTATTTCTGTATTGTATATGACCAAGGACTTGTACCTCCAGTCTTCCGCAAGAAAATATTCAATCATACACACAGGGGTGTAGTGGAGCGGGAACGTGTGGGAACGACGATCCTTTACCTTTTTAAAAAGGGGAACGGCGTTCCCTCACAATTTTTTTTTTTTTAAATTTGTATTTTACATTTTTTTTTCTCCCTTACGAGACACTAAACGCAAAATCGAGTAAGAAAACGAAAAAGTTCTTTCCTGAGAATTATGCTTTCGTTTTTTATCCACAATTTCAGAGCTGAGCAGGAAAGTTCAAGTATTTGCAAAACACATACACTCGTTGCTAACACGCTTCTAGTTGCTAATTTCATTTTATTAATGGAGCAAATTTTGAAAAGGAAAGGAAGGGTCTATCAAGCAAGAAGAACTTCTCTACATTTTCATCTCGAGAAAGAGAAAAACCAGAAAACTCTCAATCGACATCTGCAACGATCGCAATATTTTAAAATTTATTTTGAAAACAAATTTCGAGAGTGTCTGAATCGAAACTCGATCTCTTATAGAAATTTTTCTAAATGGAAATTGTTAAAAAAAAAAAATCATGTCAATAATCTGTTTAAAATGTGTTGCAGATAATCTGATTAAAAAATGTCTTAAAAAATGTGTGTCAATAATATGTTTGAACATGTCTTATAATACATTTATAAAGTGTCAAATAATCTGTTAAAATGGGTTGTGTAAGGCAAATTGTTTTAAAATCCATATAACTTAATAGTTAAAAAAATAGTTTAAATAATATTATTTATTCTTAGTAGTCATTTTCACCTTCCCCCTCCTCCCAAAGAAAAAAAGTATGCTTTTGCATAACGACACGACTTAGCGTTCCCACACCTTTTTATTTTACACTACACCATTGCCATCACCCACATTTGGCGAGGAAAGATTTCCACCTTCCCTTACTTATTCAAAATAGGCAACCCCTTAAGCTGGCACGTTATTCAATAGACAAAAAAAAAAAAAACCGGACATCCATGAGTTGTGAAACAAATATATCCCTCTCGGATACACAAAAAGGGTCAAGCGATCCTCCGGATTCAGGTGTTAATCTTCCCTTCTTTTTTCTCCCCGGAGTTATTCAAATCTCCCCTTGTCCCTACGGGACGCGAGGATTTCCCTAGTTTTTGTTTTATTTTCCCTTTTCTGGCATGTCAAGAAATTTCTCGGCCATTGGTCACAAACAAGAAATGGGATACGTATATAGGAGATTGCTTTTCGTATATGCTTGCGAGTAGTGGCTATTTTTTTTTTATTCCCATGGTGTTTTATCCGGGAGAACTTAGAAGGGAGAAAAGATACGAGAAATGTGCGAGCATTGAGATCCAAGGGTCTGATTTGAAACCTAAATTTCCCGGGTGGGTCCAATGCATGGAATTTTCATTTCGAGCAGTCCAGAGATTTTTTTTTTGTTTTATTTAAAAGTTAGTGTTGTAAATATCTTGATAAAGGAACTTAAAGTTTTACTAAAATATAAGGGCGCTATATAGTAGGGAATATTTTTATAAAGTTTTGTCTTTATTTGGAATATCTTTCGCGTTACTTTTTTCTGATATCTATTTATTCTGACCCAAATTATAAGGATTAAATTTAAAAAGAAACCTTAATACTAATTGAAGTGGTGAACTGATTGAAGATATAAACAATGTCTACGCTCTGGCCCAGCATGCCAAACGTGCTGTGTTCGAATCCTGGAATTAGGCATGGATGTTCGTTGTGGTTCGGAATCCGCGTTAAGCTGTAGGTCCCGGCCTTATTAGCCGTTATTGTGCAAAAAAATAGGTCGTTGAGCATACAAACCAAAACCAAACTAAATCAAACAATTCTTACAATTATTGTTTAGTATTAATAATGTTTAGTATAAAAAATTAATAACTATGAAACTTGTGAAGTTTGATAAATTAGCTGCCAAACGCAATTTATAAAAAAATGACATTAAAATTCCGTTTCTATTTATTCTAAATAAAAAGAATTCAACTGAAAACGAAACCAAATTAATTGAAGTTGATTACATAGACAATTGTAACTAAGTATTTCATAGGATTAAATATAATGTTTTAAAATTTTACTTGGTCAAAAACAATGCCCAATACTTCCTAATTATGCGTAGTTAAAAAATCACCGTCAATCTATAAATTTTAAATCGTCCCCGTCAACTTTACTCCAAAGTTTCCTCCGAGTATTAGGATTAAATATAAATCAGCTGGCCAAAAGCAAATTATAAGAAAAACCCATTCAAATTCCGTTTTTATTTATTCTAAATCAAAAGAATTAAACAGGAAACGAAACCAAATTAATTGAAGTTGATTACATAGACAATTATCACTAATTATTTTACGGGGTTAAAAATAATGTTTTACGATTTTACATTGTCAAAAGAATTACCCAATATTTTCTAATTATGCGCAGTTCAAAAAATCAAATCAATCTGTAACTTTTAAATCGTCCCCCTCAACTTTACACCAAAGTTTCCTCCGAAAATTATTATTTAAATACACAAAATATGATTCGATTGAAAAGTTATTTATTTGGTAATTATAACTCTCTATTCCATTATGTAATCAAAACTACCTTACGATGGTTTCTTATAACAGTGATCGGGGAGCATTAAAACGAGTTTTATTTTTAAAAATATTTGAATTTTATTTTATTATTACTTATATTTCACTTAATTTTTACTTTATATTTAACTGAATTTTATCAGTTATATTTTACTTCATTTTATCATTATTTATATTTTTGTAACCGTGTTTAGGCTTTTGGCGATAATTTTGGCCGCCAAATGAAAAAAAATTGCGAAACTACATCTGGTGGCTCAAAAGCAAAACTTCAAACAGAGTACCTTAAACCACATTAGAAATACACTTTCATTCTGTTTCAGCTCTTCAATTGAATGTAATTTCTTTAGGTATTTATTGGTCAAAAAATAAAAAATACTTATTAATTATTAAATAATAAAAATATTAGTTAATTAAAATAGAAAATATTCACCAAAACACGCAAATCCATCTATTCTTTTTTCGCTTACACCTCCTAATTCCAGTGCAAGAAGTGTGGGTCGTTTCCCCACTTTTCACCAAAAATACCCATTCGTCCCTCCACTTCTAAAAGCACTGAAATCCATCCCCTCACTTTTAAAAACTCTTAATCCGTCTAGCCGACCAAACGGTATAGTGGTTAGCGTGCTAGCTTCTAGACCTCTAGGTTGCGGGTTCGAGTCCCGTGTTGGCATGGGTGTTTGTAAATGTACGTTGGCTTGTCTAATGACGAATGTTTCGGCGCATTATAGCCCTCGTGTTGCTGACGGCGCCAGATAATCTGAATACAACCAACTTAATCCGTCTAAAAACTACAAAAGAAAAATAACATTAACCTTTGAATATAGCGACACTGAGAAAAGTGATTTAAAGTTTTCAAATGTAAAAAAAAAAAAAAAACTATTTATGGTGAATATATATCATAGTAGTGTTAAAAAAATGTATTTTGACTATTTAGTATAAAGATATATATAATTATTTATTTTTTAACAAATAGTCTTACATTTGGTCAACTTTTAACTTTGGAGGAAATTTCATTTAAGTTAAATTTCTTTTCTTGTCCCATATAATGACAAGCTATTTAAAATATTTTTTTTAAAATTTAACTATTAATTTAATTTCATGAAAGTATGCACATTTGGAAGCACTATATATACAGGGAGGCCACAAAATTCAGGAAAAAAAAGTTCCCTGATAATTCCTTGATTTCCCTGACAGATTTCTAAAAAATTCCCAGATTTTAGGACAAACTTTTTTTCTAATTTCCCTAATTTTCTTAGGTTTTCCGGATGTTTAGACCCCCTGTATACTAGAGCATGTATACTAAAGAGATAATATGCAGTTTTTAAAAAATAGTTTTGCTGGTAATGAAAAGTTTAAATTATTCCGTAACATTAAAATTAAACTTCTAATGGTTTACCACCACAAATCTCCATGTAAATAGCGCCAAAATATGGTTGGTTGTATTCAGATTATCTGGCGCCGTCAGCAACACGAGGGCTATAATGCGCCGAAACATTCGTCATTAGACAAGCCAACGTACATTTACAAACACCCATGCCAACACGGGACTCGAACCCGCAACCTCGCGGTCTAGTCAAAATATGGATGACCGTGCCTTAACAAAACAAAATTTCCATGATTTTTTCCAGAATCAGAAAGCTCCCTGCAGGGTTTCTGCCAAAATAAAGTGTCGCAAATCCATGACTTATCATGACTTTCCAAGACCGAAGCAAATAATTTTCCATGACTCAAATCAAATCACAAAAAATATAATAATAATAACAATAATAATAACCTATATGAATTTTACTAACACGAACATAGTAAGTAAATCAATGTACCCTAAAATGATTTTTATAAAGTATTATTTTAAATTAAGTAAAAAATCCTTGTTTCAGTAACTTCCAAATCAGAAGAAAAAGGGAAAAATAATTTTCCGTTCTTTGATATTTCAATGTTAAAAAATCTAATCAATCTTTAATAATAAAGAAATATTTGAAGAAAGAATAAGTCAACAGTAATAAATTATATCATCAAAAATCAAATGTTTTGATATCAACAATGCAAAACAGAAGAAAGAAGAAGTGGGGAAAAAAAAAAAAATGTAAACACAAGCTTATCAAAACTGTTCATTTCAGTTCTCATATGGAAAAAAAAATTCTCCTTGAGACCTCATTCGAGTGATGTCACAAATTTGGAGTTCAGAAACATTGGCCTCGGTTTTTAACTGTGACCGTTGTTTCCATCAAAACGTAAATAAAAACTTAGATGAATATTCGATGAGCTGAATAGCAATCATGGCGTTTGTGACGTCACAGTTACGTGATTTTGCTTAAAATATTTAGAAATCCATGAAGTTCAACGTATTTCCATGACATATGGCAATTTTTTTGCTCAAATTCATGACTTTCCATAACAAAATTTGCCCAATGTCCGAATTCCTGACTTTCCATGACATTTCCTGACTTTCCATATGCGCGGAAACGCTGTCCCTGACATTTCCCTGATTTCCAGGTTTTCCCGTTTCTGTGGCCACTCTGACAAATCTAAATAACCAGTTATATATATAATGTTGAATGATTACTTCACTTCATTTCTTACTTTCAAGTAAATAACTAAGTCACAGAACATTCATTAAAATAACAATAAATTTTGGATCTTTGTTAAAAATTAGTGTTAAGAAGTATAAATTATTTCTTTACTAGTTAATATTTTTATTATAAGTTACGTATTTGTAACATTTATCGTTGGAGAAGTGGGGGGGGGGGGGGCACTTGTCAGCTTGTCACCAACTTTTGGGTATCCCCACTTTTCTTTTTCCACTTACCACTGCCATACTCAATTAAATTTTAACTAGGGGGCTTCGCCCCCTGCTCGCTAACGCTCGCCAACCCCAAAACGCCTCGCTGCGCTCGTATTGAGCGGCTTTGTCGCTCGAATTTGTGGTTAAAACATCTTGCTGCGCTTGAATAGGTTTGCCAGCCATAAAAAATGTAATCAAATTTTTATAAATTTAATGTAAGGCCTAATAGAGAAAACACCCAAGTTGCAAATTTCATAATAGAAAGTTAAATATACTATCCGCCAACATACGTATTACGCCGAGAGTGATTGTTTCGTTCACGTCGCCCCGTTAGAGAACGACGTCCAACGCGAGGTATTTTCTGGATAGAAATACTTTAAAATAATAATTACTGTAATACAAAAATGCTTCAGAAAAACAGAAAAGATCAGCTTTGAAACGAAGAGTTTAAAAAGAGCTTTAAAATTAGCAACGGGTTTATTATTTACATGCGTAAGGATGTTGCCATTCATATATTCAAAATCATTGAGGCTTTGTAGTAGCTTAATGATGACAAATATTGAAATTTAACTATAATTAATAAAATGTTAATAAATTATTTTGGGACGTTTTGGCAAATCTACAGCTTATTTCCTTTAAAATGACACCTTGATCATTGAAATTGGTTGAGCGGTTTAGGCGGACGGACTAACCCCAAAAAACGTATTGCCTATTAAATATATAGATTACAATGGTGAAAATTATTAAATAAATAGTTTTTAATACTGGGGTATAAATTATGTGTCTGGAAATAAATCACCTTCATACATAGGAGAGAAATAGGAAATGCTCAGTATTGCAATACCAAATATTGTTGCAAATTTGTTTTACAACTTTTGGTTTTAAAAATAAAGTCTGTTTTGGTTTTACTTTCGACTTAAACCAAGTCTGTCTCAGAGTCTAATAGAGACTTAGAGATAGCCCTGGTTAAGCACAAAAGTCGTAACTGCAACTGTAACTAAAAATGAGAAATTTAGGTCTTAATGTAAAAAAAAGAAGCCAAAATGGCGACATTGTCCCTTCTATTACAGGGATCTCACTCAAATCACAAAACGAAAACCAATGACTTTTCAATGATATTTAAGGATCTAAATAATGTTTTTAAGGATCTTTGAAAATTTAATTTAAAGGAATCATATCTAAATATAAATTTTTAATGAAGTATGTTCAACCAAGAAAGTTATAAGTTGGCGTATGCGTAATACAAATATGTTAGAGAATTCCAATATTGTGCGAATAAGTGGCGGTCACGTGGGGATAGCAAGTCTGAGTTGCATTTTAATAAATTTTGCAGTTGGGCACACAAAATCCGCAAAAGTTAAGGATTTTTAAGGACCTCTAGGCATTTGTAAGGACTTTTAAGCCGACCAAACGGTATAGTGGTTAGCGTGCTAGCTTCTAGACTGCGAAGTTGCGGGTTCGAGTCCCGTGTTAGGCATGGGTGTTTGTAAATGTATGTTGGCTTGTCTAATGACGAATGTTTCGGCGCATTATAGCCCTCGTGTAGCTGACGGCGCCAGATAATCTGAAAACAGCCAACCAACCAAGTACTTTCAAGGCCTGGAAAACGAGTTGAAAAGCATTAAGCATTTTCAATGACTTTTAATGACCGTGGAAACCCTGCATTATATTATCCCATCTTACAAGTGAAACAAAGGGGAAACAATCGTCGGTGGGCGATACTCAAGGGATGTGAGCATGTTAAAAACATTCGTTTTTTTCAACTTTTTACTCCTTTACCGCATTTCTAAGCAAATTTTGGAGCTGGGGATGTTTAGAGCACCTTTTGATCGAAATCGTTAGAGCCGTTTTTTAGCAATAGCTAAAAAACATAAATTTTCCAATGGCAGTCACTTTATGCTCATGTTGGTCTATTCCTAGTTGACGTTAAAATATCGCCAAGCCGATTTGGCGCGGTTTTGTAGGCGATACAGTTCTAAATTTGGCAACCCCATTTTTTTTATTGACGCGCTTTGGCTTCAACCTTCCTAAACCACAAATCATGAAGCTGGTTCGTTTCTCAATTTTTCATATTGGAATTCCGAATTGGCGACATTCTGGCTTTGTCGCCAACTTTTCAAAAGTGCGCCAACCCATAAACGTGAACTAGGAATTTAACCTCATGTTCAATTGTCCAATTTCGACGAAAACCTGAATGACAGATCCCATTGCTACCACTAACCCGAACATAAAATTTGAAAATCGTTATTCAATCAGTTCGAGAGTTTTGCCGATTTTTTTCTTTTTTACACTCAGCACGTTCCAAAACGTGCACAAATGCAAAAAATTCCCCAACAAAAACCAAATTCTGTGACTTAATATTATACTTTCATTACCCTGTGATAACAAATGGGTAATTGAAAATAAAAATACTGAAAAGGGCTTTGTGGTTAAGGTTAACTCCTAATCCTAAAAATGGCAAAACCAAAATAGCTTGATAAAAAAAAAAACTACTCACAGTCGGCCACACAGGATAAGGAAACTCAGCAAATCCCAAGTTACCGAATAAAGTCCATAGCGGTCCAGGATACTGGACACTGGGCCTGATGACAGGCCATCCATAGCGCCTTCCAAGCTCCATCAAGTGGAGCATGAAACGTTGGTTCAGTCTTTCCATAATAATCCAACTTCCTTGATGCAAAATATCCGATTACAAGAGATGATCTCTTCAGTCGACTATCCATTCGTCGTTTCAGCCTTTGGATCCCATTAATTAAACACTATGAGAGAGGAAAATTAATAAATTAGGACTAAAAAAAAAAACGACGATGTGATGATTCCGTCTGCGAGCTTTTTGACGAGAAATTACGAGATGCGTCAAAGGGGAGTGGGGGGGGGGGGGGAAAGAGGCCCAGATATTTGGGATTCTTCCTCTCTCTCAAGAGGTATAAAGTAATGACATTGGATAGTTTATACAAAGAAAAAAAAAAGAAAAAAAAAAGAGAAAAAAAAGTGAATGCGTAGTTGTGTCAAATCGAGAATGAATTGCCTTACTTTATTTCGTTTTTTGGGGAAAAACGAGTTTCCTGTGGACAAAGAGGTTCTGAGAAAATGTGCTTTTTGTGGAAGTTTATCGCTGTTTAGGCGGGAGAAAAAAGCTGATTCATCAAAAATGTGAAATACCTCACTTTTGTCACAAGGAAGAGCAGTAGTAGAAATGGTGTAAAAAAGTGGGGGGGGGACGCCCAAATTTTTTTGACAAGTGCATCCCCCCCCCCCCCTCCTCTCAATCTCCCATCTTCAACTATAAATTTTATAAATTCTTAACTTGTAATAAAAATATTAACTAGTAAAGAAATAATTTATACTTCCTAATATTAGCATTAAACGAGGATCCAAAACTTATTGTTATTTTAATGAATATTCGGCGACTTAGTTTTTTTTTACTTGGAAGTTAAGTAATAATTCAATGTTATATACATAACTGTTTATTTAGATTTAAAAAATACTTATAAATGTGCATACTTTCATGAAATTAAATTAATAGAGAATTAAAAAAAAAATAACTTGTCTTTATATGAAACAAGAATATACACTGTTAAAAAAATTTGTCCACCATGCACCAAAATTTGGTTCCCATTTAGCTGCTACCAACATGTGGTGCTTAGTTTCGCGATTTAATGGTGCTTATGGTCCGAGGTTGCACCATTAAATCGTGAAACTAAGCACCACATGTTGGTGGCAGCTAAATGGGAACCAATTTTTGGTGCATGGTGGACTTTTTTAACAGTGTAAATTTAACTTAAATGAAAGTTCCTCCAAAGTTAAAAGTTGACCAAGTGTAACTGTATTTGTTAGTTATTAAATCGTGAAACTAAGCACCACATGTTGGTGGCAGCTAAATGAGAACCAATTTTTGGTGCATGGTGGACAAATTTTTTTAACAGTGTAAATTTAACTTAAATGAAAGTTCCTTAAATCGTGAAACTAAGCACCACATGTTGGTGGCAGCTAAATGGGAACCAATTTTTGGTGCATGGTGGACAAATTTTTTTAACAGTGTAAATTTAACTTAAATGAAAGTTCCTCCAAAGTTAAAAGTTGACCAAGTGTAACTGTATTTGTTAGTATAAATACTAATATCTTTATACAAAGTAGTACAAAACATTTTTATAATAATATGATGTAGATCCCATAAATAGTTTTAAAGTTTTCAAATGTAAAAATAAATCACTTTTTCACAGTGCCACTACATTTAAAGATTAATGTTATTTTTCATTAGTTATTTTTAGGCGGATTGAATGCTTTTAAAAGTGGGGGGTGGATTTCAGTGGTTTTAGAAGTAGGAAGACGCATGGGTATTTTCTTGAAAAGTGGGGGGGGGGGGGACGCATCACCCCGCGTCTACCCACACTTCTCGCACTGAGGGAGAGGCTCGATCTCCTATTGTTTTTCATGTACAATGTTTGGACTCTTGAAGAAGGTACTTCCAAGATTTTGCCATCGATGTTTTAAAGGTCTCTCCCGCCCTGATTTTTTTTTTAATTACTATGCGTTATGCCAACCTAGTGACAATATAATTTTTTTTCCCGCCAATAATCGTAACAGAGCGACATAAAAGGGTAATTTAATTTTATAAAAACAAAATTATTTCCATCCCTTTCAAAAGGATCCAAAGCCCTCTTATGTTGCCCGGAGAATATTTTCCGTCATGATATATTTTATTGGTGCCGCCAGAAAGGTGCACTTGCATTTTCCCTGGATTTTAAAAAATAAAAATAATTCGATGAAAAGTGGTACTGAAAATAGAAGTATGTTATAGTTTTAAAAATATTGTTACGAATTTTTGTATATTTGTAAATATTTCGTAGTGTTAATTTTGTAAATAGGAAAATTTATGTACATTTCGCATAAGGCAGTGCAATAGTTCGTCGTGAGCTTGGCTTCCCTGCAATATGGGTCTTGATGCTTCATAACGAGTTTTACAGAGGTAACTCTGGGAAGCGAGTTTTAAGGAGCAGGGCATTTAACATTATGGTAATGGCAATCTCGCCAAATTGGCGAGATAGAGCCAAGTTGGCGACTAATTTTTGTCGCCAAATTTGGCAAGAAATTGCCAAACTTGGCGACCATTTGGCGACATTTTCGGTCTCCATGTACATGTATAGGACTTTTCGACTACGATCTGAAAAGTTCTCCAAATATCTACCTCTAGAAGATTCACGAAGATTCACCTGTCCTATATAAGGCTGACCAAGAGAGCGGGGAAGTTAGTTAGTTGCTAGCTGAGTCCATCAGCTGACTGGAATTACTGAGTTGAGATACTGAGTCTCAGTGAGCGTTCAGAGAGTTCCGAAAGCGAACTGTATTGCATTGTCTTGTGCAGCGATTTGAGCAGTTGTGTTGTCAAGTTTTTAACTGCTGTTTTGTGCTCGATTGTTGTGGAAAAGAGCTGTTTTGAGTCTACTAGAACGAGAAGTTCTGGAGTTGTAAAGGAATCTGTGAAGAGTTATATCGGAATAAATATCTGCAAGTTTTGATCTGCTTTGGTCTCAAATCTTTCGAACCCGTCCACGCAACAATATTCAACGGAGCAGAAATCCCGCCTAATGTCATTACTTATGCCACCTAGTGACATAGGACTATGCCAAGCTTTCTATGTCACATTTTAACTTGATTTCCTAATCAAGTTTTTATTATAGATCCTTTCTATGCATTGCCAATTTTTACGTGTAATTGCAACTTGTTGAGTTCAGATCGAGTTTTCACAGTGTTTTACCGTTGAGAAGAAAACATCCATTTCGAAATATTTACAAACTTTTTTTGGCACCAAAACTTAATTGAATGCATTGTCATCAGCGACGAATCTGTCTGCCAAGATTCAGTTCGATTCAATGATGACAAATGGATTAATTAGCTCTCCGAACCTTTGGCCTCGTCAACCTTAATAATCGAAGGTTTCAATCATTAAATATAGCCAAATTGTACATTAGTACGATACATAATAATAGAATATATATAGAATAGATAATAGAACGGTCACTAAAGCAGATAAGTTCGATGTAAGGTAAAAGAAACGTGTGTGAAAGCGGCTTTTTAGTGAACGATTACAATAGAACTAATTTAGTGTACAATAGAACGATACATAATAATAGAATATATATAGAATAGATAATAGAACGGTCACTAAAGCAGATAAGTTCGATGTAAGGTAAAAGAAACGTGTGTGAAAGCGGCTTTTTAGTGAACGATTACAATAGAACTAATTTAGTGTACAATAGAACGATACATAATAATAGAATATATATAGAATAGATAATAGAACGGTCACTAAAGCAGATAAGTTCGATGTAAGGTAAAAGAAACGTGTGTGAAAGCGGCTTTTTAGTGAACGATTACAATAGAACTAATTTAGTGTACAATAGAACGATACATAATAATAGAATATATATAGAATAGATAATAGAACGGTCACTAAAGCAGATAAGTTCGATGTAAGGTAAAAGAAAAATGTGTGTGAAAGCGGCTTTTTAGTGACAGAACTAAAACTTGATAGAAAAGCATTGTCATCGACCACAAGTATATCTGCCAAGTTGGAGCTGTATTGGATGATGGAAATTACTATACTAAACTTCAACTTAACTAGACATCACTTAGACCAGCGTTCGCCACTAACATTTAGAGGCGGGCCATCTTACTTATGTTAGAGCTGTTCGCGGGCCGGATGCACCAAAATAAGTATCTTTACTTATTATCAATTTCATAAAAATTAGCATTTCAGAAAACTGGAATATATATATATATATTTTTATCTTAATAAAGTTACACCTGATATTTGATTCTATTTTTTTCAAATAATTAAAAAAATAATAGTTTTCATTATTAGTAAATTAAAGTCTTAAGGGGAATGTTAAGTCAAAAATAAAAATTCTTCAATTTTTGTCTGAAATTCATGAAATTTTTTGTGCAGTTCAATAGCAATTAGATTAAACACAACCTAAAATTTCAAAAATTTATATTGATTTTTTTTCAAGAAATTAAATTTTTATTGAAAAATTTAGCGTTTTTTCCGTAATTTTAAAAACGCTCCTTGCGATTCAAATTTTTTGCAATCTGTCTAAATTTTTTTGTACAAGCTAATTAAATATATATTGACAAAATTGTGCATGGATTTTGAATTTGACTCATTGGTTAATTATTTAAAAGTAAAACTTTGGTACTACGGCAAAAAATGTAAACTTTTTAAATAGAAGCATTACGAAAATTACTATAAAACAATAAAAAAATACCAGATTCCAAAATCCATGCACAATTGTGTTCAAAATAGTATAGTAAACAATATCTCCATATTTAAGAAAAATACACCAACTTTTGAATCGCAAGGAACAAATCGAATACCTAAAAATGTTAAAATACACATGAAGAGAAAAATGCAATTTAAGAAACTGAAATGCATACGATTTCTGCTATGCGCGCTTACAAAAACTCAAATAATATTCTTAATTCTTCTCGGATCAGCAAAAGTAAGGTATGTACTGAAAGCTAGAATTGCAGGCTATATATTTCCACTAAAATATAAAAATAGAAATTTTTGAAATCTTTGCCTTAACAGTCCCCTTAAAAAGAAGTGAATCTCTTATTTCAAAGTGACAAAGCGACTTGATCTAACTTTTAATAAAAGTATTTAAACTGCACTTCCAGATTACTCCTTGATATCAATTGGTAGAAATCGTTCATTTGATTTTATGATAAAGTAGATGTCTTTCGGAGTATTTGTTGCAGTCAATTTTAATAAATTGTCCAAATGAGATTCAGTTAAGTTATACCTGTATTCAATCTTGATGAAAAACCACTTCACATGCTTTCTTCGGACACATGGTGGAGAACTCTGCTCTACATAGTTAACACATTATTTCGGATAAATTACAATTATGTAAGAAAAAAAGTCTTCGGGTGATTTGCCGTGAAATTGAAAAGTACCGTGAAATTTGCTTTTTTTTTTCTGTGGTGCCGGCGGGCCGCAGAAAAATCTGTCGCGGGCCAAATCCGGCCCGCGGGCCGCGTAGTGGCCGACGCTGACTTAGACGGTAGATCGTCACAGTGCTCATAGGTATTTAATCCATTTTAGCGGAGTGAAGACATAATTCTCGCCAAACCTTAAAGCCTTTTGTTCTCTATAGGGTTGTGGTTTGGCGAACATTATGCTTTCACGCCGCCGAAATGGATTAAGTACCTATGAGCACTGTGATGATTTACCGTCTAAGTGATGTCTAGTTAAGTTGAAGTTTAGTATAATCGGATGCGACAATAGTAGCGTATGTAAAAGCGATCTTTTAATGATAATGCTTGCCTCCAAAACTTGATAGAGTGCATTCTTGTCGATATCGAATCTATCTGCCAAGTTTCAGTTCAATAGGTTGATGGTAAACGGGGTAGTTAGCCTTCCGTATATTTTCACGCCAGTCAATAAACACATACAAAATCGAAGTTAATAAAAAGGATTTAAAAAGTAGAATGCGTAAAGAGTTAACCCTTTGCACTCCAGTGGCGCCTCTCAGGCGCCACACGATTGGATGCCAAACCACGAGAGGACCATTAGGTGTGATGCGGAAATTCGATACAAGGCCAACGACTGTGTTTAGTTTCTATGAATCAAATCCATAAACACCAGCCGAACCTAAAATGTCTCGAGTTGCTGATTCCTCCGCGCGAAAAAGACCTGGAGTGCAAAGGGTTAAATTACTTTTTTAATTTAAGAAACGACATGTAAATGTTTTGATGTGTTCGCTTTCTTCAACAGAAGAAAATTCTTCCATTTTTCACAGTGTAATAAGGATATTATATTTCATAGTTATGTCAAAATAGAATTTTGAATATGAATGGAGAAAAATACTCCCCTGCATTACTAGTTTTCTGTAATAGATTCTAGAGTGTGCCGCCAAAAAAAAAGAAGATGAAAATGGTGTAAAATCACATTTCTTGGTGATTATTCCTTGTTCTTTTTTTTATTCCTATATTTTTCTTTCTTTTTTTTTCCTTTTCTTCTTTTTCTATTCATGGCACCTGTCTGTCGATCTGGTTTGGAATCACTTCCTGGGGGAACTGCTCGCATATCTCAGCTTATTTATTTATATCTAGCAGATTTCTATTTTTAAAACGAAGAAAGAAATGCATTATTTTTCTTGTTCATTAAAGAGGTAGAACATTTTTGGATTATGGATACATTTTTAAAATAAACTATCAAAACAGTTTAGTTAGTATTATATTGAAATATTCCAATTTTTGTATTTGAGGTACCTGAAATCACACATTTTTTTTTAGAAACAGCGAAGTAACTTTAGGTCCAACGTTCAAACAATCTTTAAAAGATTTCGATTGAGGAAGTCTTCAAAATGAACGATACACGTTGAGTTTTCTAACTAATTTAGTGATACTTCAAAACCAAAATACAGCAAAGTTGGCGTGTTTGGCGACAAGCTGTGATATTTTCACTTCATTTTTAAATTACTCGTAGATTTAAAAGCTATGAGTATACAAAGCTGTATAGAGAAATTATAAACCATTACGTACTGCTCCAAAACAACCTTTTTGTCTGCTCCAAAATGGTATTATAATGCTCCAATTTTAAATTTTTGAAATAGAAATAAAAATTGTACATTTGATACTTTTTTGTGTTTATATGTCTTTAAAATGTTAATTTTGCTTGGCTTTTCTCAAATGGATGTCGTTTATTTTGAACGGTAACTTCTTACTTATACAGTCAAACCCTGGTAACGCTATATCGATAGGATCACTGAAATTATTCACGTTAACCGAATTTCGTGTTTAACGAATAAATTAACATTAAGTTTTAAGTACGAGGGAACTGGTTTTACTTCGCTTTAAACGGGATGTCTTGTTAAGCGATTTCGCGTTAACGGGATTTGACTGTAAAATGGAACGGACATTGAGACAACACGTACAGTTTCATCTCTACCTTCTTTGTTTAAAAATCCCATTTCAGTATAATTTTAAACTAAACTAAGTTTCAAAAGTATTGGCCATTTATTCCAAACATTAATCACATTTTATTTTTCACTTAAAATACGCGTTTCAAGAACATCCATAAAATTAATTTTCTAAATAAAAAAAAAAAAAATAAACTTCGACGTCATCCACATAATTGACCGAAACTTCCTAGATATATACGGCTCTTTTATTTTTTACCCCCAACACCACGGCGGAAGTTTTTCTACTTGGTGGAATGGCAACACAAGATCGACACACCAGATAGCTGCTTACTGCGTAATCTGTGCCTCGGAAAATTACGTTCCCCGCTTCAGCAGAAGACAAAGAAGGAGTGAGGGGGGGGGGGGGGAGGAGATCTGTTCAACGTTTGTCAAACATGTGCCAAAACTCTTCTGACAAGCTCTGAGTTTGTGGCATTGGTGTAGCCAGGTGACATTGTCCACACAGCCAGGGGCGGCACCTGCTGGCAGTGGCGTCGTCGCCAAATTAAATTATTTGCTCGCCCGTGGAAAATGCGGGCTACCTCTTAATCTGGTTAGCGCCCCACTACACACGGGGCGTCTCTCATCGCCACGTCGCGGACCACTTGGTCGAGGGAGGGGGTTGCCAGAGTTGGCTGATTTTCCCTTCCTTGTTGCCGGAATTTCTTGAAACGTACATCTAAGTCAATTGCCTAGAACAGTGATTCTCAACCTTTTTTTTGTCACGGCACACTTTCAACGATATTTCAAAATTTGGCGGCATACAAAGAAAAAGATAAATTTAAATGTTGTTTACTTACCTATAATACACTGCGTAAAATAGTTTATGATAATAATTTGGAATGTAAAATAAACTAATATAATATGTACTACAAAAACAACAGTACGTTTATTAAGGGATTAATTACAAATGAATAATAAGAATACCTTTAATGAGAAATTTGAGCTTGATGTTTTTTGATAATTTCATTTATATTTGGTCGTAAAAAGGACAATGCTACTCTCATATCGTCTTCTACATTTAACAGTCTCGATCTTTTTTTTTCGTTTTTATGTTGGTTAGTACTGAAAATCCGAATTCACACAAATAAGATGTAGAAAATTGTAATAATATTTTAAAAGCTTTTTTGGCTATCATGGGAAAATCGCATCTAATGTTAATCCAAAATGAATTAATTGATTCTTCTGAATATTTCAAAATTAAATCTCGATTATTAGAAAGCGAAATTAGTTCTTCCTCTTCATTCAAAGTTAATTCAAATACAGAAGTATTCGTTATCACAAATGGATTTCGAGCCCAATCAAATTTTTTTCAAATATATATATATATATATATATATATATATATATATATATATATATATATAAGTACTTTTCTTTAATTTAAACTTTACTCGTAATAAAAAAAAGCATTATAATTTTTACTATATACATTTCTAAAATTTGGCGGCACACAAAAGTGCCGCGGCACAGTGGTTGAGAATCACTGGCCTAGAAGTTAGTTCCGGAGAATGCTTGTGCCGACCAAACGGTATAGTGGTTAGCG
Organism: Linyphia triangularis; assembly: GCA_963978545.1. Taxonomy (NCBI): domain Eukaryota; kingdom Metazoa; phylum Arthropoda; class Arachnida; order Araneae; family Linyphiidae; genus Linyphia; species Linyphia triangularis. The sequence continues at coordinate 8,168,930 of OZ021723.1, read as the reverse complement.
TGCTAGTTTCTAGACCGCGAGGTTGCGGGTTCCGAGTCCCGTGTTAGGCATGGGTGTTTGTAAATGTATGTTGGTTTGTCTAGTGACGAATGTTTCGGCGCATTATAGCCCTCGTGTTGCTGACGGCGCCAGATAATCTGAATACAACCAACCAACCGGAGAATGCTTGTAAGAATGTGAAAGTTCCCGATTTCCAGGAATATACGAAGAAAGATGGCAAATTATTGTATTGTTTCCAATAATTTCCCTCCACCCTACCCAGATCTAATTTTGTGAAAGATGCTGAATCTACAACAGGGAACTTGCACAAGTGAGGAAAATGAATATTTTTTTGTATTTTTTAGTGTTATCCAACGAATATATTTGAGTACTGCAATTATTTTTTTTATCTTTATGCTTTCATTAATCAAAAATCGAGTTTGAAATCAAAGCAAAAAATCACGTGACCAAAAACGCATAAAAAACCGTTCCGTCGAAAATGCGAGGAGGAACCTGGTCTAAAACAGGTTTTAGACAGTTTCATCGTCTGCGCGTTGACGTCACATGCAAAAGTAGCTTTTTCCCGCCAAATCGCAAAGTGAAAAACTAAGTATTTTTTTTTTTTTTTAACTATCTATCCGAGCTCAAATTTTTGAAAAAAAAATGGTATTGTTTTCCATGATATTTTCTCTACTTTTATTTAAAAATAAAACCAAAAAAAAACCGCGAAAGTTCCTCATTTACTACGTATAACATAAAACTGTTATTCAATTTAGAAATATAGTATCTGTAAATCACTCCAGTTTACAGGAGGGTGTAAAAACAAATTAATTTTCTAAGAAAAGTAAATGTTTTGTAGGTTTTTAAGGAACTGAATCTCCAAAACAATAGACTTTTGGGGTTAATTTATATATGTCAATGCAGAACGTGTTTGAAAAGCTTACAAAGGAAAAAAAAACATATTTTAATTATTTTGTTAGGTAGTATGTTTTTAAATTAGATACCCGGAAAAGAGTGTTCCAAAACGAGGAGAAATGCAAAAAAAAAAAATCGATATATATATATATATATATATATATATATATATATATATATATATATATATATATATATATATATATATATATATATATATATATATATATATATATATATATATATATATATATGTATGGATATATATGTATGGATATATATGTATGGATATATATGTATGGATATATATATATATATATATATATATATATATATATATTTTGGACAGTATACTATACTTTCATTACCTTATGTATACATATGGGTGATTGAAAGTAAAAAAAGGGTAAATTGCAAGGGAATCTAAGGGTGTGGAACATCGCACAACTTTCAATTACACTATAATACTGACGTGAATTTGCGTCGTTTACCGTTATTTTATTTTCCTCATTTACTTAGAAGAAATGGCCAGTATGGCGATAATTTTTTTGCGATAATTCTTGTATGGAGTTTAATTTAAAAAAAAAAAAAAAAAAAATCGCCAAAATTGTGGTTTTGGCTATGTACTTTTCGATACTATTTATATTATCCTTTATTATAAGTGAAACTGAGGGAAGAAGAAAAAACTATCGTTGAGGAGGTATGCTCAAGGGGAAAGGGAAGATTAGATTTATAAAACACAAATTTTTTGAGTCTGTGACTCAATTTATAAAAACTAACTTCTAGTATTTTCAGAACTCTGGTATTTCTATTTTAACTATCTCTAATTTCTATTCTGACAGTCAAAAGTTAAATTTTAATTTAATATAGTTTTAATGCTGGAAAACAACTCATTTTACCATTAGGTCCCAAAACTCCCGCTAGATGGCTTTACTGCAATTTTAATTTAATGTATTGTTGTACAGTATTGTATTAAGAGAGAGGAGAGGAAAAAAATAAAATTCTAGGGAGGGGTGTAGGGGAAGGGGGGTGACTGCAACTACCTTGCCAAATATTTTAAGTCAAACCCTGTTAAAACGAAATCGCAAGGGCCGGCGAAATTTTTCGCTTTGACCGATTGTTAACCGTCGAAAAACTTTTTCATTTAATTAATGCAGATTTAAATTACTAGCTTTATATGTGTGTTTAAATCTGCTGTTTTTTAGAAGATTTACGTATTAAGGTTTGTATTTAATACAATACTTTAACAAGATATACATTAGGAACAAAAAAAAAAAAATTCACTGCTAATTAATTTTAAAGAAGTCGGTTATTAATTTTTGCTTTAAATTTTTAATAAAACCTTTTGGAAAAAAAATATGTTTCTACCTCTTCTAAATTATAGAAAACACATGAAGTATTGTCCTTCTTCATTAAGAAACATTGTAAAGTTTCACAAAAAAAGCATTGGGTTAAAGAGCAAATTTTTTCGTCTTAAGCGGGATTTTAGCTTTATCCTACGGAGGAATGTTTTTACTTCGCGTTAAACGGGATTTCGTGTTAAACGATTTCACGTTAACGGGATTTGTCAATTTTTTTTTTTTTTTTTTTTTTTTTTTATGAAAAGTAAATTTTGGTTCTAGATGGGTGAAAAGGGGGGGGGGGGGGCATTAATGAGATTTGCATATCAATGGACCTTTTAGTGAAAAAAGTGAGCTTGGTTTGCGAAACGTCAAAAGCTAGAATCTATACAAATTGATAAGTTTACGAAACGCGGTAATTTTCATTGCAACAATTTGGTTTTCACTTCTTAGAAATTTCTTGCTCACGCTAGAGGCGTCTGGATTAATATATTAGGGTGTAGGTGGATAAAAGAAATGATCCCATCGTTTATTTTTAAATAATATAAATTATATTTTCTACAAAAATGTTAATTTATACATAGACATTTTGTTTAGGCTCACATTAATTTAAAATTGTTTTACGTGGCCCACAAATTCTTTTCCCTCTGTGATTTCTACTATTTTTGTCTAATTTTTCGTTATTTTCAAATGCTGATCGTCTCAAGTGCGCCTCCTTCCACCTCTTCGGAGGGGCCTATACTTTTATTCAATAGACAGATATACCAAAAACCAGTACTAGAAGTGTGGATAGACGAGGGGACGCGACCCCCCATTTTTCAAAAATATACCCGTGAGCCACACCACTTCTAAATCCTCTGAAATCCATCCAACCACTTTTAAAAACACTCAATCCACCTAAAAACTACTAAAGAAAAATAATGTAATAATGTTAACCTTTAAATGTAATGACATGGAATTTTTTTTTTTTTTTTTACATTTGAAAATGAATTATATATATATATATATATATATATATATATATATATATATATATATATATATATATATATATATATATATATATATATATATATATGTATGTATGTATGTATGTATGTATGTATGTATGTATGTATGTATGTATATGTATATATATATGTATGTATGTATGTATGTAAGTATATGTATGTATATGTATATATATATATATGTATGTATGTATGTATGTATGTATGTATGTATGTATGTATGTATGTATGTATGTATGTATGTATGTATGTATGTATGTATGTATATGTATATGTATATGTATGTATGTATATATATATATATATATATATATATATATATATATATATATATATATATATATATATATATATATATATATATATATATATATATATATATATATATATATATATATATATATATATATATATATATATATATATATATATATATATATATATATATATATATATATATACAGTATTACCTCGATATCTCAAAGTCGAAGGGACACTAAAAAAAAATTGAGATAGCGAGTTTTTGAGATAATGAGGTTGTAACCAAAACTTAACAATTCAGTTAAAAAATTTAATTTACTGAATAATTGTCTAAAAATTAGTCATGGTAGATGAGAATAAGTATAAATATGTAAGTATAGTTGAAAAAGTCTAAATACAGCAATTTTAATTTTTAGTCAAAAATAATAAAGGAGTACATGAAATTGAAAAGAATTAGTACTTACACTCTAGTAATGTACATATTAAATAAAATGTACAAGGATGAATTTATTCACTACTAGTTACTTAAAAAAGTCCAGCATCGTGGACTGGCTACATCTCTTTTGAAATTGTTCTTCAACTATTTTTCTATTTTAAAAATAGCGGCGAAGTCATCCTTTTCCACGCATATGGACAAGCATATGAACTTCGTCTATTGCTCGTTCTCATTCCATTGTAGGACCCTCTCTCCTCCTGTTTACGCCCCTCTGTTCGTGATCGCTATATCTCGTAATTGTATTCTTTTTGTTCTTAAGAATGGCAGAACAGCCGATTTTGTGTGTTCTTTTATTAATAGGCTTTTGCTTCATCGGAATTAATCAATAAAAATGAGTTCTTGTGATCTTGGTTCGAATTTTGACTTGTGGCGTTTGTTGAGGACGAAAGCTTTTTGAACGAAGATTTTTAGATACGATGCAGTTGGTTTTCTGCCAAAAAATAACTGGAACGGTGTTTTGCTTTGCATGATGCATCGTGAAGGACATCTGTTTCTCAAATGAGCGTATTTTATTTGAAAAAGAATTGTGTGTTCTGATTCTGATAAATGATTATAATATTTGCTTCTACATAACTGAATGGCGATTTTTCTGGAAAACTTCATTTCTTACTTCGAAAATTTTTCGACACAACAAGGTTTTGAGTGAAAACTCTTCGACATAAGAATTGAAATTAACATTAGATGCAATATCAAGGGAAAAAATTATTTTTCGACATATCAAGTTTTTCGCGATATCGAAGTTCGAGATATCGAAGTACTACTGTATATATATATATATATATATATATATATATATATATATATATATATATATATATATATATATATATATATATATATATATATATATATATATATATATATATATATATATATATATATATATATATATATATATATATATATATATATACTCAGTGGTAGAAGTGGGAAACAAAAAAGTGGGGGTATGCCCAAAAGTTCGTGACAAGTGCCATCCCAGCCCCTCTTCCCAACGATACATTTTATTATTTCGTATCTTATAATAAAAATATTAATTAGTAAGAGAACAATTTTTACTTCCTAACACTAGCATTGAACAAGGGTGCAAAATTTATTGTTATTTGAATGAATTTTCTACGATTGAGTTTTTTTATTTGGAAGTAAGAGATTAAGTGAAGTAATAATTCAGCATTATATACATTACTGTTTATTTAGATTTAAATAGTGCTTCCAAATATGTGCATAATTTCATTAAATTAAATTAATAGAGAAATCTAAAGTAAGGTTTTTTTTTTTTTTTTTTTTTTTTTTTTTTTTTTTAATTTTTTTTTTTAGAGATCTCTGTTAATTTAATTTCATGAAAGTATACACATTTAGAAGCCCTATATTTAAATCTAAGTAAACAGTAATACGTATAATGTTGAATTATTATTTCTCTTTATTTCCTACTTCCAAGTAAAAACACTAAGTCGCCGAATATTCATTAAAATAACAATAAATTTTGAACCCTTGCTAAATTTTAGTGTTAGGAAGTATAAATCTTTTCCTGCCAGTTAATATATTTATTATAAGATACAGAATTTTAAAATTTAATGTTGTGGTGAAGGGTGTTAACGAGGAGGTGGGGGGGGGGGACAACACTCGTCCCCAACCTTTAGGCATCTCCCTCACTTCTACCATTGGCAAAAACACCATTAATTAGTATCGAAATTAAGAGATTAGCAAAATATCTACATAAAAGTTGATGACACCTAACACACTCGTTACCATGTCCGCATATAATATATCTTTTATATTCTCTTATTTGTATCCTATCCTGCTTGAGTTACCTGACACAAATGTACCTAGAATAAGTTTTTATCAAAAATGTGATTAATTAAATTTCAAAAAGTTTTTTAATTTATTTATCAATGTTAGATTACTTGTAAACTGCCAGTATATACAGCATTTCTGTAACTGATTTGTGTGTTTTATCAACATATGTTTCAGACGGACAGGTATACAAGGAAGTGTGCTTCTGTAAAATTACTTTAATTTACAACTGCATATGGAACATACGCACCCAAAGTATATACTATTACATTGAAATATTGTTGCGTGGACGGGTTCGAAAGATTTGAAGCCAAAGCAGATCAAAACTTGCAGAAATTTATTCCAATATAACTCTTCACAGATTTCCTTACAGCTCCAGAACTTCTCGTTCTAGTAGACAGAATACAGCTTTTTTCACAATAACAGAGCACAAAACAGCAGTTAAAAACTTGACAACACAACTGCTCAATCGCCGCAAAAGACAACGCAATACAGTTCGCTTTAGAACTACTCAGTAATTCCAGTCAACTAATGGACTCAGCTAACAACTAACTTCCCCGCTCTTTTGGTCAGCCTTATATAGGACAGGTGAATCTTCATGAATCTTCTAGAGGTAGATATTTGGAGAATTTTCCAGATCGTAGTCGAAAAGTCCTATACATGTACATGGGGACCGAAAATGTCGCCAAATGGTCGCCAAATTTGGCGACAAAAATTAGTCGCCAACTTGGCTCTATCTCGCCAATTTGGCGAGATTACCATTACCATAATATTAAATGCCCTGCTCCTTGTAAAACTCGCTTCCCAGCGTTACCTCTGTAAAACTCGTTATCAAGCATCAAGAGACTCATTGCAGGGAAACAAACTATTGCATTGCCTTATGCGAAATGTACATAAATTTTACTATTTACAAAATTAACACTACGAAATATTTACAAATATACAAAAATTCGCAACAATATTAGTTTCAGTCTCTGAGATACAGGTGACAGCGCATGAAGATTGCATTCACGATATGAACTTGGAAATCGATAATTTATTTTTCATCTAACGTAGTTCTCTTTCGGTTTCTCAATCCGATTAAATACTTTGAAAACCTGACTAAGGATTTTGTTTTTCCTTGAAGAGAAAACAAAAAAAGACTTAGATTCCATTAAGGATAAGAATTTTTTTCCACCTTTATGAGCACGGTTTTGAATTGCATCAGTTAAATTTCAATGGTTTCCTTTAGGGACATAACCCTTTCGTTTTCATACAAGAAGATGCATGCACGTGAATTAAAAAAGAGAACCTGCGTAACCACAGCGAGAATATGCATTTCGCAACAATAATATATTTTTAGCGCAGAGGTTAAAAAAAATTGTATATGAGATCCCACGATTTACCAATTTGGAATTTGCGTTGTTGTAAACAAGGAGCTAAAATCATATTTAACTGTCCTAGTCCCACGATTTACCAATTTAGAATTTGCGTTGTTGTAAACAAGGAGCTAAAATCATATTTAACTGTCCTAGTCCCACGATTTACCAATTTAGAATTTGCGTTGTTGTAAACAAGGAGCTAAAATCATATTTAACTGTCCTAGTCCCACGATTTACCAATTTAGAATTTGCGTTGTTGTAAACAAGGAGCTAAAATCATATTTAACTGTCCTAGTCCCACGATTTACCAATTTAGAATTTGCGTTGTTGTAAACAAGGAGCTAAAATCATATTTAACTGTCCTAGTCCCACGATTTACCAATTTAGAATTTGCGTTGTTGTAAACAAGGAGCTAAAATCATATTTAACTGTCCTAGTCCCACGATTTACCAATTTAGAATTTGCGTTGCTGTAAGCAAGGAGCTAAAATCATATTTAACTGTCCTAGTAGTAACACCCCCTCCCCCTTCTCTCCACTAGAAAAAAGTTATTTTCATGGCCCTTCTAAACTAACTTTTTTTTCATTATTAACTGTTAAAATAATCTATAAAAAATAATATTGTTGCGTGGATGGGTTCGAAAGATTTGAAGCCAAAGCAGATCAAAACTCGCAGAAATTTATTCCAGTATAACTCTTCACAGATTCCTTTACAACTCCAGAACTTCTAGTTCTAGTAGACACAATACAGCTCTATACTCAACAATAGAGCACAAACAGCAGTTAAACTTGACACACAACTGCTAAATCGCCGCAAAAGACAATGCAATACAGTATCTCAACTAACTAATTAATTTCAGTCAACTAACTGACTCAACTCAGTCAACTAACTAATTCCCAGTCTTATATAGGGGAGGCGAACCTTCGTGAATTTTCCAGAGATAGACATTTGGAGAACTTTCCAGATCGTAGTCGATAAGTCCTATACATGTACATGGGGACATGCAAAATGTCTCCAAATGGTCGCCAAGTTTGGCGACATATGGCTCTATCTCGTCAATTTGGCGAGATTGCCATTACCATAATGTTAAATGCCCTGCTCCTTGTAAAAATCACTTCCCAGCGTTATCTCTGTAAAACTCGTTATCAAGCATTAAGACCCACATTGCAGGGAAGTCAATTTGAGACGAACTATTGCACTGCCTTATGCTAAATGTACATAAATGTTCCTATTTGCAAAATTAACACTACGAAATATTTACAAATATACAGAAATTCGTAACAATATTTATGCCACTATATAATGTGACATTTTTTAAATATAAAAACATACCATAAGTGATTTATTTATAACGAAGTAGTTTTCCAGGTAAACACCATAAACCAAGTAATAAAAATTTAGATTATGTTTATTTTTCTTTTGAATTTAATTAAAATCTTTCAAAAAACTTCAACACCATCAATCATTATCTTTAATTAGGTGTTTTGCAAATTACTCTGTCGTGTTTCTTAGCTCCTTATGATTTTGAATACACATTTTAACTTCAGTAAACTAAAAGTAAAGTTCACTAAAACTTAAATTTTACAGAACTTGTTTTTCATAAAAACTTCAAAATTGCTACCAACAAAATTCTGACTTCATACGATTTATACGGGGTGATTCCTAATATCTTTTTAAACCCTTTAAATTTGAAACGGCGTCTTAAACAGCGAGGGAAGTAACGTATGTCTATAGTAAAGGGACTTTGCTAAATATCTTAAGACAGCTCACAGCGTCCCTTAGCGGCAATTAATGGAAATTACAAAAATAACTAAAAATCTAAAAGGGGATATTCAAAAAGTCCAGTTAGAAAAATGTTCACAATAATATGACAAAACCTTTGAAAAAAGTTTCACAAATCTATCTTTAAAATTAACGGGTATATTCGTGGGTGAAAATATGGGCTATTCCTGACTTCAAAAAGGGGACGTCCTGAAATTGAAAAACATGTTCTTCGATGCTATCATACATACCACCTGAGAACAAGCTTATCAATTTCTGGAAGGCTGTAAGTGTTGAGAGAGACCTAAAGACAGTTGGAGTCACAAACTGGAAAACCATTGCGTCCAACAAACCAAGATGACAAAAACTTATTGGGACGGTCTTGGCCTGCTCTAGGATGTAGAGCCTAAGAAGAAGCAGTAGGTAGAGTTGCTTTACTAAGCTGTACAGCTTAGAGTTACGCCATAAGCTTGGAAAGTCGTCCAAAATAGGGGTTGCCGGGGAAAACACGAATCCTTAAGTAAACCGGTTTCAGCAGTTGATCGTTCCTTTGTCGCAGCGGAACAATTACAAATAGAAAATATGAACTTATTGGTGCGGCGACATTATAGATTGAAGTTTTTAAGAAGAGCATAACATATATAACACATAAAAACCGGTAGCTTATTCAATAAAAATCTAAAAGTAATCCTCATCAAGATTTTTGTTTACATTTCGTCGCCAAGGAACTAACTCCAAAGGAACGGAAAGCTAGTAAGATTTTGTTCGAAAAACACTCCGAAAATTATTTTAAACAATTAAAAACATTCTGTTGCGATAGAAAAATACATATTATGATTCTAATCACACAAGCAAGAAATATTTGCAATGGGAAAAAGAAATTATACGCTTATAAGACATACCATGCAACATTCATGCATACATTCATAAAATGAGAATTACAGGGGTAAAAATTGATCAATTTGAAAAATAGTACTTAGAAAAGATAGAATGAACTTTAAATAATTGATAATTAAAGAAAATAAATGTGTACAGTCCTTTATTTTAGAAGATTACCCGGGTAGGTAAAACCCACGTGTTAATCTCCATATAATACGTAATCGAATTCTTCCTGCGTCGGTTGCTTTTCTACCTTAGCCAATAGGAGCGCAATCTCGCTATGACTTACCTCTCTCTTACTTCACAGAAGTAAACAAAAACATCCAGGATCTCTAGAAGTAGGCTGTCTCAAAATAGTCACAATGTTATACGATACTTCACTGTCTATAAGAGACGTCGTTTCAAAGTTAAAGGGCTTAAAAGGATATTATATATATATATATATATATATATATATATATATATATATATATATATATATATATATATATATATATATATATATGTGGGAGTAGACGATCAGAGAAGGGACACTTGCTGAGTGTAGAATCCAGCTTTAATGAATCCTTACTGCCTCTTATCTTATACTACATTAGGCATAAGCGCCTTTCTTACGTATATTCACATCGAGAATGTTCAGTGATCTGTCTCTCTAATCAGAATGAGGAATACCTCCCTCTGCCGCTAGGAGTCGCCACAAGGGGTTCTCTAGTGGTGCGCCCCCTATCTCCACACTCGGTCATCTTGGCGAACTATGTCCTCATAGTTTATGTCTGAAGTTATCTGAAATAGAAAAACACAAGGAAAGCAATATGCACAGATACTATGATTGTCACATCTATGATTGTTTTTGATTGGTGTCTCTTTGTAATGGCCAAAAAATTTTGCTCGCTGAGTGTAAACTTTAAATGTTCTGGGTTTTTTGCGTCTTTTCTTAAACTGTTTGAGGCTCTCCTTATTCATTGAGGTTTCTTCAGTCTCCTTATTTGCATCTGATAATGATCTCTTCTTTTTATGTTTTTCCTTGACATCCTTCTGTCCTTCTTTTTTGGTTTCATCTTGTTGAAGGTTCATTTTAATCTTTGAAATTTCTGCATTTTGAAGTTTCTTTCCATGCTGAATATGTTCAACGAGAATAGAATCTTCCTTCATTGCTCTAACTTGTTTAGTTATCTTCACATCCATTTCCTTTACTTCTTTTTGTCTGGAACATAATTCTCTCTTCACTTCAATGCTGTGATTTTTCTCCTTTAGCTGTCTTTTCAAGTTTACTCCTTCTTCTAAACTTAAGACTGAGGGTTGCAAGACTTTATTAGTGGCACTCAACTCATATTTTACAAGAGTTTGGCATCGTTGACCTAACTGTTCTTGTAGTAACTTGGCTAGCTTCAATTCATTTTTAAGATTGACAATTTCTTCTTTAGCTGATCCAATTTCCATTTCACAACCTGCAATATCTTCTCTGTATTTTTCAAGAATTTCAGTGGTTTCTGCCAGTTCCTTTAAATTTTCCGATTCTATTTCTTCAAGTTTAGCTTGTAATGCATCATTCTTAACTTCCAGTTTAGAGTACTGTACTTTGAAAGTAGAACCTTCTGTATGCAACTGTAAGATTTCATCTTCACATTCTTTTATCTTACTTTGAGCTTCGTTCAGTTTGCAATAAAGTTCTTCCATCTCTTTTTTGAATTCTTCATCTCCTCTCAGTACAGCATTCTCCGCTACTTCAGGAAAGTTTTCTTTAAAAGGCGTACATTCTGTAAGTAAACATGAAGCAATCCTACGCTTTTCGCCAAATAATTTCGCATCTGCTACGGAATCTTCTCTCTTCTTTTCGCCGCCAAGGTCTAATCTTTCTCGGGTCACACCAGTAAGATGACTAGCGCTTCTGCATTCGGAAGGCGGAGCTACAAATTTCTCCTCTGCTCTGCTTCCTGATTGGCTGCCGCGGCTGTCGATCTTCTTCTCAACTGTCAGAACAGATTTGATTGACATCTTGCGGAGCGGTTCGCTTTTATTTTCTCTTTTGGCCTCGCCAGACTGGCGCCTGATAACTTGTAAATAAAAAACACGTGGATCCTCTCGGAGCTGTCTGTAAAAGGATGGGTTTTCGAATTTTCCTATAACGTCCATTCCAATTATTAACTCATTTGTGTGGTCTTTGATGACGTATATTTTTGCATTGACTGAATGAGTGTCGATTTTAACGTCAGTATGGAAATATCCTAATGGTTGTACTTCTATATTACCTAACCCTTTTAGTAATATGTCATTTGTCATTAATTGGGGTGATCCTATTTTTATATACAAGTCCTCAGAAATGAAGGTGACTTGGCTCCCTGTATCATTAATAGCAACTATTTCATGATCAAATATTATTACCTTTGTGGTGCTTTTATTGTCAGTGTATGCACTAATTTTATTGATTGGACTATTATAACTTTCATTGTTGACATACACATTACTCTTATAATTAGGATAATTACTAATTACAGCTCTATTTGCCTTCTTTTTTGGACAATAGGCCTGTATGTGCCCGATTTCATTACAATTAAAGCATTTAATACCTTGATTTTTAACTTCAAACTGGTTATATTCATTAGGCCACTCTGTATTATCAACAATACCATTATTTCTTTCCTTATAAAAATGGTTAGTATTGGTTTGAGCACGAACGAATGGACGTTCCTGTATATTTTCTCTAGACTACCAGTGCTTCCTGTTTTTTTCTTCATATTTATTTTCGCGAAATACCGTATTCCTTTTAAAATTATTTCTAGTTGAATCAAAGTCATCGAGTTTGTTGACCAAAATTTCTCTATTTTTTATTTTCGGAAGTTCGTCAATGAAGTGTTCTCGAATTTCTTTGGGTAATTTTCTTTTTATTTGATCTACTAGCATTAATTCTTTTAAATCTTCAAATGTTGTGACATCAAGTCCGCTCAACCATTCGGTTAGATAATTGTTTAGTTCAAAAGCAAAGTCTCTCCATGTCTGACATTGTTCTTTTTTATGGAAGGAGAATTGTATTCTGAACTGTTCTGGGCTAAGTCGGTATCGTCTCAGCAAAATGCTCTTAATGTGGTCGTAATTATTCGCTAGTGTTTCCGGCTCACGTGTTATTAAGCTTGCTATGTCAAGTGGAAGCAATGTAATTAAATAATTTACCCAAGTATCTTTCGATATTTCTAGACGACTAATTTGTCTCTCAAATAGTGTCAAGTAGATGCTTATGTCACTACCGTCAAACGGTTTCATATACTGTAATATATTTGGGCTTCTGCTTACTTCGTTTTCACGTGCGTTTGTTACAGTAGCGCCATGTTGGCGAATTTCTGCTTCTATGCGCAGTTTCGCTAACTCGAATTCTTTCGCTTCCCTATCTTTTGCTAATTCAAACTCTTTCGCTTCCCTATCTTTTGCTAATTCAAACTCTTTCGCTTCCCTATCTTTTGCTAATTCAAACTCTTTCGCTTCCCTATCTTTTGCTAATTCAAACTCTTTCGCTTCCCTATCTTTTGCTAATTCAAACTCTTTCGCTTCCCTATCTTTTGCTAATGATTCTTCATTTTCACGGTCATTTACAATTGTGTTTAACATATTTTTAACAAAGTTTTCATCATAATCGGCGTGTTCTGTTATTAATTTACATAATTGAGCGATTTTTGGGTTAATGGGTTGTTCCAATCCCAGTTCATCTATTAAAGCGAGTAAGTCATTCTTTCGTGCTCTGGCAAGAAACGCCATGTTAGTATAATCGAAAATTGTACTCACAGTTTTTCTGTTGACTTGTTACCTTGACTTGTGACAGTCAGTGCCTATGTTTCGTTATGGTCTTCCAGTGCTTGCTGGTCCCCTCCTTAATGATGTTGACCTCTTGTATTTGACACGAAGTTTCTTGGCTTCGACGGCGGTGTTCCAATGCTTGTTGTTTCCGCTAAACAATCCTCTTCGTCGGCGCTGACTTCGCTTTTCCGACGTGGTGGTTTCGCTTTCCGATGAGAAGTGATTTCACTTTCCGGTCACTGTGCTAGCTGGTTCACTTCTCAGTGATATCGACTTCTTTTATTCGACACGAAGTTTCTTGGCTTCGTTAGCGGTGTTCCAATGCTTGTTGTTTCCGCAAGGCAATCCTTTTCGTCGGCGCTGACTTCGCTTTTCCGACGTGGTAGTTTCGCTTTCCGGTGAGACGTGGTTTCCCTTCCCGGTCACTGCGCTGTTATGTCGTTTACACTGCTAGGTGATACGACGGCTTATACTTCGATCCCCGGTTCACTGCTGGGTGACTACGGTGCTGTTCGGTTTCATTTGTACTCGTCGCTCGCTTCTGGTTTGCCCTTTCACGTTCTTCCGTTTGGTTCTTAACGTAACGTTCTGACGCCTACTCAGTTCGTGATGCCGAGCCCCCATGTGGGAGTAGACGATCAGAGATGGGACACTTGCTGAGTGTAGAATCCAGCTTTAATGAATCCTTACTGCCTCTTATCTTATACTACATTAGGCATAAGCGCCTTTCTTACGTATATTCACATCGAGAATGTTCAGTGATCTGTCTCTCTAATCAGAATGAGGAATACCTCCCTCTGCCGCTAGGAGTCGCCACAAGGGGTTCTCTAGTGGTGCGCCCCCTATCTCCACATATATATACAGATGGGTTTTTAGTACCCTCAAATTCACCAGTTTGATTTATTGACAAATTCGTTCAAATGAAAGTCTCATCAATACAACATATGCTACCGTCATCAAATTTAATCCAATCGATTACTTTGGCAAACCGGTGTATTAAAAATTCCGTACCTCTCTATTTAACCTACTACTGGTCTCTTTTTTCTCTTTCTATCTGTTTCGAAGCTATGCCACTTCAAAGTCAGATTCCTTTCTAAAAAGACCGTGCAAACCAAGGCCTGATCATAATAAGTTGGGGCCCTTTTTCAAACGCGAGATTTATTGGAAATGGGCTTGACACATAGTCATTTCTATTACCATTAAATATAGAAAAAGTTGATAACTTAATACTAATATATAGATTTCTAAAATTTCATTTTTTTTTTGTCACAAATAAAGATACAAGTTTCAAAGAATTAAATTTATAAATCAAAACAGGAAAAACCTAATTTTGTAATGTAGCATTGCATTCACGATTTCAATGTATAGTTTAATCCATTACAAAAAATATCTACAGCATTATTTAAAACTTCAAAGTCAACACTTGCTGATCTCGCAATAAATTCGTCAATAATTTGTATCTTTCAGGAAAGCTTGTTTTTTATGCTTTTCAATGATGGTTTGGTTTATTTGAATAAATACCCTCTGGGATGCCAACGACGGTTCAAGATCAACACAAAATTATTATTATTATTATTATTATGCCAACCAAACGGTATAGTGGTTAGCGTGCTAGCTTCTAGACCGCGAGGTTGCGGGTTCGAGTCCCGTGTTAGGCATGGGTGTTTGTAAATGTATGTTGGCTTGTCTAATGACGAATGTTTCGGCGCATTATAGCCCTCGTGTTGCTGACGGTGCCAGATAATCTGAAAACAACCAACCAATTATTATTATTATGTAAAAATTCTTTTATACAGGTCATAGAAGATATTCACATAGCTTTTGTGAAACAAAAGTTAAAGGTTTACAGCCGATTTTGGGGCCCCCTAAAATCATGTGCCCAATGCACGGGCCTTGTGGGCCTAACGATGATCAGGATCTGCTGCAAACCATAAAGCAACGTACTGCAATTCTAACTTCCAGGTTACCTAATTCAATCCAAGTTTCGGTTTGGTGTTCATTTTGGCTGTAGGTGTGGATCTACAGCCAAAACGAACACCAAACCAAAACGTCTCCCCTCCAACCTCAAATAATTTTTTTGGCGAAGTCCTTCATAGGCAACCCCAAAACTCATTCCTTTATTGCGGGAAGGGTCTGGGACTAACTGATGCTCTTTCAGTCGTGTGGATTCCCCCTTTTTTTATACGCTTCTTGGACAAATAATTGTTCTGCAGCCTATTTCCAGATTGTTTTATATGCCCTCTGCACCCTGGGCCGCGGTCAATCTAACCACAGATCAAATAATGCATTGCACTTGTATTGGTGGGGATACAATAAAACGAAGTCTCATGGGGGATATGAACCCTGGCTTCTCCCCCCCCCCCCAGACACACTCTGATTTACATTAGGGGGGTGAGATTGCGAAGTATGGCGGTGTTGTGTCATTTGCGTACAGTGGTACTTTCGTATGCATCCAAAATTTGGTGGACTTTTCGCACACTGCAAGTCGCTTAGAAAGCATCGATATAGATAAACAACTGGATAGACTGCTCCATTGTCAATGCAAAGAGGGGGACGCGCAAGGGATTGCGAAGCTTTGCGAAGCTGGTGGGAAGATTAACCAATCACAGTTCACTTTTATAGTTGGATGGAAATGCGAAAAACTTTGTAAAATGCTAGAGTATATATTTTTTTGCACATTATTACTAATTAAGGTCTACTATTGATATTTCTGCTGTGTACAACCCAAAATTTTATTTTCAATCCTCGGCAAACCGTATTTTTTATCCCACCAACGGCATCTGGCAACAGCTTCATTTTCCAAGCTTTAAGCAGTCTATCCAGTTGTTTATTTACATCGATGTTAGAAAGACGACGAAAAAGAGACGTGAATGGTAAATTATGAGGAATTGGAAATTCGATTTTTCTTGATTGAACGTGCCGACCGAACGGTATAGTGGTTAGCGTGCTAGCTTCTAGACCAAGAGGTTGCGGGTTCGAGTCCCGTGTTAGGCATGGGCGTTTGTAAATGTATGTTGGCTTGTCTAATGACGAATGTTTCGGCGCATTATAGCCCTCGTGTTGCTGACGGCGCCAGATAATCTGAAAACAACCAACCAACCAACTTGATCGAATGCTTACTAGTTAATAAATGTGTGTGTTATTTTTATTAATGATTTAAAATTTTGCGGAAATATCAAATTAAATCGTATCAGAAACTTTGTGAATGAATTGGAATACATATTTTTAATGTTTGTTTGTATAACCCTTGAGTCTAAATCTTTAAATTCAGTCTTTGAAGGAAAATATCATACTTTTTTTTTTTTTTTAAATTCTTACCCCTTCTTCAAATAATAAAATTTACCAAAATGAAATAAACATTCCGTGGTTGTAATTTTGATTATGATATAATGCATAAATCTAAATGTGTCAATTTGTTTCACAGTTAAGCGGTTTTCTGTCCGTGTTCAACAAATTTTTTTTTATTAAATTCTATTAAAGAGAATTTCCTCACTCTGATTCAAACGTATATCTACGTGAAAGAATAACGTGCATGTATAATAAAACTTGCTGAATATCAGTGCCTCGCTCTGAAATTTTACCCATTTCAGTAATCAAAGAATAACCCCTGAAAGTTGATCTATCAAAATCGGAATACCTTACTTTTTCTATGATTGACACAGTTGACATTTGTACCAAATTTCAGAGTCGTGTCTATATTGGAAGTAGGACGCTTGAATATTTATCGTTTAACTCCCTCTCTCTTCGATCCCCCCCCCCTCCCCATCTTCTTTCCTAACAAAGAAGCGAACTTCCAGGAAAAAATTCAATAACGATAAAAAATATCAGCCAAGATAAGAAAAAAAAAAAAAAAAAAACCCCGCCATGATTTCAGAATTGCCATCTGAACTGATGGCACTAAATGTTGTTTTTCGTGCGACACAATCCAGACAATGAATTAAATTAATGAAAATTTCAACATTATGTGTGTGATAATCAAAATTAGAGATCGAAATTTCAGAGTTGGAGAGATATTTATAGAGGCAAGACATAGGAAGTTACTTTTTATCGAGGTACATACAGACTCTTTTATTTTATTAGTACATAGAGATATGTACATAAATCAACGTGAACAAATAATAATAACAACAAATAAATTATAATAAGTAATAGTAAATATTAAACAACAACAAATAATAATCAATGGTAAATAATAGTGTAATTATAAAATCTGCATCCGCATAACATTTCTCTTGAGTTTACTCAATAATATTTCCCGCAACGCTTTTAGAAATACGACACAAACATATTGACCTCTCCCTGTCACCGCTTTGAAAATAAATTAAAAGGCCACGAATTGATTCTAGGAAATCTAACGTAATTACCTTTGATTTACCGAAACGAGAATTAAAACGAATGGCCCTTCAAAATAATTAAAGCAAAAACAACATTGTTTCTCTTTTGATTTAATGACCAAAGTGTTTGTCATCATCACAGTCATTAAATTTAAATTGGAATACATTCTTAATAAATACTACAAGCCCAAGTGTGTGAACACTCAATCCCAACATGACCTCTATTCGTATTTTCATTATTCAGATAAGACTGGTAATGGAAAGAGCTTGTTTTACCGCACCATCTAAAATGTTCAACAACACCTTTATCTACAAACCAAGCACGTGAAAGAAATTCGGGATAAGTGTTTGCATTGTTTCAAGTGTTCACCTCGACAAATGTTTATAGATTTCAATCGTAGGCGTGTAGAAATTTTTGTTGCTCGAAATGAATAGATGTAATTGAATCTTCAAGATGAGTTATGCTTCCTTCGCTTGATTAATAGCATCCGAACACTCACTCGAAATATCGGTTCTTGAAATCTCCATCACGAATCGAGATGATTCAGGGCGATTACGGAATCAGATTCATAAAAGTCATTTCAACCAATCGAGGATCATTGTTTTGTGGAAGCGACTTGCGAGTGCCACGGAATCATATTGGTTATATATAGACTGAGAGGCAACTGCAATTTTTGGACCTCATCGAACATCATTCTGATTTTTTTATAGAAATTAGAGAAAAGTGAGTAAATTACTAATCCGCTGGTCTGCCGTTTCAAAAATGGCCGAAACTGGTAAAAAATCGACTTTTATTAAGTTGAACTAATTCCAATTGCCAAATTGCCAAATAATGAGCATGTTTTTTTATTTGGTAACCCTCACTCTTTAATTATCAATTAAGAAGGTTGCAGACGATTCAGATATCTGGCGACTGTCAACTTGCATCTATTAAAAGGGAGCCAAGTTGGCAATAAACATTACGTCACGGATGACTTAACTGATGTCGCCAATTTGGCTTACTTTTAAAAGGTACACATTTTCTAAGCCAGAGATCAGAAATCGTTTGCACTTTTTCTCATTGAAAATCAAAATGCAGGGTTGCCAGACGAAAAAGTTTGTTCTCTTTTTGGCAAGTTATGACATATTTGGCAATCGGATTTTAGTTCAACTCATTCCAAGTCAATTTTTGATCAGTTTCGGCCATATTTGCCACGGCAGACCAGTGGATTCCTAATCTACTCAATTTTCTCCAATCTCTATAAAAAATTCAGAATGATGTTAGATGAGGTCCAAAAATTGCAGTCGCCTCTTGGACTAATAGTTTAGGTGTGAAGATTTGGTTTTCAACTATTATGGACAGGGTTGTAGATCTAAAAAAAAAATTTACCGCTACTCACGTTTCCGATCGTGAAGGTAACCCTAACTGTAGCTGGGATTTTTTAAATTTAAAAATGATAATTACTCACCCGGAGAAAGCATTGAAATGGCAACATCACAAAATTCCTTCTGCACCGAAATGATTTAACCCCCCCTTTTTTTTTAGTTCTTTTTTTACCTTAACTTGTTCCAGAGAGGTGGTTCTCGCACATATGTACGCGGAGACATGTGCTAGTTCACAAAGTTCTTCCTTTCAACTCCCAGCCGGGAGTTCAACCAACCAGTCAATGCAAATTCGCAATATTCTACATAGATTACAACACATTAAGAAGCTAAATACTCTTAATTTACGTATTTATTTTCTCACTAACTTATATCATAATACATGTATAAAAGATTTTTAAATGATTATTAATTAATTAAAAAATTAAAAAAAAAAAAAAAATGACGGTACGCCGCCCCGTACCAGTTCTCAAAAAACAACTGGTACTCCGAGTCGTCGCAACATCCATACTCATGTACGAAGAACAATAAAAGTATGTCTTTTACTTTAGGTAGGAAGTGACATTGTAATTTCAAGTGTGACATTGTAATTGTTGTCAGATTTACACGGCACAAGTAGAATACGAAGACAGTACTGTATGTGCCATTGTGCCATGTACGATTCCATGCCGTAACTATAACATCTGGATTAAAACAGATCGAACTAATGGCTGCATGTGAGAGATTTCGGTTTCGTTTTCCCGAATGGACGCTAAGAAATCAGCTAATTGAAAAAGAAATAATAAATTGGGAAATACGATGGCGATTATGAAAGATAATCTCCTTTCTTATCGATGGAGATTATGTAGAAGATAAAGTTTTGGGTTTATTTCCTTTCAGGAGTTGCTGTTAGAGTATTTCAAATGCTATAAGAAATTTTTACATCGTATGAATTATAAATAAATGACAATTCAGTGGAAGCACCAATTTTCTGTGTAAACGTAAACGTTTATTTCAGCAATACTTCACACAGTTCATGAAAATAAACACTTTCTCTGAGCAACATTTTACAACACTTTCTTAAGAAAACCCTCCAACTAAATAAGAAAAAAAAAAAAGTCTTGAAACAAATTTGTAAAATTTGTGTAAAAAGTTTCCAAAACGCCTTACACCGACTCAAATTACAACACAAAGATTACATTCCCCAACCCCCTCCACACACACACACAAAAAAAGCTACCTGCTACTATTAACTAGCCCATCCTTAACTAGTAACTAGCAAACGGGGAAATGAAAGGGTAACAAAAAAAGAAAAATCGCAAACATAGTTGTGTCTTTTGAGAGCAGACAAATTACACACCAGAGACCAAGAGAAGAAAAGCCACCAGAAAAGCATGAATAAAGAAGAAGAAGAAGAATACGTGTTCATAAATCGGAGGAAAAGTTCATGTTGGTGTCACGAATGCAACGCGCGGAATCCCTCGGGGTTTCCATGCAACCAAATTACCGCCGCTCGGTCCCGCGGTCGCATTCATACGCGTGGGACGAGCGCAGTAAAATAGTTCCTAGCATCCGTGATAATATCGCACTTTAATTATATACCGCGGTGGTCGCGGCTTTGGCGACCCTACTCCTCGCTATCAAAGCGAGAGGCCCATTTATCACAGAAGATCGCCTCGCCCATTATTTTTTTTATTTTTATTTTATTTGTTCTTTATTTTTTCTGCTTGCGACACTCGGGGTTTTGCACTTGCACTTTTTGTTGCCTTTTCGATGATATCCGGGTCGAGTGTGTATTTTTTTTTTTTTTTTTTTTTTTTGAAGGGTGTTTGTTGTTATTAACGTGTCGTATTTCTGATGGGGAAAAAAGCAAAGTGTGCGATGGAGAACTATTACCGAAGCAAGCTTGATGGTTCATCGAATGGTTTAAATGTTCGTTTGTATGTTCATTTGACGAGGTGGCTAGGATTTTTGGAGTTGAGTTAACTCATTGAGGCACACGATTTTAAAGAAAATAAAAATCCCTCTTGGCAAAAAAATAATTAATTAATTAATTGTTTATTTATTTATTTTTTGGCAATCAATCAATCAATCAATCAATCAATCAATCAATCAATCAATCAATCAATCAATCAATCAATCAATCAATCAATCAATCAATCAATCAATCAATCAATCAATCAATCAATCAATCAATCAACCAACCAATCAATCAATCAATTAATTAATTAATTAATTAATTAATTAAAAAATAAATAAATAAATAAATAAAAATTATTATAAAAAAAAAGGAAAAAAAAAAACTTTCATTTTTATTACTTAACATAAAACATTATTCAAAATAAGAAAAAAAATATATAACATTTTAATGAGTCCTTTTTTTACAGGGTGGGACATGTGTGAATCCCACCATGGAACTAAGGCTTTAAATGATAGTTCTTGAAACATACTTTGTACCAAAACAAATTGGAGCTTTACAGGCAGTACATCAAAAAGTCGAAGTACTTTATACCAGCATAATTTCAAGAATGCGTGGTTAAAATCTGCGTTATCGAATAAAATAACACTCAAGAAAATTACAGAATCCATAAACATCTCACTAAAGATCTGCAATGAATGAATAAAAAAAATAATTGTTTTTCACTTTAATTGATTTTGTGTGGTTTTTAATATTAATGTAAGTAATTTTATTTTTTTAATTATTTGTTTTTAAGTCTTAGATTTTTATTTCAGGTTTCTAAATGGCCCTGTGTTTTAGATGTTAAATTGAGGGGTTTTGGCTTTTGTATTTCACGGATTTTGAAGCAGAATTAATTTTTTTTTTTTTTTTTTTTTGTAGTTCTACTGTAATTAACAATTTCAGTTTAGGGATGCACCGAATAGTGATTTTAGCCTAATACCGAATATTCAGCCAATTGACAAGCCGAATACTGAATATTCGGCCGGCCGAATACTGATATATTGTTTCTGACGAAATTTGTCTTAATTACTACTTATAATTAAAAATAGCTTTATTTTTAATCATGAAAATATCTACTCTCCACGTCAATTAAATGGTATGATAAGGCGAATAAATAAACTAATCAACCGGCCGCCTTTCGTTCCCCCCCCCCACCCCCCCTACGATTTTTTTTTTTTTTCATTTTTCCGAATGTGCTGAAATTTTCGTAAAATTTTCAAATCAATGAATTGCTGCGGATGTGTCTTATAATTTTAGAAATTTTTTAAATATTGTATAAGAAAAATAAAATATTTTCTATCGAGTGGTACTCTACGTGATTGTAATAAATTGGCAATAAATAGAAAAAAAAAAAAAAGTATTCGGCCAAACCGAATATTCGGCTTAATGGCCGAATGAGTCGAATTCCGAATTGATACCGAATATTCGGTGCATCCCTATTTTAGTTTTTAGAAAAGACTTCCTACTCTGCCAGGTACCTTCAAAGGGCCGCGTAGCCCAGTCGGGAGAGTATCGTTCTCGCAACTAGAAGGTTGCGAGCCCTGAGTTTGCGAGTTCGGGCCTGGGACCGACTAAAGACCGCCGTGTTCGCTAATGGTGACTGGAGCACGTTAAATCAGTCATGGTCGCAAAGTCCTCCAAGTTCCCATACAAATCAATACTTCTAGGGGTGGCAAAGCCAAGTCTTCTGGTGGAATCTTCTGCTTGGTATTGCCTCTAAATTAAGAAGTTCCACATACGGTCGGTAGTGCTGCCATCTACCGGGTAGCTACCGAAAGAGGTAGAAATGAACTCTTCGGCGGCTATAGGTAGACTTGTGCACTCCCTCTTGCGAGTGTGCTCTTACAACCTGTGCAGTACTGCCCACTACTGATCTGTACGGGATATGGGGTTGGTACAAAATGCTTAAGCAGAGGTGCCTTAGTCCCCATAGTCCTTGATAAGAAGAAGAAGAAGAGGTACCTTCAAAATAAATGAATATAAATCTTTCTTTTATGAGATATTTAATGAAATGTGTGTAACTTAAATTATTTTAAGGAAAAATTTGAATGTAAAGTGTTTATGTTTGTTGTGTTTTGTTTGTTAATAGATAGAACACTTTTTTATTTCCCTATGTACATTCTAAAAATTATACCATGAAAGTACAAATATTCTATAATAAAAATGTATGTTATAAATAACATTTTGTAAACTTTGCACTGTAACTCATTGTAAATTTCCAAAAGTTACATTTTCCCAATGTAAAAACTTGTCTTCCCGGATGCAACTACACTAAAGCTCTAAGCCCTTCTAGGTGAGTCCTGCGATTTGGGTAATAAAATAAAATACAGTCAAACCCCGTTAGCGCGAAATCGAAGGAACCCTTGAAATTGTTCGAGTTAACCGAATTTCGTGTTAAACGCATAAATTAACGTTAAGTTTTAAGTGGGGAGAACTGATGCTTTTACTTCGCGTTAAACGGGATTTCATGCTAAGCGATTTAGCGTTAACGGGGTTTGACTGTATCAGCATCAAATAATAAATTCATAACATTGTAAATTAAAGAAAATATCATTTAAAGGGCTTGTTAGTAGTTACGTTTTGGTTTTATACAACACTAGATGGTGTCAAAGTTATATTAAAAATAATTATTTTAACTATTGAAAACAATTATTTTAAGCAACCGATTCACTGGACACGAACGTCTTCTGTGCGTTGGTGGCTTATAAATGTATAATAAAATCTTAGTAAAAATATATATTTTTCAATATAACTTTGCCACCAGCTAGTATTGTATAAAGCAAAAACATAACTACAAGATTCGTCATAACTTTAGAATTCGAATTTGTGTACGATAGAAAAAAAGCGCCAAAATATCCCGTGAGTCTGCCAGAGAATTGCAAATGAAATATACATAATGATGCAATCATAACTTAAAAAAAAAAAAAAAAAAAAAAAAATGGAGTCAGTTTCCCGTATCTCTGTGAATACAGACATAAATAAACAATAACCAAAATAACTCTTCGAAGGTACGACTTTAAGAACCAGATGCAAAAACAAACAACTACATATGTCAAAACGCAATAACTCAAAATTGCTTATACTTCGTTTACTCTTAACAAGACAGTCAACAAAAACTCTCGAATCCATTTCTCCAGCCGCTCCTCATTCTCTTCAACAGCAGAAGAACCCCCCCCCCCCCAAAAAAAAAAAAAACATATCCCGAAAACAAAAACAGGAAAAGAAAAAGAGTCTTCTCATCCTCCGAAAAAGAGGAACATCCCGATTAATGAAAAAACCATTGTTCTCAAGCAGCGGTTGACAACGTGACCGCCAACCAACCAACCACCTATAAGCCGATCTTCTGGTTACGCCCCTGACAAAGCCACAACCTCCCAATTAAATTGCGCCCCTCAAAATAAAGCCCTCAAAAGACCCAACCTCTACTTATTTATAGACTCTCTCTCACTCCTTACACGCCACGAAAGATAGACGGAAAGAATAAAGCCACCGCCGAGTAATAGATTAAAAAATGGGATGTGCTCTCTCTCTCCATCCTCTTGTTACTTCTTCGGATGTTACTTAGAGAAAGATGCTGAAGAGGAAAACGTAATATCGGGGATGGTTAGTGAGAAATGAAACAGCGAAAAGGTGGAATCAAAACCAAAGATATTGGCCGGAATGAAAGTATTTTGCTCCGGGTTCCCCCCCCCCTCCCCCCCCCCGGTGTTTATTGTTGGTTTGGATGATAACAAGTCGTGGTAAATTTCGATTGGATGGGGTAAAGGGTTGTTTGTTGTACGAAGAGTTTTTTTTTTTTATGGTGTTTTTTTTTGGTGGTGCAGTTGGAAGGTGCTTGAAATTGGACTGTCGGTAATAAAGGACTGCCCATTGTTTTGGAGACTTAATATACTTTAGTGAAACTGCTGCAGATAAAGTTATGCTGTAACACAAAACATTTCTTTATGCATTAAAAACTCTGTCTACTTTGGATGCATGAAAAAAACTCTATATTATTATTATTATTTTTTTTTTAAATACTGTTATGTTTATTGATATAAAACTTGTTAGGCTTAACAAAAACATTTGTAAATTGCAAAAAAAAAAAAAAAAAAAATGATTTTAACCATTTTTTTAGTCTGAAAATACCAGGTATACAGGATTCCTCAAAAAAGTAGGTAGGTGTGCGCTGTTGAAAAAATCTAAACAACGGCCCATCTGAAACAATAAAATTTAATGGTTTTAGGTTTAGTGTGACACTGGCTGTATCCCGTACCTCTAATATTAATTTATATGCAAAAATAACAAAATGGAGGAAAAAAAAAAATTAAAAAAATTGTTTTTTTGCATGTTTTTTGCCAAAAAAATAACAAAAATTAAAGTATTGCAATAATTCTGATACGGGATATAGTGATAAGTGTGCAGAATATATGTTTAAAATTTCATAAGGATCAGTTCAGTAGTTTCTGAGATTTTTTCAACAGCGCACACTTACCTACGTTTTGAGAACTCCTGTTTACCTGCCATTTTCACAGTATAAAAGTGGTTAAAATCATATTTTTTTTAATATTTTTTTGTAATTTACAAATGTTTTTGTTAAGCCTATCAAGTTTTATATCAATAAACATAACAATATCTTAAAAAAAATAAATAAATAAAAAAAAAATAGCATTTTTTTCATGCATCTAAAGTAGACAGAGCCCTGATAGGATAAAAGTTTAACTGTGTCGAGATATTTACGAGATAATGTTAAAAAAAAATAATCAACTATTCCAGTGAATTTTTAATTTTACCCCTACACATATTTGTTGCAAAAGACTGAAGAATTAAAAACATTAAAAATAAGGAATGTTAATCTTTGAAATCTACTCATATGTGCTTTTTAGATTGCTTAGAGAAATTACTTTTTTGAAGTTCATCAGAGTTAAATATTGTTAAAAATTGTTTCATTAAATAAATATTAAGTTTTGTTATTACAGTGTCCCTGCAAATACATTTTTATTAACACGGTGAGTGGCAACAGTGGACGCTGGAATTGTCTTGGAAAAAAATGGTTTTGTAAGATTCTGAAGAAGTTGGTTGGTTGGTTGTATTCAGATTATCTGGCGCCGTCAGCAACACGAGGGCTATAATGCGCCGAAACATTCGTCATTAGACAAGCCAACATACATTTACAAACACCGGACTCGGAACCCGCAACCTCGTGGTCCAGAAGCTAGCACGCTAACCACTATACCGTTTGGTCGGCTCTGAAGAAGTTAAAATAAAATCAATGTAGTCGGTTCTCTTGTAATTTCAATATGTTTTTTCTATAGATCGTTTTCGTCCGAGCTATTTCGATCTCATATCCAACAGTTTTGTTTCGTATTACTGAGATATTTAATAAAAGTTGGTTTGGAAAGCAGGACTCGGCACAGCATGGCTCGTGAAGCTGGTCTATTTTTTGATAAATCGCATCCCGCACATCCATCATAGAGAATCCAATGGAACTTTTCTTTAAGGGGGTCCGGTACCGAAAATAAAAAAAACTTTATTTATGTACATTTTTATGTCAAAAATTTATTTTATGTATGAGATACTATTTATATATCTTTGAGAAAATGTTTTTTTTAAATATTGTGTTTATTTACTTAAAAAAAAATTAAAAACCAAGAAAAATCCATAATAATTGATGTTTGCGCATTTTGATATAAGTCAAGAATTTTTATTTTTTTTTTTCAAAGTGAAAGCTTTCTGTAATACATAATTATATAAAGAAAATTTTGTCTTCACAGAATTTTAAAAGGTGAATTAAAAAAAATTAAAAAAATTCTCAAAGTTTAAATATTGAAATTTTTGCTTTTTTTTTTATGTTATCTTATACGCTAAATGTTATATTTTAAAACACAATTAAAAAAATAAAATTCTGCGAAGACAAAATATTTAAAACTATATAAATTAAATGCTCCAAAAATTTGAATAGCCAATTATTAATGGTTCTGGAGATATATCTATTTGAATATGCAACATCTGTGAAAAACACTAGTGTTCGAAAAACGCACTTTAAGCAGACGCTTCAAGGTGTTGCGCCCATTAGTGATGTTTAAATAACAAGTCATTTTGTGGCATTCTAATCACCGGAGGAATAAAATAAAACCATCATTCTCTTCAGCAATATATGAACTATTTTTTAAATCAGAAAAAAAATTTAGGATTTTAGAAAAAATTTCGGTACTGGACCCCCTTAACATTTAAGTTTGCTTCACCGACAAAACAATGAAGGGAATTGTTGAAAGTGGAGAACTAAATTCTTAAAACAGCAATACATTTATTTATTGTAGTTTAAAGTACGATGGGAGAAGAGAAGATTATAACCTTGTCGAAGCCCCTTCCTAAAATATTTTCTCTATAGAGTTCTACTATAGAGAACCAAAATAATAAAATAATTAATAGTTTTAAAAAACTAACAAACACGCTTTAATAGAAAACCAAACTAAAAAGTAGAAAATAATTAATAGTTTAAAAAACTAAAAAACACGCCTTAATAGAAAAGTGAACTAAAAAGTAGAAAATAATTAATAGTTTAAAAAACTAAAAAACACGCCTTAATAGAAAAGTGAACTAAAAAGTAGAAAGTAATTAATAGTTTAAAAAACTAAAAAACACGCTCTAATAGAAAACCAAACTAAAAAGTAGAAAATAATTAATAGTTTAAAAAACTAAAAAACACGCTCTAATAGAAAACCAAACTAAAAAGTAGAAAATAATTAATAGTTTAAAAAACTAAAAAACACGCCTTAATAGAAAAGTGAACTAAAAAGTAGAAAATAATTAATAGTTTAAAAAACTAAAAAACACGCATTAATAGAAAAGTGAACTAAAAAGTAGAAAGTAATTAATAGTTTAAAAAACTAAAAAACACGCTCTAATAGAAAACCAAACTAAAAAGTAGAAAATAATTAATAGTTTAAAAAACTAAAAAACACGCTCTAATAGAAAACCAAACTAAAAAGTAGAAAATAATTAATAGTTTAAAAAACTAAAAAACACGCTCTAATAGAAAACCAAACTAAAAAGTAGAAAATAATTAATAGTTTAAAAAACTAAAAAACACGCTCTAATAGAAAACCAAACTAAAAAGTAGAAAATAATTAATAGTTTAAAAAACTAAAAAACACGCTCTAATAGAAAACCAAACTAAAAAGTAGAAAGTAATTAATAGTTTAAAAAACTAAAAAACACGCTTTAATAGAAAAGTGAACTAAAAAGTAGAAAATAATTAATAGTTTAAAAAACTAAAAAACACGCCTTAATAGAAAAGTGAACTAAAAAGTAGAAAGTAATTAATAGTTTAAAAAACTAAAAAACACGCTCTAATAGAAAACCAAACTAAAAAGTAGAAAATAATTAATAGTTTAAAAAACTAAAAAACACGCTCTAATAGAAAACCAAACTAAAAAGTAGAAAATAATTAATAGTTTAAAAAACTAAAAAACACGCCTTAATAGAAAAGTGAACTAAAAAGTAGAAAATAATTAATAGTTTAAAAAACTAAAAAACACGCATTAATAGAAAAGTGAACTAAAAAGTAGAAAGTAATTAATAGTTTAAAAAACTAAAAAACACGCTCTAATAGAAAACCAAACTAAAAAGTAGAAAATAATTAATAGTTTAAAAAACTAAAAAACACGCTCTAATAGAAAACCAAACTAAAAAGTAGAAAATAATTAATAGTTTAAAAAACTAAAAAACACGCTCTAATAGAAAACCAAACTAAAAAGTAGAAAATAATTAATAGTTTAAAAAACTAAAAAACACGCTCTAATAGAAAACCAAACTAAAAAGTAGAAAATAATTAATAGTTTAAAAAACTAAAAAACACGCTCTAATAGAAAACCAAACTAAAAAGTAGAAAGTAATTAATAGTTTAAAAAACTAAAAAACACGCTTTAATAGAAAAGTGAACTAAAAAGTAGAAAATAATTAATAGTTTAAAAAACTAAAAAACACGCTCTAATAGAAAACCAAACTAAAAAGTAGAAAGTAATTAATAGTTTAAAAAACTAAAAAACACGCTCTAATAGAAAACCAAACTAAAAAGTAGAAAATAATTAATAGTTTAAAAAACTAAAAAACACGCTCTAATAGAAAACCAAACTAAAAAGTAGAAAATAATTAATAGTTTAAAAAACTAAAAAACACGCTCTAATAGAAAACCAAACTAAAAAGTAGAAAATAATTAATAGTTTAAAAAACTAAAAAACACGCTCTAATAGAAAACCAAACTAAAAAGTAGAAAATAATTAATAGTTTAAAAAACTAAAAAACACGCTCTAATAGAAAACCAAACTAAAAAGTAGAAAATAATTAATAGTTTAAAAAACTAAAAAACACGCTCTAATAGAAAACCAAACTAAAAAGTAGAAAATAATTAATAGTTTAAAAAACTAAAAAACACGCTCTAATAGAAAACCAAACTAAAAAGTAGAAAGTAATTAATAGTTTAAAAAACTAAAAAACACGCTTTAATAGAAAAGTGAACTAAAAAGTAGAAAATAATTTTAAATAAGTTTGAAATAAGAATAGAGTGATTAAAAAGAAATATTTATTTTAATCGTAAAAAAGCGTGGGGTGCTTGATGTCAATTTTTGTAAATATTTAATGACAGATATTGTTAAAAGTAGAGCCATTATGAAAATATCTTAAAAAGCCCTTTCGCTTTTTTACGATAAAATAAATATTTCTTGTTAATCACTCTATTCTTATTTCAAACTTATTTAAAATTATTTTCTACTTTTTAGTTCAGTTTTCTATTAAAGCGTGTTTTTTAGTTTTTTAAACTATTAATTATTTTCTACTTTTTAGTTTGGTTTTCTATTAAAGCGTGTTTATTAGTTTTTTAAAACTATTAATTATTTTTTCTGTAAACTATAAAATTTTTTTAGTTAATTTTTTTAGTTGTTCCTGCCAATAGTCACATGCCTGTCTCAAATTTAAGTCATGTGTATGCCTTAGTACACGCCGTATTATTTGGCACAAAACACTACCGTGTCTCTGAATATGAAAAATCACTAATCCTGAAGTTCCTGGTAAGGATAATGCGACTAAAAAAAACACGCTTTGTATAATAGTCATTCCCACGACAAATCTTTCAAATGTCTGCCTTATCAATTGTCGATGATAGGTTCTGTGATTACTGGGATTGTAACGGGTAACGGCACACCAGGGTTCGATTCCGGAGAAGGTTGGTTGGTTGGAATTTAACTGCGCAAGGGCAACACGAGTTATTCCTTGTGATAAAGTGACAAATTTATTGAATTATTGTATTGTCATCCGTCTTAAACAAGTGTGCAAAGTTTGAATCAAATCTGATCGTTTAAAGCAGGGCAAAATCGAGCCCAAAAGAGTCGGTTACAAACATACAGGTGAAACTAATAAAAGTGTGTTAATAAAAGTAATAACTTCAATTTTGAAACAAATAACACAATGTGCAATGGACAATTCCTGCATTTTTTTTATTCTGAGTGTTTCGAAAAGGCCAAAAACAAAAAAAAATTCTGCTCAATGCGCTTTTTCTTTCTTTTTTAATTTGCAATTAAAGTTTCCCTCTTACACATTGGCAAAAAAACGATTCATTCAGCTCGAATTGAATGTGACGTCAAGGCTTCCCAAACATCTTGGCTTGAAATGCGACAGCAGAAAACAGTTTTGCATGTTTCTCGCAAATCACGCCAACCTGTGCGGGATATGGCAATGGTCTACCGACGCCAAATATTTCAACGCCAACTATTTGGCAGAAATCTCACGATAACCATAGAAACGGAAGGAAGCTTTGACGTCACAGATTTTGTTGAGTGTTTTGATCGGACTGGTTTTTCTTTTCTTAATATTTAAATAATTAATTTTTTTAAAGAACTTTTGTTTAAATATTCGGAGTCAGAAAGAAATTCTTCATAAATATAAACTAATTTCACTCTTTTTTAAAAAATGCGTGAATTGTCCATTGTAACTGAACTATTCACCAGATGCAGAGATAACTTTAAACTGGAAAATCATTTATCGTGTTTGGTTTTCTGTAAGTAGAGATAAAGAAGGTCGCAAATAAACAACGTCATTTAGAAATAACCTTTTTCTTGTCACTGACAAACATTATTTACTCAAAAATCGATTGCTTAACCCATTGTTGCGTGGACGGGTTCGAAAGATTTGAAGCCAAATCAGATCAAAACTTGCAGAAATTTATTCCAATATAACTCTTCTCAGATTCCTTTACGACTCCAGAACTTCTCGTTCTAGTGGACTCAATACAGCTCTATACACAACAATAGAGCACAAAACAGCAGTTAAAAACTTGACAACACAACTGCTCAAGTCGCTGCAAAAGACAATGCAATACAGTTCGCTTTAGAACTACTCTGAATGCTCACTGAGACTCAGTATCTCAACTCAGTAATTTCCGTCAACTAACTGACTAACTTCCAGTCAACTACTCCAACGGACTCATGGCCGGGCTTAAATAGGAGTCAAACCTTCTGGAGACTTCTACTGGTAGATATTTGGAGAACTTTCCAGATCGTAGTCGAAAAGTCCTATACATGCACATGGGGACCGAAAATGTCCCCAAATGGTCGCCAAATTTGGCGACAAAAATTAGTCGCCAAAATCGTCGCCAAATTGGCTCTATCTCGCCATTTGGCGAGATTGCCATTACCATAATGTTAAATGCCCTGCTCCTTGTAAAGCTCGCTTCCCAGCGTTGTCTCTGTAAAACTCGTTATCAAGCATTCAGACACACATTGCGTGGAAGCAAACTAACGATGAACTATTGCACTGCCTTATGCGAGATGTACATAAATTTTCCCATTTACAAAATTAACACTACGAAATATTTACAAATATACAAAAATTCGTAACTCCATAAACGACCAAATATTTAAACAAAAGTTCTTTAAAAAAAATTAGTTATTTAAATATTAAGAGAAGAAAATCCCCCGAAACCGAGCCAAAACCAGTCCGATCAAAACATTCAACAAAATCTGTGACGTCAAAGGTTGCCAAACGACTTTTAAATTTTTTCTTTGCTAATAAATTGCGATTGTATTTCCACTTAGTGTAAAAAAACCTGAAAATAATTTTCCAAAAAAAATCTGAAAAATACAAAATATACAATAAATGATCTAAATAAACTTGGTAAAAGTTGAAAACAATGACTGTTTATCCATTTCAATGTCGTCATTAATGGAATAATTTGATTCAATATCCTACTAAATTAGTCAGCAATGATTTAAATTAAATATTCAGAGATGACGTTTTGTAAACACATACACAAAACAGCATGTTAAACATAAAATCTCTATGTATGAAAGAAAAAGTCTTCACTCACTGTCACATCACTAACAGAGGTCAGAAATATCGATCAAAATAAATATCGATACTATATCTTTGCATAGAAAAAAATATCGATATATCGATACTTATTTTTTTATAACTTAATCTTTTATATCTTAATTGAAAATAAAAGAGTGAGGGTTATCAAAAAAAAAAAAAAAAAAAAAAAAATGCTCTTTATTTGGCAAGTTATGGCGCATTTGGCAATCGAATTTTGTTCAACTTATTACAAGTCGATTTTTGATCAGTTTCGGCCATTTTTGCCTCGGCAGACCAGTGGATTCGTAATCTGCTCACTTTTCTCCAATTTCTATAAAAAATTCAGAATGATGTTCGATGGGGTTCAAAAATTGTAGTCGCCTCTCAGTCTATAAGGTATCCATATAAATTTATGTACTCCGTTCAAGTTTGAGATAAGTGCCATGAATACTGATTTATATAATCCCTTTATGTCACCCCTCTCTTGCAGGAAGACCGGTGGCGAATTAATTGGTAGCAAATGGTTGGAACTCCGGAGTTTAAGGCACTTTTGAAGGGACTACAAATTGGCTTAGTCTGTATCACACCTGCCCTTTTTGCCCTTAAGGGCGATTCGGGGAGAGATTTAATCGTCCAGAATATTTGTTCTTGGCACATTGCTACTGGAATAAGTTGTTACGCACTGTGAGGGAGAGGGAATAGAATTGGGAGTGAATATTTTTTTTTTATATATGAACGTGTAGAGAAAAATGAAGAGTTCTGCTATCGCGAACTTTGTTTGTTAAGCAAGTTACTAAATTTTATGCGCGGTAGAATTCATCATTGGTTGTTTAGAGTTTCTAAAATATTGAAGTACTAATAAATTTTTTTTAAGTAGTTGTCTTATGATAATGCTTATAATTTTCTGGTAAAAAATTTGCTCTTTCAATTGTGTCCCAAATACTTAATTAAGTGCATATTAATGCTGGTGTTCTACGAGACAGAAAGTATGGTACGAAATTTGAAAGTATTTGTTGTGCATTTGTGGTTCTTCTACTTCTTAACAAGGTTGGTTGTTTTCAGATTATCTGAAGCCGTCAGCAACACGAGGGCTATAATGCGCCGAAACATTCGTCATTAGACAAGCCAACATACATTTACAAACACCCATGCCTAACACGGGAATCGGAACCCGCAACCTCGCTGTCTAGAAGCTAGCACGCTAACCACTATACCGTTTGATCGGCCAGTAATTTATTTAAGCTGTTGGTTGTTTTTCAGATTATCTTGCGCCGTCAGCAACACGAGATCTATAATGCGCCGAAACATTCGTCATTAGACAAGCCAACATACATTTACAAACACCCATGCCTAACACGGGACTCGGAACGCGCAACCTCGCGGTCTAGAAGCTAGCACGCTAACCACTATACCGTTTGGTTGGCCTTCTTAACAAGGACTATGGGGACTAAAGTACTTCTGCTTATTTCAAGCATTTTGTACCAATCCCATATCCAGAACAGATCGGTAGTGGACAGTGCTGCACAGGATGTAAGTACACACTTGCTCGTGAGAGAGAGTGCGCAAGTCTTCCTATAACAACCGAAGAGTTCATTTCTGCCTCTTTCAGTAGCTACCCGGTAGATGGCAGCACTACCGACCGTATGCGGAACTTCTTAATTTAGAGGCATTACCAAGCAGAAGACTCCAGCAGAAGACTTGGCTTTGCCACCCCCAGAGGTATTGATTTGTATGGGAACTTGGAGGACTTTGCGACTATGACTGATTTAACGTGCCCCATTCACCATTAACGAACACGGTGGTCTTTAGTCGGTCCCAGGTCCGATCTCGCAACCTTCTGGTTTCGCGAGAACGATACTCTCCCGACTGGGCTACGCGGCCCCTGCATTTGGGGTTTCTTTGTGTAGTAAAATATTCTTAGAAATCATCGCGAAAGAAGTTTTAAAAGAAAATATTATATTTATTTGGGGTAAAAAAAAAACTTTATCTACAGCTGCAATTGATTTTAAAAATTTGAATATATGAAGCAAAATCCACGTTATTAAAACAGTGCTCCATCATCTATTTCAAATAAGTGGATATAGTAAAGTATAGACAGAATCTTTCAGATTCGAATAACTAACTTTGAAATTACATAACTGCAAAACAGCGAGATGCAGAAATAAGAGACAAGTTGTGTGTTGGATTGACAGGTATGGAATTTGAAATACAACGGTTTTGCAAAACTGATTGATGGGAATGAATTTGATCCAATTTTCATTAGGATGAATTTATCAATGAAAAAAACTGGTGAATAT